>OY987327.1:168832262-169432262 GCA_963920685.1 Polydrusus tereticollis
AGAACAATTCTGAGAAAAGCATAAGTGAAAATGAAAGGCGAATACAAATACTATGTTATCAGTGGCGGACACAAACTCTAAATTCAAGTAACGTTTTTTTTTCATAATACTCTCCAAATGTCCAAAAACTCTCAGTTGAACATCACCGTTAGGATAAATACCCACATTGCCCACACCATAAATCTGAATACCAAAATAATTAACTACAGGAAAGTTTTTATTATATCATTGATCTTTACTGCAATAAATCAACTACCTGATTAAACCCGATAAAGTTTAGGATTTAAATACAGTACAATGTGTGTACACAGAAAAGTTTTACAATAATCAATTTTGGCAACTTAACTCTACTTTATTCTAAATTTAGTTCTGTGTCAGTATCAGTATCTTCATCTGAACTTATTATTAAGGGTTGAACATACCCACTATATAAGATTTTTCCACCTTAAATACATGTTGTATATAGTTTTTTCAACTGCTTGCAGAAATGTTACTTACTATGTTTTTTATTAACTCTGCTACAGATGTACTGAATGTGGGGGAAGGATTATTCCTTCTAAAATTTGATTTTACTTGGTGCCATATTAGTTCGATTCGATAAAATACACAATGGTAGGAGGAAAGACGCAACACTGTTTGTCCATTCTTTGTTGCAAGTTTACCACATACGTATTCTTTATTCATTTTAAAAGTCCGTTATACTTCAAAAAGATCCCGTTTTTTGTAGTTTCTTCAAAATATATATTACTATTTATCATTAAATTTGAGATTTCTGCTTTTGCACTGTTAGAACTAAGAAACATTTTTACTTGACGATTATGATAACTACCTTCATCCATTACAATAACGCTATTTTTGCGTATATTTTTAAAAAGTGGATGTACAAGCAATGTTCAAAAAGTTGTGCGTCATTTTGGTGGTAATCTAGAGAAGAATCTGCTATGTTTTTAGCTTAGAGTAACAGATAGTTCCAAACAAATCCATTTTGTGAACCTGCATGTAGTTCTGTTATCCTTTTGCGTTTAGTTGAAGGAGCCTTGGCTTGACAGTTTTTTCAAAAATCATTCCATCCTTTTCTTGCAGTGTCATGTGTATCGAACCATGTTTCGTTAAAGTAGATAATCGGTTGATTTTCTGCTGTATATTATTTCATAGCCGTTATAAATATTTATGACGCCATTCCCGTAAACGTTGAGATTCCACAGGTTTGCCTTTATCAATTGTGGGGTATTTAAAACCCATTTTAAGTAAAATTTTTCTTAGGCTTGAATTGCTACAAGAAATGTTTGTTTCGTCGTTGGTAAGTCTCCTTTTTAGGGAAACCAGAGTGTGTATATATTGTTCCTCATAAATTTGAAAAATTCTCTTTCCTAATAAATCCAAATTATTCTCATTAATACCACAGTCACCTCGCTTCTCTCTGCAAATGAGGAGAGACGTCTCGGCTAAAGCATTAAGTACTTCAAATAAAATATCTTTCAAAGATTGGCACATATTTTAAATTACTTCTTTAGCATCTGAGACAACAAAATCCACTCGTCGAGAAACCAATTGGAACTAAAACTAATAAAAATATAGCACCTTTTACATCTTTTTATACCCCACAATTAAATTTGGATGACCAAAGTAATGAAATTGTTGAATTTTCCAGTACATCTTCAAGTGAGCCCGAGTTTGCTCTAAGAGAGAACGCCCACCAGAGCAGTGAATTGCTTAAGGTGAAGTCTCTATGAAGCACACCTAAAACGCACTTCATGTGTGCTTGAAGTACACGCATATCAAAACAGTGTACGAATTGCATGCAGTGCGTAGGTTAATTGTCATTGTCAAGATGTTATCGTTCGGTGATAAAGATGTTTTAGCATTCTACATGATTCTACATGCTGCACGAATTCAGTAATAAATTGTTGATCATCACGCATTTTTATTAAATTTGTAAACGCTAAAATGATTGTCCAGGGTAAACCGTCCTGGAAATGTCAATGTCGATCAATACGGAATACTGCAAGTTATAACCTGAAAAGCTATAATTCGGCGCGCGTCAAGTGACAATAGAACCGGTTCCATTTTTCAGCACGCATGGCGTGCGGCACTGCATAGTGAGGCGACGAGGCGACTCACTTCTTTCGCACAGCTTCTGTGTGCGTCATTGCATATAAAAATATGGTACGCTGCTCTTCATACCAGCCTCATGCGCACCTCATATCTCTTAAAGTGCACATCTTTGAGTATCATTATTGCGAGTTGTCTATAGAAATATAGAAAATATTGTTAAATTTCGTTTCACAATGAATGGTTTTGAACTTTTAACTGCAATAAAAGTAAAGGGTTAATCTCATTGTGTGGACATTAAATATGTAAAGTATAAAGGTATAGTAAAAGATCGTATTAAGGAAATTAAGTAATTATTCTCGTATGATGTGTTTATATTAATTCAATGAAATAAAAAAAAAACTAAATATTATAAATTTTTAAATTCTACTTATATTTATTTACATGTATAATGTTATTCTATATCTAGTTCTGTTTCGCTGTCGCTATTTTCATTTTAATTGATTATAATCAGTTTAATTATATCATGCAGAGTAACATAAGAATTTTCTACAGTAATTGCATGCTAGATTGATTTTTTCAAACTACCTGGGGGAATATCATTGACACGTTTTTTTGTTAATTCTACAACACTATAACTTAAAGTCAGAGAAGTATTTTCTGACCTCACATTTGATTTTAATTGGTGCCACAGGTGCTCCATGGCCTTAAAAATACAATAATAAGATGGTAGCCGTTGCACAGTATCTCCCATTTCCTCTGCCAATGCATCAAAAACGTATACTTTTTTGATACAAAATGCCTTTACAGCTCCTAAAATATCACTTTTTTTTTATAACATTCTTCAAAATATATGTCGTTCGCCGCCATGTAGTTTTGAATCTCCAATTCCGTATTATTTGAACCTGGAACCTTATACAGGGTTCCCATAATAGACTACCCATTTTATATTATTAATAAATTCCCTACGAGATAACTAAATAGGTTGTTCTCTGTGGGATTATCTTCTGTAGTCATTGGGATTTAAATAAATTATTAATCAAGTAGGCGCCTGTCACAAATAAATTTTAAATTAATAATTTCGTGGAACGTCATTTTTCTACGAGAAGTTTGTTAGTGCTCATCAATAATTATTTAATTTTTTTGCTTTGAGACATTATTTCAACATCCGTTTGAACTTTCACGGATTACTCAGTCCATCAACGTGTGTTTTATGTAGAAACTTACATAAGAAGCAATTCGATAGAAGAAGTTAGGCGTGCATTCCGGCGTCAGTTTAATAACAACAATAGTGGTCACGCGCCAAATCGTAAAACTGTTAAGTTATGGGTTCGTCATTGGCGTAAAAATGGTTCTGTACAAAATCTGAATAAGCCTGGACGTCGAAGAACAGTTCGTACACCAGAAAATATTGAACGAGTTAGAATTGCGTTTACGAGAAGTCCTAAAATGTCTGCTAATCGACAAACCCTTATCCTAGGAATATCGAAGGGAAGCTTAGATCGAATTCTTCAAAGGGATTTAAAATTTTATCCCTATAAATACCAAATAGCACCTTAGCAATCAAGATAAAGAAGCAAGGTTAGCATTTTGTCAAGAATTTTTGGATTTACATCAAGGAGCAATTCACAGTCTCCTAATGACCGACGAAGCAAATTTTTATTTGAACGGCATGGTCAATAAACAGAATTTTAGATACTGGTCAAATGAAAATCCTCGTGAAATCTTTACACAGAACCTCCATAATCCAAAAGTTGTTGTGTGGTGTGGAGCAGGATCTTTTGGTATTATTGGCCCTTATTTTATTGAGGATGAAAATAACCGCGCTGTAACAGTAACATCCGAGCGCTACGTTAATATGCTAGAGACATTTCTCATTCCAGAATTAAATAGACGAGGATTACTAAACAATGCCTTACTATTCCAACAAGATGGGGCAACAGCTCATACCGCCAGAAACTCAATGAGGGTCCTGCGAGAAATGTTTAATGGCCGACTCATTTCTCGATTCGGAGATTTGCCTTGGCCTTCGAGGTCCCCCGACTTAACGGCACCCGATTTTTTCCTGTGGGGATATTTAAAAGCCAAAGTGTTTGCGAGTCGTCCAGGTACAATCGAGGAACTGAAAGTCAAAATTCGTGAAGAAGTTGAAGGAATAGACGAAGGTTTGCTACGCCGTGTAATGAACCACTTTCTATCTAATATTGAAAAATGTGTTGAAGTTGGTGGAGGTCATTTAGAAGACGTGATTTTTAAAAGTTAGAATTAAATTAGCCAAATATTTATAAGTTATCATAAATCCCAAAGAGTTAGCTGTAATTTAGTAAAATACAAAGTTTGTTTTGTTAACTAAAAAAATTTGAATTCAAATATTAAAATGGGTAGTCTATTATGGGGAACCCTGTATAATTGACGACTGTGATAGCTCCACTGTCCATTACTATCATGCTATTCTGAGGAAGGTTTGGTAAAAGACAATTTTTGAACCATTCTCCAAAAAGTTCTGCCATTATATCTTCATGATAGTCCACGCAGGAGTCTTAATATTCTTTACAGAAGGGCACAAGGCATTTGGGACCCAACCGTTTTCGGACCCGGCATATATAATACTAATTATTTCCCTTTATTTGACGGAGTTTTATTTTACACCTGCCGGAAAAATCAGACCATCCTTTGGATGGTGTGCCATGCGTGTGAAACCATGTCTCATCGAGGTAAATTATTGGACGATTTTTAGAACGATATTTTCTTATCAAAGTTATATACTCGCGAACCATTTTTGTAATCGCTGGGATTCCATAACTACTGGCTTTTTGTCAATTGTGCGGTATTTGAAGCCAATTTTAAACAAAACTCTTCAAAGGCTAGTGATGCTACAGCTTATTTGGGTTTCATCATTGGTGAGCCGTTGGTTCAGAGTCCCTAATGTAAGTACGCGTGGCTCTTCGTACATGGTGTAGACTGTCAACCTTATCAAGTCCTTGTTGGCTTCGTCGAAACATTTATTGGAACCGGCATCTTTATGCTTCTTTCTTGACTTGATGGGGTTTGACATGCTTCTTTTCACTGTAGTCAGAGGTAACTTAGTCAAATTACTAGTTTCACTCGCAACAGCCCTGTTAAGTAAAGAACTATAAACAGTTTTTACAATTTTCCTAGCATCGAGAGATAAATCCTTTTTTTTTCACCGGAACATTTGACAAAGCTCTGTCAATGTTTCCACGGACGCCATATAATTCTGTTTTATATTTATAATATAATATTTTATAAAATGATATTGCAATACAACTAAACACTTCTCGTAAGAAATAGAGACTGACATTCAATCTCTCAAAATACCCACTATTGGGCGATTCCTAAATATTCAAAATTATCTTATTTTATTATTATAATCCGGCCCCGAAAATGAATACTTGGAATTTATGGGTATTTACGACCGCACGTGCCACCCATTTTATTGCAGTCAATAAATCAGTTTAATCAGCACCTATTTTCTCTTCAGTTTCGGCCTGTAGCCTTAAGCCACCCATACACTTTGCAACATGCGGTGATGCATGCGTCGACTTCGGGAATCATGAAACTTGGCATCGGCATCGGTCCGTCTACACACACAGATGCATGCGGTGAAGCACGCATCGCTTCCCAAAAATCATGACTCTTGAAATAATCTACATTCCGTGTGGATGTGTCTTTGTGATAAGACTTTCTTTTTTGAAAAATTGAAATTTGTGTTGCCTACGCTCATATTGATATGATAGGTAGAAGATATGAACTTAAACTGAACCAGAGATAAATGATTAATAAGGGGAGAAACTAAAATACATTGATCTTGCATTGCTTCAAGCCCACACACGCTGGAACCTGCATCTGCGTCACCAATTCCGCATCTATGCTCACCATCCAGTACCAGACTCTATATGCCGCGGCGCGGCTTGCTGCAACTGATGCAACTCGTTCGACTATTATAGTCCACATGATTTGCAGCATGAGTCTTGAAACGATGGAGTCGATGCATGCATCGCCGCATGTTGCAGTGTGTATGGGCGGATTTACTGTAAAGTTTTACATTTCAGTTGCTTCAGAACAATAAGAAAATTACCGATGAAGCAATTCGTAAATGGTTATTAGGGGCCAATGAAAGGTTTCAACATAAGAAGTACCTAGTATATCCTATAACTTCCAGCGTAGTCCTGTTCTCACATTGTTTGTTTTTCTACCTGGTCCTACATTTTTTGTTGGACTCTTTAATAGAGTTCTGGGGTTATGCAGTGTGTACAGTGTACATAAAGTAAGGAACAAATTCATTATTTAATAATCTAAATACATTTCGTAAAAATTGTCGGACACGCATATAATAATTTTTAATTGCGCATATTTTGAGATATAAATTTATTATACAGGGTAACTCATGTAGTAGATATGATATTATCGACGATTTTTTTAAATGGAAACCCCTATATTTTAGTTCAAATCTCCAAGAACAGCTGATTTCAAAAACATAACACACTAAGGGCCTCAAATTGATAGTTTCGTAGCTACAGGCTAGAACAAATAATTTTATTTAAGATACATTTTTTTAAAAGTAGGCTTATTTGCTGTTATGTTTTTAACATTGAAAATGTTTATATTATCGCACGGGCACGTAGTATGGGTACGGAATTCGAAATTCTTGTGTTGCATTTGTCCCTGACGTCACACCGAGTTAAATGATCGGGATCAGACCAAGTCGAGAGTAATCGTATGGTTTCGCTGAAGCAGTCAGCGGGTGCAGCAAGCTGGCGTTCGCGATCGAGCGTAGCATCGTAGCAATCGGCCGTTGCCACAGGGTGGTTCGGCTGGCGCGGCTGGAGCGCGCTTCAGATCATATTCGTATTTCGTAGTGAAAGCGCTTATGTATGACTTATAATGAACGCCGATAACATTAGTTGCATGCTGTTGTTGGAGGAAGAAAACGAAAAGGAGATGTTAGCCCAAATTTCTCCATTTCGACAAACGTCATATTAACACTTGAATTTATACTATAGGTACCATATTTAAATCAAAGCTGCAGCATACCAAGTAAACAAATCAATTTGATTAAGACGTCAAAGTATCAAAGCATTTTAAAATTGTATCATTAGTTGGTATATCCGAAAAAAATATCAAAATTAGAAAAAAGTCAGTGGCGTGCATTTTAACATTGAAAATGTTTATATTATCGCACGGGCACGTTAGTATGGGTACGGAATTCAACAAAATTCTTGTGTTGCATTTGTCCCTGACGTCACCCCGAATTAAAATGATCGGGATCAGACCAAGTCGAGAGTAAACGTATGGTTTCGCTGGAGCAGTCAGCGGGTGCGGCTGGCGTTCGCGATCGAGCATAGCAATCGGCCGTCGCCACAAGATGGTTTGGCTGGCGCGGCTGGAGCAGCGCGCTTCAGATCATATTCGTATTTCGTAGTGGAAGCGCTTATCTATGATTTATAATGAACGCCGATAACATTAGTTGCATGCTGTTGTTGGAGGAAGAAGACGAAGAGGAGATGTTAGCACAAATTCCTCCATTTCGACAAGCGTCATATTAACACTTGAATTTATACTATACCATATTTAAATCAAAGCTGCAGCATACCAAGTAAACAAATCAATTTTATTAAGACGTCAAAGAATCAAAACATTTTAAAATTGTATCATTAGTTGGTATATCAAAATTAGAAAAAAGTCAGTGGCGTGCATTTTTTGTCAATAATATTCGTTGAAGTGTTTTCCGGGACGCCACTGGACTTTATAAATTTAATCTAGTTAGGGCTAATTAAGCCTCTTATCATTATGAATGACGGTACCAAATTGCAATAAAATCGGGAAAAGGATATTTACAGAAATAAAAAAAAAACGATTTTTTAAAAAAAAACTTTAACACTTTGTACATCAAAACGGGGCAACTCCGGACACATATTCAGGTTAGTTCAGGTTAGCAGTTCTGAAACACCCTGTATACAATCAAATACAACGGTCAAAAACACAAATATTTATATCAAAATATTGATAACAAACAATAACACCAAACGATACAATGCAATAATGCGAAGATCACGGGTAAAGTAAATTTAACCCTGTCGCCCAGGGTCTTTTAGTTTTATTGCCGCTTGACCAATCGAAATAGAGTTACGGTTGTCATTAAGTACTGATCAATATTTCCTTCGTATGCATAATCTTGGATTTGAATATGGTATAGGGTAGACTGGGGCAAGTGTAAAAATGGGGTAAGTGGAAAATCAGAGCGCCAATCAGGCAATATTGAAAGTTTACTTGTCTGTGTGGTTCGAGGCAACTAACTATACGTTAGCGCTGTTGAATTATCTACTCCCGGCGAGTTATCAGGTGTTTTTTTCTTTCTGAGTAGTCATTTGTAACATAACCTCCGAATCGGTCCGTTGAATAGTGTGTGATATCTCCATAAAAAATTGGTCAAAGGTAAAAACTTATAATATACTTTTAGTTTTATTGCATTTTCTTATGTTTAGTCAATTGTTGTAGCTTTAAAATCCTATATACCGACCAAATCTAAAAGCGGTTTTTACTCACGAACAGGTTTGCACTTCCCCCATAAAACACATAATGTGGGGCATGTGTGAAAGTTGTAATGGGGAAAGTGTAAAGGTTAGTTTACACTTGCCCCATTTTCCTGGGAATGCTAAAGTTCATTGGCACTGACATTTAAAGCTTTTATTCTTTACAGAGAGTTGACGTCATGGTACGAAATTATAAAAGAAAGTCCGATAGGGCTGCCTATGGGGAGGAGCAATTAAATGCTGCAGTAAATGCCGTCAATCAAGGTCAATTAACCATGTCGATGGCTAGTACCGAATTCAGACTCCCATACATTACAATCTACTGTAGAGTAACTGGCCGCCGTGGCGAAAAAAGCAAGACACAGGGCCGACCTCCAATACTTTCTTGGCAAGATAAGTGTCAACTGGCCGAAAATATAAAAACAATGGATGGGATATTGATTAACTTCGAGAGAGCTTCAAGAAAGAGTTTGGGACTTTGTAACTTTAATTAATATTCCCAATCCTTTTAAGAACAATATTCCAGGCACAGACTGGTTAATAAAGTTTAAACAACGTCACACTTTGAGTATGAAGAAACCACAAAGCTTAGAGTACTGCAGAAAGAAATCTACGGACCCATTCATAATAGACCAATATTTTGTTTTATTGGAAAAGGCTATATTGGAGTTGGGTCTTCAGGATCGTCCTGAATGTATTTACAATTTAGATGAGACTTCACTGTGTACAGATCCTTCTCGTCTTAAAATTGTTGGCGCGAAAGGCAACCCTTCTTCAAGCATTATTGCTGGATCGGGCAGAGAAAATATAACCGTCCTGGCCGGAGCATGTGCTAGTGGTAGAAAATTGCCACCATTGATAATATTTAAATGCAATAACATTGATAATATTTAAAGGCAATAATATTGCTGGATTTCAGAAAGAAATGAAGACTTCTTCAAAGACACCGTAAATGCAGCCAGCGCCAATGGATGGATGACCTCCGAAATATTTAGAAATTACTTTCTAAAGACTTTTATTCCTTTGGTTCGTGATCAGGCACCAATTATTGTTATATATGATGGGCATGTCTCGCATGTGGATTGCTTATTAATTCAAGCCGCATGAGAAGAAAATATTCATATACTTAAACTGCCAGCCCAAACAAGTCATTTACTTCAACCTCTCGATTTGAGTATGTTTAGATCCTTTAAGGCAATATGGGAGAGGGAAGTAATAACATGGCAAAGACGTCATCAGAGACAATGACTACCAAAAAGGGACTTCGCCACATTTCTAGTGAAAACCTGGGCTGAAGTAGATTCCGGAATCATAAAAACAGGATTCAGAAAGGGTGGTATTGTTCCATTTAATAGACATGTTATTCCTAAAGAAAAGTATGACATCGATGCCCTAAAAAGATGGCAGGAACACTTAGAAAATCAAAGATCTGTAACAGATTTACAACCGAGGCCAGAACGCATTGATATTGAAAGGAATGAACATGATGCTGTAGCACCGAATGTAACAGAAAAAACCGCTACTTTCGAACAGTCAATGTTAAAAACAGTAAAGCCTTCTACATCTGGCGCTTCATTTAAAAGGAAACTAGCATCTAATGCAGAATTACTTACAGCTCCTTCAGCATCTAGTGCCACCAATCTCAAAGTAATTGTCAGCTCTGATCAAAATGAAGAAATATACTAAATAATCATCAGGAGCCTATAACTGAACCTGTAGTACCAGCTACAACCGAAAATCGGCAAGAAAAGAAGGCAAGTTTTGATGATCTACTACTTGATTCGCTCCGACAGAGCCCTTCTTCTATTCCAAGGAAACGAAAGCGCTTAATTCAAGGTGGCCAAACCATTGCAGGTACTATCGCAAGTAGTCAGTCAAAAATCTCTACAGGTTCATCTACTATATCTAAACCAGCTATGAAAATTGACCGAAAGAGTAAACAAAGTCGGCCAAGTCCGTATCAATTTGAATCCAGCTCCAGTGAATCAGATTATGAAAGTGTACCTTTTATGGAATCGGATGTTTCACTTTAGAATCGGATTGCGAAGATCAGATTCCTGAAATAAACAAAGACAATATTTTCATTGAAGACTGGGTACTGGTTAAATACACATTACCAAAAGCAAAGAAACATTTTATTGGCCAGGTAAATACTGTTGACAACGGCTTTGAAATCAAGTTTACTAGAAAACTAAAATACAATTTTTTTATGGCCACTCACCGATGATGTCGATGTAGTATAGCTAGACGATATAGTGACTCGTTTACCTGAACCGGTAGTAACACGCCGAGGAGGTTTTCATTTTAATGTGAAATTTGCGGGATACAATATTTAACAAGTTCCATAAAATTATTCGAATTTTTAAACTTTAATTTTCTTTTCTGTTTTAGTTTCTCCTTGGGAATAACTCCTACTGTTTTAGAGATTAAAGCCAAACATTGGGTTTTGAACAGATAAATACGTTTATAAAAATATTATTCTTGTTATTAGGAATTTTTTGAGGGTTATTTTGGATTACTTATTATTTTTCAGAGGTATCTTTTAATTTTTCGTTTTTATGATTTGCTTGGTTATTTCCCAACAATAAAAAAATCATAACTTCGCAGATTTTTATTTTTTTTTAAGTCTGTAAAAAGAAAAATTGGCATGGGAGATATAAACTTCATTTACACTTTCCCATTACCAGTTCTGCGAACATGCATGGAAATTGTATTCCGATTTTACACGTTCCCTTTTTGGGGTACCTAAGTGTACAATTTCGGTACAAAAAAAAATCATTCAAATCTCAAGATCTCAAAAATAATTCATGAGTGCCCTATGCAGTATGAAAAGTAAACATATTAAACTATTACTTTCTTACAAAGACACTTTTATAAATATTGTATATTTAAAGTAGGAAGGAAATAAACTTGAACTATTAAAAAGGGCTTCGCAGTTGCCCTAGTCTACCCTAATTATAAGCTTTGTAATGTAATGCTGAAAAATAAACAGAATGGTTTTGTACACTTTACCGTTCTTCCCTACACTTGCTGCCACTTTTTTTCATACATTTTCTTTCATTACAACATTTTTGTAATTTTCGTTCTCATAGTTGTATAAAGGGGAGTACTTTTGCACCTCCTTTATCAAACACTCGTCAGCAATTGCCGAAAACGGTGGCATTCTGCTGAGCGATCACCGCTGGACTGGTCTCTCTAGCAGTCCGAACGCAGCCACTGCAATTGATGGCGAACGCTGTGTCGCTGAGCTGCGGCAGTGAAACCGTGTACATACAAATCGCATTAAACCAGTACCGAGCTACCAATCGCGAACGCCAGCCGCGGCCGCTGACTGCTCCAGCCAAACCATACCTTAGAGGCGCGTTAGAGTTTATAACCTTTATTTTACTATTTTTTTATATTATGAATCAATAAGCCTTATATCAGCTACCTAAATATAACATTCAAATCTATGAGTTTTCGCAGATCACAAATCTCACAATAGTCACAAGCGTTGCACTCTGCTTCGGCATTTTCAATGTCCTCCCCGTTTGCGTCTTTGTAAAGGACTGTAAATTTTTTCTTTAAGAGGCTTATTTGCTGTTATGTAACTATGGTATTTAGATAATGACATTATGCTGTCATTATATTGAATTTTTCTAGTAAGTTTAGTAGAAGTAATAAAATTGATTTTATTATTTAGTTACTATGCGTTTATCTCCCACATAAAGAATAGAAATTCTTATGATGATTGGATATGGTGATAGGATTCGTATCCAACAAGAAGTTTGTATTTTGTTCAACGCTAAGTACCCAGAAAGGCCAATCACTAGATCAACTGTGAGTAAGCTTAAAACAAAATTTCGAGAAACGGGTTCTTTGGAAGATCTTCCCAGGAAAGGCCGTCCAGCTATTCCGGATGATAAAAAATTAAATATTTTATTGGCTATAGAAGAAGATCCCCATAACGGCGTCCGCCAGATTGGCATAGATCATGGGGCGGCTGTTATGACCGTTCATAACTTATTAACGGTAGAAAAAGACACCCGTTTAAAATCCGACTGGTTCATGAGTTGAATAAAGATGATCCAGATCGTAGGATGGAGTTTTGCCAAATATTGTTGGAAATATGTAACGCAGATCCTTTGTTTGTTGAAAATATCCTGTTTTCGGATGAATCTTCTTTTAAATTAAATTGTGAAGTAAACCGGCAAAACTGTAGATATTGGGCACAAGAAAATCCCAGGTGTACTCAATATCCTCAAAAAATTAATGTTTGGGCGGGTATAGTGAAAAAAAAAATTTTTGGGCCATATTTCTTTGACAACAATGTAAACGGGCTAAATTACCTTCAGCTTCTTCAAGACTTTCTTATCCCTACGCTACTTAACTTATATCTGAGTAGAAATAATCCTGCAATTCTAGATGAAAATTTGTGGTACCGACAAGACGGCGCACCTCCACATTATGCAGCAGTAGTGCGCCATTATGTCAATCAAGTTTTTCCGAACAGGTGGATTGGAAGACGTGGGCCTATTGAATGGCTGCCTAGGTCTCCAGACCTTACACCACTGGACTTCTTCTTGTGGGGTCACCTGTATAATGTTGTTCATAAAATAAGACCTACCATTGACGATTTAAAAAATCGAATAACAACAGCAACATGCAGGAATTTTTCAGAAGAAACCATAGTAAAAGTCCAACAAGAGTTTATTGATCGCTTGGGGTACTGCCAGGCACAAGACGGAGGACCATTTCAACACTTAATTAAATAGCTTATTTCATTTTTTTTTAAATTAGAAATACTTTTAAAAAATATTTCAATTTTAGGACCTAAGTGTGTTATATTTTTGAAATCAGCTGTTCTTGGAGATTACAGATTTGAACTAAAATATAGGGGTTTCCAATTAAAAAAATCATCGATAATATCTACTACACGAGTTACCCTGTATATTGAACACATAAGTCAGAATATGCGCAATTAAAAATACTTATATATATACGTGTCCGACGATTTTTACGAAATGTTTTTAGATTATTAAATAATGAATTTGTTTTTTAATTTATGTACACACTGCAAAGTTCATCTTCTTTTACATTGTGGTCAATGCAGATAATGTTTTCAGTCTATGGTGCCTAAATATGTTTTTTAATGTCCATCGCAGTATGTCTAAATTCCTTTGGTCTATAGCGAATTCCAATTTAGGAACGCTTTCAATCATAATCAATCAATCATATCAATTATGAATATATTTTTTTTTAATCGTGAGATTTAATGCTAGCTCCTTCCAAGAGAAGCGCAATAATGTCCATAATTTGTCCTAAAATTGGCTCCATTTAAAAAGTACAGATGGATATCCATGATTGTGTCAATCGTTTAGTCTTATGGACATCTATAAGGTGGTTGTTTTGGTACAAAGGATGCTTAGTTATGGAAGTCCAGTGGATATCCATTGGATTGGCTTGTGCTGTCTGGGTTTGGAAATTAATCAAACCTTCTAAATCATGATATACGAATTTTGATACCGCTATTAAAAGCATTAAAGGACCCTTTTTACAGTAACTATTAAAACCCGAAACAACTAAGAATGTTTTGCTTGGCATTTTTCGAAAGAATGAACTGCAGAACAAGTTGTTCTCGCCTTGATCTATGCGAGCATTTCCCATAGAACCATAATTATTAGCTGCTCTGAACAATCAATAATTGGAAAATTCCTGTTTTTGGTGATAGAAACACAATATACATAAGCCTCCCCTGAATCAGCTATATTGTTCTTACTTAAGTACATAAACTAGCCAAAATTTTCTATCGTAACTGCCATTTAAATAGCGTGTGGCTAGGTTTGCTAGCGGCGTAACTCTGAATATAATTTACGCCATTCTATAACTTGGCAATTTATTGAAGTTATTAAAACGTACTTTATCATAATTCACCGTAATTTACTTGGTAATTTACATCTCTGATTGGTCTGCAGATTGGTAAAGAAGTGGGAGCAGCATGTAAATAAAGGCTTAATAGCTTTTACAGAACAAGAACTACCCGTATTCATGTCATAAACTATATTATACAAAGTAATTAAAATAAGTTTGGGTTATTAACAGCATGCACGCGTCCGTTTTTATCCTTTAATAAATGGTCACGCTATGGTTGCAAACGAGTAATTACACCCCAATGCGATTTCCTTATCGAGCTACTCCATCTGGAAACGCGACTATAAAAAGGCTTCCATGTTGAAATGGGGGGTGTCAAAGGAATTTTTTCCGTATATTTTGAGGTTATTTTAATAATGGCCGAATGTTAGAGATATTCTAATTAGGAGATAGATAAAAAGCTTTAATATAGGAGCAGGGTTGGGTCAAGAATTTTTTGGTTAGTGTTAAATGAACAGTATGAGCCCCACGCTCGCTACATTATGGGTCGAACATCACATTAAATATTTGTTTGAATTATTAGATAAAATGCTAGAATCTAAACGGGAACGTAACATTTAACATAAAATATAGACTTACTTCGGATCTTCTCTGGGTTTTTAAGTCAGGAACGCTCCTTTGACTTTTATTGGTTTGTCGAAGACTGTTTAGGTTACCTTCATTGTTGTGGTTCGTGTGTATTGGATTTAAGAATTTTGTTCTGCATAATTTTGTCACCTTTTCCATTAATTTCGTTATTGATAGTGCCTCTCTACTATTAGTGCCTCACAACTATAAGTTTGGACCGACATGCGACAGTGAGCCAGTTTTTCGGTAGTTTGTATGTAGCGTTTTGTCTAGATCTCGTGTGTAATTAGTCGGTTTATCGATACGTCCGTGCGCCTGTAACAGTCTGTTAAAATTTTTAAGAAAAATTCATTTATCGCTTGATGATTTGGCAGTCGAAGTAATTGCTGTATCGTCAGCGAAAAGATAGAGCTGCGTAAATCTATGGAATATCATGAGTATAAATGTTATACAACATCGGAGAGAGAGAGGTGAGCCTTGCGGCACTCCCGCCCTGATGCGTTTATTTAAAGAGAGTGCATTCCCTGACGAGACCGCAAAAATTCTATTCTCTAAAAGAGAAGCTACCACCTTGAATAAGTAGTTCAGAGTTCCGAGCCTTATCAGTTTTAACAAGAGAATATTGTGCCAGACCTTGTCGAATGCCGGAACCCAAACTGTTCGGCCGGCAGAACGTTTCGTCTAAACACAAAGGCATTCAGTCGCCTCAAAATTAATTTTTCTGCGATTTTCCCCAGGCTCGACAGCGGGCTGATCGGCCTATAGCTTGCCGGTGCCATAGGGTCCTCACCTTTCTTGAATATAAGTATGACTTTTGCATGTTTCCAGACACACAGGAAATGACCTTCTTTTATTATCGCCTGGGATATGCCTACTATGTTCCCCAAAGCCTTGTCTGGTAGATTTCGCAACGCCACATTCTTTAGTCCGTCAAAACCCGGAGCTTTTCTAATTTTCAAGACCCTCTCATCTCGTAACGCGTAATTGGTCGGGTTTTCGCTGAATTGATCGCAAAATTTCTCTGCAAGCAATTCAGCAACAGAGTGAACAACAGAACTAGACATTTCTTCCACGAGGTAAAGAATATAAAAAACGGATTTAGACCCAGAGTTGGAACTGTCATAAAAAATGACGAAGGTAACCTTATTGCAAGTGAAGCTGAAGTGATAGAGACCTGGAGAAGATACTTTGATGAATTACTGAATGTACAGACAGATGAAGTCGGGCGTAATTATACATATCTTACCGCCGAGCCTTTAGTGGAAGAACCTACAATGGGAGAAGTATCACGAGCTATCCGCAAACTAAAAAACAACAAAGCCCCAGGAAACGACACTATATCGGCAGAGTGTATAAAACATGGAGGAGAGACTTTGGAACTTGCTTTCTATCAACTCATCTGCCAAATATGGAAAGAAGAGCAAATACCAACCCCCTGGAAAGAAAGCGTTATAATACCCATACATAAAAAGGGCGATAAAATGTGCTGTAAAAACTATAGGGGTATATCCCTTATTAACACAGGGTATAAAGTATTCTCTATAATGCTATTAGAACGATTGACTGCGTGTGTAGAGTATCAAATAGGAGATTCCCAGGTGGTTTTAGAAAAAATCGATCAACAGTAGACCAGATATTCACTATTAGACAGTTAATGGAGAAGTGTTGGGAATACAACAAAACATTGCACCAGCTTTTTATAGATTTCAAACAAGCCTATGATAGCATCATAAGGGTGGAACTGTGGAATGCCATGGCAGAACTGGGCGTACCGAAAAAGTTAATTAGGCTCACAAAAGCCTGTGTGGAGGGATCTACAAGTGCAGTAAGACTTGAGGGAAGACTGTCAACCTTTTTCTCAATCAACAGTGGCCTCAAACAGGGGGATGCGTTATCCCCACTACTCTTTAACATCGCTTTGGAGAGCGCCGTGCGAAAGGCGAACATAGAAACGCTCCTATTTAGAGACCAGGGTCCTCGCATTGTGGTGGCTTTCGCTGATGATATAGATATAGTGGGAAATACGACTATCAACGTCAAGGAGGAGTTCATCAAACTGGAAAATGCTGCAAAAGAAGTTGGCCTACGAATAAACGAAGATAAAACAAAATACATGACTACAACAAGAACAGAACGACGAGACAGGATAGGACAGAACGTGACAATGGACAACTATAATTTTGAAAGGGTCCATCAGTTTAAATACTTGGGAGCTACGATCACCTCTGATAACAATGTAACACAAGAGATTAACAACAGAATACAAGGAGCCAATCGCTGCTGTTTTGCGCTACAAAAAATAATGAAATCGAAAAATGTAACCCGCCGTACAAAAATAGCAATTTACCATGCAGTTATAAGACCTATAATGACATATGCATGTGAAACATGGACGATGACGAAACAAAATGAGAACCGACTGAAAATAGCAGAACGAAGAATTCTTAGAAGGATATATGGACCAGCCAAGGACAACGCCACACAGCAATACAGAATTAGAACTAACAGGGAATTACAAGAACTATATAACCAAACAGATATAGTGAAAATAATAAAGTCAGAGAGATTGAGATGGGCCGGCCATGTTAAAAGACAAGACCAACGTGTCGTCAAGCTGGTATGGGAAGAGACCCCGGTAGGAAGGCGGCCGCTGGGAAGACCAAGGATGCGGTGGAAAGACAATATTGCGGCGGATTTACGAAGCCTAAATATCCAGCGACCAGAAGAACTTATGATGGACCGCAGCAAGTGGAGGCAAATTGTAAAGTCAGCGAAGACCCACCCTGGGTTGTAGGCTACAGAGAGAGAGAGAGAATTCAGCTTTATCTTTGGCATCGATCAAAACAACACCTGTTTCCTGATTTTTCAGGTGAGACCTAGGTGCTTGCACGCCTTTGATCAAGGTCCTGGTCGTTCTATAGATGGAGTTGTCCTCTATGGATAGACTTTGAACCTTGTCGTCCCACAGGTTCGACTGCCGTTCTATCAACAATTCCCTGATTACCTTGGCTTCCCGATTGGCCACCGCCTTGATGCGAGGATCTCCAGTACGATACGCTGTGTTTTTTTAACCGATTTTTGATTCTGATATGATTTTTAATTTCATCTCTTAAAGCCCCGTATTTTGAATACCCGGACACTCTTGTGACAGATGCTTCGGCCAACGCTACGTTTATGTCATCTGTGATACCTGGGCCAGTTCGTTGAGGAGCGGGTAACAAAACCTCTACCTTTTTCTACTGGATTGCCCACTTCTATAATGACCGGTACATGATCCGAGCTCAGATCACAGATGACCGATAGCTGTGACATTTGAACAGCATTCTTGATCACAAAAATGGTCAAGATATCCGGAAGAGCCCGCGCAAAGCAGTGCATGGGCTCTTCCGGCGGTAGAATGTGGTAGTTTAAAGCTTCAGAGAATTCATATAGGGTGCGACCACTTTGGTTTGTAGCTCTATATCCCCAAATCCTGTTTTTCGCGTTGAGGTCGCCCCCTATAATCGTTCTGTTATTGTTACCAAACATTTTTTGTAAGCAGTTGCCTCTGAAATTTACCGACGGACTACCGTAAACAGATCCCAGGTGTACGCGTTGATTTTTTAAACGTATGGAAATAAAAGTCCCTTCAATGTCACATCTATCTCATTTCTCTCGACGAAATCGATGTTCAAGTATCCGTTGCTTGATAGAGTTGACGGTAAAAGTAGGGAGTTTAATGTATGCCGTCTCCGGTTGCGCCGCCATTTAACCTGCGGTTTTCTGGAAAGTACTCACTATTGTTTTTAATTGAGCCTCCATTATTTTAGAGAACTGCGCCAGGAAGCACTGCATTGTAGTTTGCAATGCTGCTTCCATTGCGCTTGGCGTTGATTTTTGCTCTTGTAATGGATAAATTTTATTCACATTGCTATCGCTGGCCAGTTTATTATTGTCCTGCTGACCCCAGCAAAAGTTTTTCTATGGCGTGATGGTATTGGTGTTTTTCACGACCTTATTGCTCAAGTAGTTCAGGTGCCGTGGACAACAATTTGAGCACTTAGCTTTTTCCTCGCGTGGTTTGGTACACTGGTAAGAATAGTGGTCAGCAGCACATTTCAGGCATCTTACTGGTGCGGTGCACCGAAATTGAGAATGCCCGTACAACTGGTAGCGATAGCACCGTGATATAGTAACATTTGAACAGCATTCAGCTCCAAAGATTCCTTAAGAAACCACTTGATGAAAACAAAGCCTAGAAGTTAATAGGACATGAAGAATTGTGTATATCAAACACCTTGCGAGTGCGGACAATCCTATGTTGGAGAAACCCTACGACTCTTTGAAACAACGATCGAGGAACATCGAAATCACACACTGAAGGGAGAATATAAATATTCCAGCTACACGACTGTAGTAATATTTGTTTTATTTGCTTACAACGTTTAAGGTCTTCATTAAAGCGGGGCAAGATTACGGATAATATGTTGAACGTAGTAAGTTACCCACACATCGCCTTTACTTAAATTTGACGCATCACTGTTTTCAACTAACAAGTATTTCTATCAACTATTTATCATCTGCTGCTGTGAACACCACTTGTTCATCATTCATATTGGCAGCCTTTCAAATACTTTTCATTATCTTTCGTCTTCTTGCTTTAAATGTTCAAGCAGAGACCCATGCAAGCATTTAGAACTTCAAAACTCTGAACGTTGCCAGTAATTAAGACAGCAAAACAAGATTTTTGCAACTTTGTTTGTAACTTTGTGATTTAGATTTTCCTGTGCACATATTTAATTTGTCGTTGCGCATCCTATCCTCACCAGATTTTAAAGTTTAGGTTATACATTCTGTTAACAGTAATTAAGTCATATTGATTATTGCAAAATGAATATGAACTCTCAAATAAATAAATCTCTGCTTACGCGCCGTTACATCAGCGATATTGATCTTAAAATTTGCGCTAAATGATGTTCTATAATAAACTATGGATCAGTAATTAACTGTGTTTAATTTTTACTTCACTTTTAGAATACTAGACGCTTATCGTTTTCCTCCCTGCTTTTTCAATTGATTTACATATTTTATAGGATGCCATACGCTTGTGTTTATGATACTATAATTCTTTTTTTGTTTCAGGTCTTGAAGCTCAAGTTCAAGACTCCTCCAAAGACTTGTACTGGTTCTGAAACTTCTAGTAAAAGCGAACTGTGTATATAGTTAATGATAAGTGCAAAAAGTGATTCTAAGTGTAATATAAAAAAGTACAAACTTTTATCTAATTTAAAGAAAAATCTCACGAAACGGACAATTAAAACGTTTATTTTAAATAAATGTTCCTTATTTTTATCAGATCGGTCATTGTATGAATGATGGTAAGTCTGATTATAAGTATTAAAGTTATAAATAATTATTTAAAAAATGTGTTTTATTACTGAATCCTTGATTGCCTGGTATAAAAAAAATTAAGCCTAATACTACAGTCTTGACGAAAAAACAAGATTAGAACAAGTATTTTATTTGCGCGGACTTAAATTTTAAAGCCTATTTCTGTAATACGTTAAATGGAGCTGAACAAGACTTTGTTAGGTTACTTTTCGTTCAGGGACAATTATTTAAATTGCAGATAATATAAATAAACGAAGAAAACTAATTCACGTATTGGTGCAAGGTAACCAATACCTTTTTTATGGTAAATCGTGTATAGGGTGTCCATTTTTCGATGTAATTGCTTTTTCTAGTTTTTGAGCTCAAGGGTGTTTTCGAAAATGTTTACTTTTTGACCACTTACTTCGGTTACCTTATGAAAAAAATTACGAAACTTTGCTAAAGAACAAATTAGTTACTTATCATCGTTTCATCGAGTTTTACAAGAAGATAGTTTGACAACAAGGCTCAGAGTAGTGTTTGATGCTTTGTCGCCAAATTAAAAGCTGTTTCTATAAGAGTTTTTAAAGCAGAATCCAGTGTTTCACTTACTTTTTATCTGGGAATCTTACTTTTTGAGATTTAAAGCAATGATATGATTCTTTTAAATGGGGCACCCTGTATATTTTTCTCGTATTTGAGTGGGCTATTTTTAAGGTTTTCAAAAATATATAATAGTTGATAGTTATTATTAACAATAAACGCAAACATCGAAAAATAAAGAAAATTAGGGTAGTAGGCTATAAATCCATTAAAAAAAAAACAAAAGAACAGTACCTACACTAATATTACATTTACAACTGGAAACCCATTTATCTTGTATTATGGTAATTGATAATTCCTGTGCGGAGCTAATAAAATAAGATTCAAGAAGTAGTCCATTTTCTGTGGCGAGATTATTAAAGAAAACAAGGTCTGTCTATACCACCAAACTAAAATTTTTATTTGTCCCTTTAAGGTGAAAAAAGGATTACAGAGTGTGCATAATTTAATGTCATTTTAGGTTGTTTAGGTTGTACTAGTTTCAACTTTAGTCAAAGTCATCATCATCAACCATACAATTAAGAATTATGTTTAGGATGTACCTAAATAAACGAATTAAAACAAATTAAAAGGGGGGGGGGGAACGAAGTGGTTCAACAATACATGGCCATAACGTGCACCTTATGCAGCCAATGGACTCGACAGAAGACAATCACCTATACGATGCTACTTTCAGCAATGAAGGAAATTATATGCGAAAATTGTAGTAGAGGGAAAATCAAATGGAATCATTTATAGTCATGATATGATATATAGCTGTCTATAATGAAAAGTCAATAAAGTAAACGTTTCAAAAGTCAACTCCAAGAAAGAACATGATTTATTTTTGGTGGGTCAGAATTTTAATAAGAATAGTACTAATAAAGTAAAGGGGGGGGGGAGGGAAATTAAAATGTATTAAAATAATTTACGTCATTAAGTCAGTTGTGGTCATCAAATTCTCCATATTTAGGGATTATTATTTAAAATTATGTCGACTTAATCGGGTTTACGTTGCAAACTTTCTTTTTTCTTTTCTTTTTAGTAAAAGAGGCACAAATTAGGAACATGACTTAAGACTTAATGCTGTTCAAAGCGAATGTTGCAATAAAATGGAAGTCATGTTCCTAATTTGTGCCTCTTTTACTAAAAAGAAAAGAAAAAAGAAAGTTTGCAACGTAAACCCGATTAAGTCGACATAATTTTAAATAATAATCCCTAAATATGGAGAATTTGATGACCACAACTGACTTAATGACGTAAATTATTTTAATACATTTTAATTTCCCTCCCCCCCCCCTTTACTTTATTATTACTATTCTTATTAAAATTCTGACCCACCAAAAATAAATCATGTTCTTTCTTGTAGTTGACTTATGAAACGTTTACTTTATTGAATTTTCATTATAGACAGCTATATATCATATCATGACTATAAATGATTCCATTTCAATTTCCCTCTACTACAATTTTCGCATCTAATTTCCTTCATTGCTGAAAGTAGCATCGTATAGGTGATTGTCTTCTGTCGAGTCCATTGGCTGCATAAGGTGCACGTTATGGCCATGTATTGTTGAACCACTTCGTTCCCCCCCCCCTTTTAATTTGTTTTAATTCGTTTATTTAGGTACATCCTAAACATAATTCTTAATTGTATGGTTGATGATGATGACTTTGACTAAAGTTGAAACTAGTACAACCTAAACAACCTAAAATGACATTAAATTATGCACACTCTGTAATCCTTTTTTCACCTTAAAGGGACAAATAAAAATTTTAGTTTGGTGGTATAGACAGACCTTGTTTTCTTTAATAAAATAAGATTCGTCAGACCATATTACTTTTGTAGCAAACTGCCTGTCGACTCGTATTCGATTTAGATACAATTACAAAAAATAACTCGTCGCACAGCACTCCCAGTACGTAAATGGTGCACAATATTTATTTCATAATTCCTAATGATATTTATTTAATAATTTTTTAGAAAAGATTTTATTACTCCGAGATCTTTTTCAATGACTTCGCACGAACTTCTAGTACCTCTACAAAAGCCATAACGTTAATTTCATTCCTTTCGCGACTTTTTATTATACAGGGTGTTATTTAATAAGTGTCCGATATTTTACAGGACGATTCCTCAGTTATTTTTAAGGTGAAAAGTTCATATAAGCATGGGTCCGCCAGCCCTTCATTTTTGAGATACAGGGTGTTAAAAATTGCATACAGCAAGAAGGTGGACATTTCCAATATCTATTGTGATTTTGATTTAGTCTTATATCTAGGGTTTCGTTGTTTGTTGTTTAAAAATTACAGTTTTAAATGTTTTTATGTTGATTAAAAAAAAACGTTTTTAAAATTGTTTCACTTTTTGATAAACACATGCATCGATTGTAAATCTTGCATTGCGTCAATTAGGCTCTATCTACCCCCTGCTTCACAGGCGGAGTAGACTTTCAAATAGGACTAAGGTCAACCTCTGCAAGGTATTGGTCAGGCCGGTTCTCACTTATGGTGCACCTTCGTGGTGTAACATAAGCAAGACGGAGCTTAATAAGTTCCAGGTAATTCAAAACAAGGTGTTAAAAACTATCGCGGACGTAACCTAGATACAGTGTCACCATTAAACTCCGCACCATATTAATGGAACTTTTTATTATTAATGAGGTTAGTTCAAATTAAATAACGCCAATCGTTTTTGCTTCAAATTAGACTAAAAATTATATATTCAATTGTCACCATCTGTCATTCGGTATCTGTCAAAATGACATTTTTGTCAAAAAATACTGAAAAATGGCATTGTTTTACCGAATTTCAAAAAGTTTTATCAAAAAAAGTTGTTTCTAGTACAATTATAGGCCTATGTACAAAGTTTCAGATGTCTAGAAGTTGAATTTCTCGCCATTTTTTTCGAATTAATATGTTTGTTTTTATAATGTAAGTTGACTTAATGGATAATAAACTATTTGCTTATACCATACTCAATATTTAATTTAGTTTGTAGACTTATTTTTTTACTAGAATGCCATTTTTTTTCGAAATATAAAATTAGAGGCAAAAAACTTGACACGGGTGGTGCAAACAGATGTTCCATTTTTTCTAGTGAATACACGTACAAAGTTAAAAAATTTTATAGTAAAATTCACAGATATCTGCGATTTATTATAAGTTTTTCTTAACTTTGTACGTGCATTTACTATAAGAAAAAATGGAACATCTGACGTCTAGCTGTCAAAATTATTAAATTATGGTAACTTTGCACCACCCGTGTCAAATTTTTTTGCCTCTAATTATATATTTCGAAAAAAAATGGCATTCTAGTAAAAAAATAAGCATACAAACTAAATACAATATTGAGTATGGTATAAGCAAATAGTTTAATAACCATTAAGTCAACTTACATTATAAAAAAACATATTAATTCGACTATTTCCCTCATATACTGTAACTACAATGCGCTTTTCACTTGATTTTCGGTGAAAATCAGCCCTCGGTCGCGATTAAGCTGAAAATTGCACTCTTCTGGTTTTTCATTGTTGGTTACCTACGAGAATAACCGTCACTGTCACAACAAGTTGAAATTTCTGCTTTGACAATTTCGCGTCAATTTATCAAAATGATTCAGGAAATAGTCTAAAAAATATATTTCGTGCATGTAAAATGGCTTGATAATCATGCACTCAGATTTGTTGCCCTAAAGAAACAGCTTTCATGCATTTTTATTGTTATTTACCTTAAAAAGTGCCCTCCCTTCGGTCGGGCACTTTTTGGTAAATAACAATAAAAATGCATTCAAGCTGTTTCTAGGGCAACAAACCTTCATGCATGATTTTCAGCAATTTTACATGCACTTAACATATTACTATTGAAAACATGGCAAAAAATTCAACTTTGCGCTAGACATCTGAAACTTTGTACATAGGCCTAAAATTATACTAGAAACAACTTTTTTTAATAACATTTTTTGAAATTCGGTTAATCAATGCCATTTTTCACCATTTGTTGACAAAAATGTCATTTTTGACAGATACCAAGTGACGGATGGTGACAATTGAATATATAATTTTTAGTCTAATTTGAAGCAGAAACGATTGCCCTTATTTAATTTGAACTAACCTCAATAATAATAAAAAGTTTCATATGGTGCGGAGTTTAATGGTGACACTGTATATGTACATCCAACAGAGTACTTCACCGTGACTTTCAAATGCAGACGATAAACGAGTTTTTCTTGAAAATTATTAAAGACTATTACCGACGCACAGACGTATCGACAAACCCACTAATCACAGACTCACATACGAGATCTAGACAAGACATGACATATAAACTACCAAAAGACTGGCTCCCTGTTGGTCCAAATCCAAATCCATAGTAGAGAGGCACTATATGATATATAATAGAAAAAGGCGCCAAAACTTTGCAGACAAAAACTTTTAAAACAAAACGCACGAACCAAAATTAATTAAGGCAAAAGCCAAAATCAAAATTTCTATAAACGACAATACCTAAACCGTACGCAATAAGTAACAGATGTCAAAGGATAAAATCCTGACGTAAAAATACCTTTAAGAACCTGAAATTATTTAAATCAAAACATCTCGAAAACGGCTGCTTGTAGCGACATTTAACAAGTATACAATTTTCACGTAAAAAAGATAAGGGGAATCGACTTTTCTTCCAGAGAATGTGATACATACATGCACGAAAAAGTTGTGACTCCACAAAAGAGAAAAATACCTGTAGGTTGCGCCCCCTACAATTAAGGGCCAAACTAAGATGAAATTTGAATTTCTCATATTAAAAAATTCCTGAATATCAATTTTTGTCCAAATATAGATATTGTTTAAAAGATTATTCACGAAAAACAAAAATAAAAATATATTTTTAACACCCTGTATCTCAGAAATGAATTTTTCACCTTATAGATAACTGAGAAATCGTCCTGTAAAATATCGGACACTTATTAAATAACACCCTTGATATGATTCAGGTCTTGGTTTTATAAATGATAAATTCTTATTTAAATTAATTTTTGAACTTGAAAATGCGAATTGATTGGGCTGCCTACTCTCTGGATATCTGTGAAAGCAGGAACTTTATAACTTAGATATAGATATAGACTTAAAATATAAGATTGTAAACTTACTTATTTTCATGGCAGTCTACAAAGCAAATTAACATGACGTATTCTTCAGAATGTTCATACTACTGCATTTACGCCATTTTTTTTAAACTTTAATGAAATGGTGACACATATTTTAGCAAAACGTTATTTTTGCCTATACATTTTGACACATAGACATGCCAGATAGATATCATTTTGTTTGTTTCAATGGTTTCAGTTTCATGTCCTATACTACCTTAATTTTCTAAATTCTTCGATTTGTGCATTTCTTGTTAATACTAACTGCCAACTATTATATGTATCTTTGAAAAGCTTAAAAATAGCCCAATCAAATAATAGAAAAATATACAGGGTGTCCCATTTAAAAAATCATATGTTTGCTTTAGATCTCGAGAAATAAGACACCCAGAAAAAAATAAGCAAGCCACTGAATCATACTTAAAAAGCTTTCTCGGAAACAGTTTTCAATTTTCTCATAAGTTAAAGGATAACCGAAATACAGGGGGTGGGCATAAAGCCAATATTTTCGAAAACACTCTGAAGCTTAAAAACCAAAAAACGAAAAGGTAGCACAGTAATGTAACAGCCACAAGTATCTATCTTAACTAGTTACCAAGATACCCTGCAATTACATCGAAAAATAGACACCCTGTACAGTAAAATTTTTTTAAGTGTCTCACCTGATTGGAAATTTTTCCGCTGACTGTATTAAAAACAAACTACTCATTTTCTAATGATTTTCCGCAAGGAAGTCAAATTTGATGTCAAAAATGTATAGCTTCACAAATTTGACAGATATAACTGGTTATTTGTTAAAATCCTATGATAACTTGTATACAAGACGTGTACTTCACCCTAGCGACATACAGGATCTTCGGTATGTATGAAAACGGTCGATTATTTCTTAAAGTACACTAGGTAGCGAGCCAGAAAGCCGTAGAAAAACAAAGTTACTTTTTTTTAATGGAACACTCTATATCTTAGAATATTTTTGTATTTTACATAAAATTACAATTATTTTTTAACGTATATTGCAAGTCGAAACCTAATAGTTTCCGAGATATTGACTTATGAAAAATGTAATTTTTGAACTTTGACAGCTACTAGCATTCTAACGTTATGTCCTACAGTAAAACGGCTTACATGTTCCGATCTTAGAATTTGATTATCTTCCCAAAAGTGGCAACTTCCGGTTACCGGATGTAACTCAAAAGCCGGATATATAATTTTTCCGGTTCAACCGGTAATTGATATTTTTGGGAACAATGAAAAAGCAAGATAGGGACATGTAAGCCGTCAATGACGTACCGTTAGAATGCTAGAAGCTGTCAAAGTTCAAAAATGTCATTTTCCAAAAGTTGATATCTCGGAAACTATTAGAGAATAATTATAATTTTATGTTAAATCCAAAAATATGCTAAGATATAGGATGTTCTATTAAAAAGAAGTAACTTTGTTTGTTTTCTACGGCTTTCTGACTCACCCTGTATAGTTATTTTTTTTTTTAATTCTAATAGACTTTAAAAAACCGTAAAACTTCTGTCTTGAATATTTTTTGCTAGCTGTTTTACTTTAAGAAATAATCGACCGTTTCCACACACACCAACGACCCTGTATATATACAGGGTGTTTCAAAACAAATACGGAAAACTTATGGGGGAGATTCTTTGTTTAAAGCAAAAGGGTAGTTTAATATCGCCGCTCGAGAACAATATCGACGTAACTGCGAAAACACAAATTTTACAGGAGAGGCAAAAAACAATTTTAATTTATTATTTAACTAATTTTGAAGGAGAAGGAAAAAATATTATGTATTAAAATAAAAACGATTTAACAATATTTTGTGAGCACTTTAAGGCCCAGTAATTAGAAATAAATAGTTATTAAAATTGATGGTGAATTTTGTAGTTACGTCGTTATATCTCCAAAATGAAACACGATAATTCTCAGTTGGTCAAAGTTTTTATTATTAAAACGAACACGAAATTCATTTCGAATCGAGACAAAAGATATTATTTTGATAAAAGTGATATTAAGTGACAATAACGAATATAAAAATACTTATATTCTAAATCTGAAACATTTAGATTGTTACATAATCGAAAAAGTGTCTATAGAAATCAGGAATATTGTGAGTAACAACTAAACTTTTGAGATCTTTTCTCTTGTTTTCAGACAACGGAATCTGTTTTGGATAAGCTTGTTTAACGGCAATGGTTTTTATATCTTTTAGATCAGAACGTCTCTTTTTGGTTCTAAAATTAACAGAGTTTCATTCTTCTTGCTTATAACTAGTTTTAAATTGAAACATGCTGCTGTTTTTTTCAAATTTTAAAACTCGCACATGGCTTATTTTAAAGTCATGCCCCTCAATATCTTTTGAAATATTGAGAGCCATTTCATCGTATAAACTTTTAAGATCAATAAAATCATCGAAACCCATTTCCTTAACTTCTATTGGATTAACCTTTTTTTTTGGCGCTGCGTATGATTGAAACATATTGTCCAGGAATATAGACAGATCCAGATTTTTTTGATCTTCTTATTGCCCCTTCGATAAGGCTATGGACCGCATCGCCCTGTTCCTTGTCCTTTTCTTTTTCTTTTCTGCTAAGATATTTCTCTTCTAGGTGTTCTTTATTTTTTTTATCTCCAATTGTACTTTTTGGTCTTCGGTGGCATTCTTATATGCTTCGCATTGATCGCACCGATCTTTTTTTGATGCAAAAAACCGATATTGAACTAAGTGTTAAAAATTTTTGCATACGTCTCGTAAGTAGTTGGATCGTTCTTAAGATCCTCTCTTTTCATTCACATAGTAGTTAGAACAACTAGGACTGTTTTGCACGGTACTAGGTGTAGGTGACAAATTAACAGCGTTGGGTTCAGTTCCATTTTGCATTTGTTGAGGGTCACAGTTTTCATTTGATTCGTTTTCTTTGTTACAACTATGAGCAGTTGCAACGGAATTTTGTTCTGCTTGATGTATGGAAATCGTTGGTTCATTTTTAGTTACTTCTATGAACAAAGGTTCATTACTCGTAGGACTACTGCTTTTATTAATCTAGTTGAAAATTTCGGAAAAAATGTTGTCTTTATAAACTACTTGACTTGTCATTTGATTTTGTAGCTTTTCCTTCATTTGCATAATTTTTAGGGCTTTAAACATTTTTCTCGAACGCGAATTCGTTTTTGAGAAGTTCTGTAAAGAGAACAATGGGTTTAATGAATAAAGAACAATTATTTGCTTAAAGGACACTGCACACTTTGCATGGGACTTTACATGGACCGCCACTGGAGTTATTAATATTAGCTAAATTTAAGTATTTAATTTAAAGTAGCCGCTTATCATTACAAGCAACACTGCCAAATTTCAAAAAAATCGGCCAAAGGATATTAAAGATATTTATTAAAAAACGATTTTTTTACAAAAAATTAACACCCTGTATTTCGAAAACTAATCATACAATTTTTTTGGGATCTATTTAAAGTTTAATCAGAAGGCCGATATCCACAACATACTAAAATTTGACTCAGTTTCTGTGCCAACCAAAGTCCCATGTAAATCTTAATTTTTGTGAATAGATCGTCGCAAAATACAATTATGCAATCACAGATTTAATATTTTTCAGAAAATAATGACATAAAATACAGTTACGTCATTTTTGTACCAAATTGAAAGGTATCGTATGTACTTACGTACATCAATTTACATTGATTTCAAGTCAAGAAAGACGCAAAGAACACTTACGTCGTTATTTCTTATAAATGTTATACACTGATATACACTCCGGCAGTCGGAAACTGCACTTACGGCGTTATTGCAGCGGATAACAACATTTCATCAGCAGAGATTGCACGCGACTGATGGATGCGTCGGTGTTGTTCCAGAAAGTTAGCACAAAATAGCAATAATGGCATAACGACGCAACTACCATCTAGTGGTCAAATTTTGTACCACAGTTGTGGCAATTTTTAACCAAATAAAATAGAATTTTCTTTATTTCTTGGTGTAGTTAACTCATTTTTAGAAAAAATTGCAGTTACGTCGATATTGTTCTAGAGCGGCGATATATAAACGTTGAGTCAAAAGTCAACCATTAGGGAGATATCGCGGTACAAATATGAATATCGGAAAATAATGTTTTTATTTTCTATTAAATTCGGTGGAAGTATTACTAATATAAAAATACACTTTCTGCATATTTTCCACTTTTTTTAATTAATTAGTGAAAGGGGTTGAAATAGACTACCCCTATCATTATTGTGTTACTAAATTTAAAGAAAAACTTACGCAACGACTTGGAAAAAATTAAATTTGGATAGCCTGGTTCATTTAGAAACTTTTTTATTTCTTAATTTTTTTTCATTAAACTTACCGATGTGAGAGAAAAAAAAATGTAAATTATTACATGTAGGGACGTGGAATTTTTTTAGAAAAAAAATCTAGTTGGCCCCTATCACTTTTTAGGGGACATTTCTAATATTGATTTATTTTACATTGCTCAGTTAGCTAGAATACAATATTGTGCATTAATAAGAGTTTTAATTAAATCAATAGAACAATAATCCTTAACTATACTAATGCAAAAATGGTAGATATGCATTTTACGTACGGGCGTGCAAACGAAGATATCTTGGAAGCTTGTCGTCTTTATACATAAGCGTATTCTAATCGTAGACCTCCTCATCACAGCATGTTTATCAGGCTTCATCAAAGGCTACATGAATCTGTAACTTTCGAAAACGAAGTTATATACCAATATACCTGCTGACTCAGCGAAGTTCAAACACCCCAATTAGAGGTTGATGTCCTAAATATTATTAATGTGAATGAAATACTGATGCATCAACTGTATGGAGAATATTAAAAGAACAACACTTATATCCTTACCATGTATAGAGGGTACAAGCTCTCTTACCAAGAGATTTTGAACCGATAATAATTTTTTTCCAATGGTTTCACCGAATGAATACCGATAATCCTATTTTTGTGTTCACAAATTCTCTTTTCGGACGAAGCTAGTTCCGCAAGAGATGCTATTTAACACTATCATAACAAGCATATATGAGCTGAAGATAATCCACATTCAATAACAGAATCTAGGCATTAATATCAGTTTTCCGTTACCGTATGGATAGGAATTGTCAATGAACATTCAATTTGACCACATTTTCTACTTTTAAGATTAACTTATGAGTCATATCTTCATTTTCTACAAAAATAATTGCCTCCTTTACTAGAGTATTTACCCCTGCGAACTAGAAGAGACATGTATTACATGCATCATTTTGCCCCAGCACATTTCAGCTTAAATGTGTGAAGGCATTTAAATTTTACCTATGAAAATCTCTGGATAGAAAGAGGTGGGCCTCATCTTTGGCCGCCTTGATCCCCAGATTTAAATTCTTTAGATTATTATATCTGGGGATACCTGAAAGAATTAGTTTACACTACCCCAGCACAGTATATCGCAGACCTGAGAAATCGCATAATTGCATCATGTGACGTTATAAGAAATAATCCTGGCGTCTTTCAGCGTATTAGGGATTTAATGATGCGTGGGATAAGTGCAAAGGCAGGCTTTTTCATCGCTTACTATAATGTTATATAAAAGAAGAAACAAAACAGTGCTACATAACGATGGTGGAAGGGCGCTGTTAACAAAAGAAGATCAGTGTAATGAATGGCAAAAGTATATCCAACAACTGTTCGAAGACGAGACCCGCGAAACGATAGAAAATCTACTGACTGATTATAGGGCGGAACACGGTCCAAGCATTCTCAAATCCGAAGTTCGAAAAGCAATACACCAATCAAAAGCAAGGAAAACTCCAGGACCCGATGAAATTCCTGTAGAGCTGGTAAAACTACTTGATGACGAAGGCATATCTGTTCTGACGGCATTCTTCAACCAGGTTTATCAAACCGGGAAACTTCCCAGCGATTGGCAGAAATCGATCTTCATCGCCTTACCCAAAAACAACAAAGCTAATAGGTGCAATGACTTCAGATTAATTAGCCTAATGAGCCATACCTTGAAAATACTTTTAAAGATACTTCTAAATAGAATACATGCTAAATGTGAACACAACATTGGCAAAGAACAATTTGGATTTCGTAGCGGACTAGGCACACGCGAAGCCCTTTTCTGCATGAGGACATTATTGCAGAAGAGCTGTGAATTTCGAAAAAATATATATATATGTTTTATTGACTTTGAAAAAGCGTTCGATCGAGTCAAACATACAAAACTCTTCCAATGTCTAAAATCATACAACGTAGACTATCATGATATGCGCCTTTTGTTAAACCTGTATCATGGTCAAACAGCAGTAGTCAGGCTAGATGAGAGCGTTACAGACGAAATACCAATAAAAAGGGGAGTAAGACAGGGATGTGTTTTATCACCCCTATTGTTCAACCTTTATTCAGAGAACATATTTCGAGAGGCTTTGTATGGCAGGACAGAAGGAGTAAAGATAGGTGGCGAAATCATAAACAATGTAAGGTACGCGGATGATACTGCCATTATTGCAGAAAGCCTGGAAGATTTGCAAATGCTGCTGGACGGAGTGTATGAGGCTGGTCGAAGGTGGGGTATTGCTGTGAACATAAGGAAAACGAAATGGATGACTGTAGGTAAAATAAACATAGAACCAATTACGATTACAATCAACGGACACAACATTGAACTGGTGTCAAATTTCAAATATTTGGGTAGCTGGCTGAATAATGACATAACGTGCGACGAAGAGGTAAGAGCGAGGATTGAAATGGCACGTAGGGCGTTCAGCAAATGGAGAGCAACTCTCACTAATAGAAACCTCACAGTTCAGACGCGGCTAAGGACACTCCGCTCATACGTATGGAGCATTCTTTTGTACGGATGCGAGACATGGACGCTTAAAGCCGACATTATGAATAAAGTGGAAGCGTTTGAGATGTGGTGCTATCGGAGAATCCTCAAGATCCCTTGGACTGCACATACCAGTAATAAAGAAGTACTCATACAGCTGAATAAGGATCGAGAACTCCTGAATACCATAAAAACAAGAAAGGTCAGTTATTTCGGGCATATAATGCGAGGTACCAAATATCACATCCCTCGACTGATCATTCAAGGAAAGGTTGAGGGCAGAAGATGGATAGGTCGCAAAAAGCTATCGTGGCTACGAAATATTAGAAATTGGACCGGACTGGGAGTAGAACAACTATTCCGAGTAGCGACGAATAGAGACCAATTCAACCAGATTGTCATGGAGATGGCCCACGCTTGAAGACAAGCACGGCACTGAAAGAAGAAGAACTATAATGTTGTCGCTTCTGCGTAGGACGTTGTGTTCTTTTTTAAGTTGCAATATTTAGATAATTTTCTTTTATTTATACAAAATAAAACTGTGTTTGAAAGCGGTCAACTAGATTTTTTTCCTAAAAAATTTCCCCGTCCCGACATGTAATGCTTTACATTTTGTTTATCTCAAATCGGCAAGTTTTATGAAAAAAAATACAAGAGATAAAAAAGTTTCTAAATAAATTAGGCTATCCAAATTTATTTGTTTCCAAGTCATTGCCTAAGTTTTCTTTAAATGTAGTAATAGTTGTTCCAAGCTTAATTTAGGTAATGACATAAAAAAAAGCATTAAACTAGTGACTATAGGCGTTGCTCCTACCAAATAATTAATTGTTGTAAATTTTTAATATGATTAAATAGTACATATTATATTATTACAGCTTGTTCATTATAGTTTATATCGATAAAAGGTTTGTACCAGCAGACAATATTTATAAAATGGTCTTTCGGTAAAAAAATGCTTATTCTGCCGAAAATAATTAAAAAAAAATATCTTTGTCCAGCCAGGACCGTGAGGAGGTATGAGTTTTCCTTGCCAAAAAAGGATAGGGGCAGGTACTATATTAATTGGAATGCACAGTTAGTGGTTAGAATTCAATATATATATTTTAACAACAAATTGATTGCATTAACAGAATCACAATAAACGTTCTGTAGTATAACAAGTTTTTAACATACGTGTTAAACAAACAAAATTAATTTAAAATTCATAAACAATTTAATGACTGGAATAGTTAGAACTTTCAGATGTAGAATCGTTTTTAAGTTGGATTACTACCGGTGCTGTAGGTGGACAAACAGAATATCCATTTTCTGTTTTTATAACATGAGCTACCCAATATTTCCATACATCGCTACTCATTTCGTTATTACCTGCCGAATATTACCAACGACAACTGCGCTTAAAGTTAGAAATTAATTATTGAGTGATATTCTTTGCTGACAAGAGCAACACATTAGGTACAAAGCCATATTTACTTCCGGCATGATAACGCGTTTTCCTCTCGAAGACGATAAGACACCCCGCAATGTTTCTAATGATTGATACTTATAATCAGGGTAACCTCGCAATTTATCACGAACCAGTTCTAAAGTTGGCACTATATTATCCTCGTAAAAGTTGTAAATAGTTCGCAGAATAAAATCCCTTGTAGTATTGCCAGTCGTTTTCAATTTTTGATTTATTGGTTTGCGCTTTATGGAATGACCGGTTACAGTCCCCAAATTAATTACGTTATAAATTCTTATAAAACTCAAGTTGTGTTAATTCACTGCAAGTACATTTTTAGTTTTTTCCGGATTTTCTTTTTTTAAACACATGTACAGGGTTTTCGTTTATATTTAGACCCCTATCTAGAACGAAAACAATAAGAGATAGAAAAAAACTTTGAATGCGATACTTTTAGGATTTTTTCTGAATCATTAGAATCTTAGCAAAAAATTTTCAAAAGATGATTACAATGCCGAAAAAAATAAGCAACTTATATTTTTTTAAATGGAACACCCTTCATCTATTTTATTAAAATTATAGATATTTATTTCCTGATTCCAAAAATATTCAGTTTGTCTATATTAGCTCAAACTGTGTTTAAGATATTAACAATCAAAATTTTAAAAAGTTGTATTTATTTTCGCTTATAAGTCTAGAACGCCTTGAAAATCAAATGATAAAGTCTGCCGGCCTTTTCTTATTGCAATTAATATGTCTAGAAAGCCATGGAAACAATTGTTATTATGGCATTTTTGTCATTGCTTACTTGTTTGCTTGTAATAAACTAACATTTTTCTTCTTATTTATAATAATAAAATGGGATATTCTGCAGCAGAAAAATTGGATGTTATCCGTCCATATTATTCAAATAATAGAAATTCATTTACAACCCGTAATGAATACCACAGGCTATTTCCCAATAGATTTCTACCTTCCAAAAGCACTATTAAATATGTTGTAAAAAAATTTGAAGAGACCAAAAGCTTAGAAAGGAAAAAGAGGACAGCAATGAGGGATGAGGAATTAGACTTAAATGTCTTGCTGTTCTATGAAGGTGATTATTTATTAAATACTGTTATTATCCCTATAAATTTTTACAAGTCCAAAAGTTAACAGAAGATCACAAGAGACAGCGGTTAGAGTTTTGTTTGAATATTTCAAGTAGGCGTGAAATTGATGGAAATCTTATAATAAACAAAATTCTATTCACCGACTAGACAACTTTCAGCACAGCTGGTATGTTTAATCGAAAAAATAAACATTTTTGGGTAACTCTCCACAAAATTCAGCCTATTACAATTATTCAGGGCCGTAGGTCTATAAATGTTTGGAATTAAACTTGTTGCATTTATTTTTCAACGCCTCCTAAATGTTATTTTAATAGTAAGAGAAGCATCACCAATGTAGGCCATTTGATTTTCAAGGCATTCTAGACTTATAAACGAAAATAAATACAACTTTTTAAAATTTTGATTACTAATATCTTAAAAACGGTTTGAGCTAATTTAGACACACTATATATTTTAGGAATCAGGAAATAGATATCTATAATTTTAATAAAATAGATACAGGGTGTTCCATTTAAAAAAATATAAGTTGCTTATTTTTTTCGGCATTGTAATCATCTTTTGAAAATTTGTTGCTAAGATTCTAATGATTCAGTAAAAATCCTTAAACTATCGCATTTAAAGTTTTTTTCTATCTCTTATTGTTTTCGCTCTAGATAGGAGTCTCAATATAAGCGAAAAACATGTACATATTTAAAATATTGCGATGACATTGAACATGTAATCTTCGTTTCTTAATCCTGGACTTATTTCGCTTTCGATGACCGACTCTGGCACCGACTCATTATATTCCTGCGATAATTCACCTTGACTTTCTGTTTCAAATTGTCGCCAAAAGTCATACTGATATAATAAAATATAGGTACCAAGTAAAAACTTACTTGCCTGAAACCACACAGTTACAGCGGAAAATGAAATATGTACCTAAATTACAGTAAATCGTTTCAACCAGTCACGACGCTGTCCGATTGCCAATATCGCATACCTTAAACATCAACTTATTTTAAAGCTGATAAGAAATCACCCAATTGGCAAAACCTTTAACTATTTGATGTTCTTGTCTACAGCATATAAATTTGTATTTATATGCGGTTCTATTAATTTTCCCACTCGGAAAAAATAGTTCGCACTTTAAATTGCTGGTGGGCCTCGACGGTCTATCGCCAGGGTGTTGTCAGTTCTACATAGTTTTCGTAAGTGTAGGAGGAACATAAGGGTTTGGTAATTGTCTATTTTTTTTGTTTAACAACAGTGTAATTCCTTTTTAGTTTAATTTAAATTATTTTTATATAAAGAATATTTCTGAAGTACTAAAAAAATTATTATAATATTCATGAATCACTTGTTCCCTCTTTCTTTGACATTGGAAATTTCTTGGTTTAAAGTGAATTTGCAAAGTAGCTTTCAAAGAGAGGTACTGACTATTAATTAAATACTGATATAAAAAAACACTTTTTCCGTCGACCGTGTATTTACGAACTTCTTTAATGTATAAAAAATCGTACATTAATGGCCCCCATTAATGCATGATTTTTCTATTAATAAACGATTGTATTATAGGCAACCAAACATACATGAAATTAAATTAATACTCAATTGTTATTCAAATCAAGGTGGCGCGAAGCGGCTGTGACGCGTGCATGATGGCGTTTCGCGTAAGTAAAAAAAAACTGTCGCTGTCAACTAGTTTGGATTTCAAAATTTTGATCGTACAACGTTGAAATGAATGTCTTCGAAAATTTAACCCCACCAGAAATAGCAGAAACTGCTAATGTAGTATCGTTAAGTTTACTTCCCGCGATAAGCAAAAGATTGTATGAGAAAACGTACGCTGAGTTTATGTCATGGTGTGATGAAAAACGAGTGACGCGCTTTTCAGAATCGGTGCTATTGGCATATTTTTCGAATATTGCAGAAAGAGGCCTCATTGCAAGTTTATGGCCGAAATATTCAATGCTCAAATCGACTTTAAATTTGAAAGATGGCATCGATATAAGCAAATTCAGTAAATTAATTATGTTTATCAAGAGGCAAAAAGTAGGATATGTACCTAAGAAATCGAAAGTCCTGGAAAAAGAACACGTACACAAGTTTATTTCTGATGCTCCTAACAACCTTTTCTTGATGACAAAGGTAATAAAAAAGAAAGGTAAAACTATAATATCTAACAATAATAATAAATAAATTAAAATTCGTAGGTTGCATTGATTTTTGGAGTGGCTGGCGCACTAAGAAAAGATGAACTGTTGAAATTAGAAACGAATGATGTTCAAGATCTGGGTTCAAAATTCCTAGTCACCGTAAAGGCATCTAAAACACACACAAACAGAATATTTACTATTGTGGGTAATGAAGAAAATAACCTTCTCAATTTGGTTAAACGGTATATGTCCCTGAGACCAAGACACACTCCACACAAACGGTTTTTTATTTTTTATAAATTTAATAAATGTTCTATACAGCCAGTTGGCATAAATACATTTTCCAAAATGCCTTCCATTATAGCAACCTTTTTAAAATTAGAGCAGCCACATCTCTACACTGGGCATTGTTTTCGGCGTTCATCTGCCTCGATACTCTGTGACAGTGGTGCAGATTTTTCAGCCATTAAACGGCTTGGTGGTTGGAAATCCACTGCTGTTGCAGAGGGATATATTGAAAACTCATTACAAAATAAAATTGATACAGCTGAAAAAATCCTCGGTACAACTATAACAAAAGCCCCTCATGCTAGTTCTATCAGCGCCACGACCAGCGCCGAACCACATTCCCTTACAAACATCCAAGATAATGACATAAACCTAAATTTAAATTCAGAATGTCATACAACTACTGATAATGTATCTGTACCTTGCTTTAATTTCAGTAATTGCACTATTTCTAATGTAAATATAAGTATTAATAAACAATAATAGTCAGTTCCATACATAATCATATTTTTATCGACTTTTGTAGGTTTGGTTGTTAAATAAAAATTTTTTTTTCATTATTAACAACACAATCGACGGAAAAATGTTGTAACTAACGCGTATATTAAAAAGCGATTAATAATTTCGACAAATTAACGCGCTCCCTGCGCTCACGCGTTAAAAATGTCTCGATTATTAATCGCCCTTATTAATACACTTGTTCGTTAAATTACTATTAATAACAAAAACTTAAAGAATTAAAAAGAAAAGATCTGACAACCCCGATTATGATGCCGGTCTCTTTGAAGACCGGTCGAAGCTTTTTTATGTCATCAAACTGACCTAACAATCCTAACCTGAACTAACCTGACTTTAGAAAAAGTATAACAAGAATAATTGGGGTAGTCCATTTCCATCCCTGCCGCTTATTTTAAAAAAGTGAAAATATGCAGAAAGTGTATTTTTGTAATAGTAATACTTCCACAGAATTTAATAAAAAATAAAAACATTATTTTACAGCCAGATTTGTACCGCGATATCTCCCTAATGGTTGACTTTTGACCCAACGTTTATACACAGTGTGTAAAAAGTCCCGAACCAGTTAATTATTTAAAAAATGGCGCACAATATCAAAAAACTTCTGGTACAAAAGTTGTAGGCCTTAAAAAGATCTATAGAACTGGGATACCTGCAATTATACAGGGTGCCTCAAACAGTCATGGTAAACAAAACTTTGGTTTATTTAAATGGAATTACCCCTTTTTAATCACGTTTTCTGATTCCTCTCAACATTCTAAACAACAATTATTATGAAACCTGTCATATGGCTAAATCCACTAGTTTAAGAAATAATTTGAGTTAAAGGACAAAATACAACAGGTATGATATTACCTACATTTGGCATTTTTACAAGCTTGTACCAGAATGTTTTGCGTTAAAACTGTATAAAAACATAAAAATTGTACTAAATGTACCCACGCAAGTTTTGTCAAAAATTTAATAACAATTAAATTAAATACAAGCAGTAAAATTAATAGTAAAACTTCTCATTTCGGCCACCCGTTAAAAACGGTCACCCCTCTGAACGGTCAGTTTTGGCTTCTTAAAATAAATCTTATAGCATTTTTAATAATAAAAGATCCCTCGAATACCGAAACACTTCTAAAACGGCCACGGTCACATAAATCCGTAACTTTTAAGAAAATTACCTTGAATTTTTACCCTTAATTGCGGTCGTCTCGACCCTTCTGGGAATGTTTGCACCCAGCCGGTACTTTATTACTGGTACTATTGGAAATACCGGAGAATGATAAAACCTAATTATGTAAATGGGTTTTTAAGTACGTACAAATATAATTTGTTAAATCTTAAGATGTTTTCATAAAAGGTAAAATTTTATTGAGTTGCATTTTAACAGCACAATAGTCGGTCATGTCTCTGAAACGTAAACGTTTATCTTTTAAACAAAAGTTCGAAATCATCGCGGATAGTGAAAAATATGGTATCAGTGCTCGAAAGATAGCGGAAAAGTTTGGTGTTGGAAAAACGCAAGTAAATGATATTCTAAAAAATAAAATTGAACTGAAAAAACTTTATGAAGAAGAAGGAGTTAATGCAGATCAAAAACGGAAGTTTCCAAAAACAGACGGACTTGCGATTGACCAAATGGTTTATGAATGGTTTTGCAAAGCAAGAAACAAAAACATTCCAATATCCGGACCACTACTAAAGGAAAAAGCTCTGGAAGTGTCAGAAAATTTGAAAAATTGTGATTTTAAGGCATCAAATGGCTGGTTAGATAGATTCTGCAAAAGACATGACATCAATTTTAAAACAATTTCTGGTGAGTCTGCTGATGTGGATGAAGTGAGTGTTCAAGATTGGTTCACTAAGTTAAAATTAATTATCAAGGATTATGATGATAAAGATATTTTTAATGCAGAAGAAACAGGCCTTTATTATCTCGCAATGCCAAACAAAACTTTTGCCTTAAAGAGTGACAAATGTGCTGGAAGAAAATCAGCTAAGCAACGAGTGACAATTCTTTTTTGCAGTAGCATGGATGGTGAGAAGGAGACCCCATTAGTTATAGGAAAAAGCAAAAATCCGCGATGTTTCAAAGGAGCACATGTAGACAAATTACCATTAGAATGGGTCTCCAATAAAAAAGCTTGGATGACAACAGAGATAATGATTTCCTGGCTAAAAAAATTTGACACCAAAATGAAAAAACAAAGAAGAAAAGTACTTTTATTTTTGAATAACGCAAGTTCTCACCCGAAAATACAACTGGAAAATGTTCGAATTGTTTTTCTGCCTCCAAACACTACATCTTACTGCCAGCCATTAGATCAAGGCATCATACAAAATTTTAAAATGATATACAGAAAATATTTGATAAAAAGACTTTTAACTTTTACTAACACCGCTACCGAGGATGCGTTTGAAAAAGCAGAAAAGACCATAAATTTGTCAAGTGCTATGGTATGGATTGTTGCAGCATGGAAAAATGTTTCATCTAAAACGATTAAAAAATGTTTCCAAAAAGCTGGATTTATAGAAACTCTCCAAGAGAATGAGATTTTTGAAGAAGAAGACGATATTCCACTAAGTCAGTTGTTTTCCGGTATCCCAGGAAATCCAAACCTGGAAAATTATCTTCAAATCGACTCAAACATTTCAACGGAAAATCCCAGTATTTAGATGCAGGAAATAATTCAGGAGTTTACCAGCCAATCTGAAACTACCGAAAATGAAGAGTGTGAAAGTAAAGAAAACCAGGAGGTTTTTAGTTCGTCTTTAAAAAGCATGAGTGAAGTTTGTGAAAAAATAAGAGACGTACAAAATTTTTTATCAGGCAAAGAAAATGGCAATTTGGCCATTGATATTTCAAATATCCTAATGAAATGTGAAAATGAAGCAGCAAAAATTAAAATTAAAAATATGAAACAGACTTCCATTGAATCTTTTTTTCACAAAGCATAATTTTTTTTCGTATGTAGTGCACATTTTTAAACATTATTATGTATGCATATTATGTAGGAGTTATGGAATAAATAGTTATGTCTATATATTTACAGTTCATATTACATAATAACGTATGTGTTTGTAATTAGCCTTTTATTAATTAATGAAGTTGAATTTTATTCACATGACACATATGTTATATGTAGATATGTAATTTATTTTTTTCCTTGCCCTTGGCCAGTGGCCGCTATTGAGAAGTTTTACTGTAACAAATTTACAAGAATAGAAATTGATTTAAGTAAGTCGTTATTTATTTAAATGTTGAAAATGTCCCCTCCCACAGTTTGACAATGGGCTAGGTTATAATAAAATTTGTCGATGAGGTTTTGTAACATTTCTTGGTTAATAGATTAACATTCTTCAATAATTCTTCTTCTCAATTCGTTCAGATCTGCAGGTTTTGTCACATACACTTAATTTTTTGGTTGTCTCAGAGAAAATAATCAAGGGGCGTTAAGTCTGGCGACCTAGCGGGCCATTCTATGGGGCCCGTTCGCCCTATCCAGCGGTTAGGAAAAGTATTATTTAAGTAAACTCTTACAGCTCGCCCAAAATGAGGAGGAGCTCCGTCCTGCTGAAACCACGTATGTCGTAATAGTGATCATTAGTAAAGTTACCCGTTCCCTTTCGTTGAGAGACATTGTCAGGAATTAATATGACAGTGACGCAAAACATTCTGGTACCAGCTTGTAAAAATGCAAAATGTAGGTAATGTCTTACCTTACCTGTTGTATTTATGTCCTTTAACTCAAATTATTTCTTAAACTAATGGGTTTCATATGATATGTTTCATAATTGTTGTTTAGAATATTTAGAGGAATCAGAAAACGTGATTAAAAAGGGGTTCTTCCATTTAAATAAACCAAAATTTTGTTTGCCATGACTGTTTGAGGCACCCTGTATAATTACAGGTGTCCTAGTTTTATAGATTTTTTAAGGCCAACAACTTTTATACCTGAAGTTTTTTTAAATTGTGCGCCATTTTCTAAATAACTGACCGGTCCGGGACTTTTTACACACTGTGTATATTAAACTACCCTTTGTTTTAAACAAGGAATCGTCCCCTTTTTCATTTGTTTTGAAACACCCTGTATATAGAAAGTAATATTTTATAATATTCTATTTATAAAATAACTATAACGAAATAAGGAATATATCCACATTCAGAACAATTATCTTAAATATCGTTCGTAATCCCTGTGGTCGTAAACATATTTACTGAAATATCTCAACACCTGTACCAGAAAAAGAACCATCATCGATTTGTAAGAATTTTTCGATAATGCAACGATCAGCATGCACATTAGGTCTGAATAATTGACAGGGTATTAAACGAGGCGGTAACTTAAACGGCCTGATAAAGATAAAACAAACACAGGCACCTGCTGAATTTTAATAGCCTTATTAAACGACTGCTTTTTCCATTCCGATAATGTCCCTTTCCTTTGATACAATTACTAATTGTTACTGATTTGGAGTACTAACGACGTCATGATGTGGAGAAATGGGAGCCATTAGAGTTCAGGCGTGTAAAAATGTTCGGCTATTAAATATTTTAGCTTTAGGGCCTGTAAGCAGCCAAAGGTAATAAGCGGCAAGGCAAACATATTATTGATAATATATGTTCGTAAGTCCTATACATATTTATACTTTATTATTATATACCTTTTAACAAAATATTAAACTGCATAATTATTAGCAAAAATGATATATTACCGGATGTCTCAAAAATTTTGGCACACGATAAAAACCCAGAACTTTTATTAAACCTTAATTATTTCTTATAATTTTATTAGTAGCATATGCGTGAATAAAATCGGTCCTAACCAATTCCGCCGCAGAACCATTTTAAATCACGAATTCCGCCAAAAATATTCTATCTACCTGAGCAACCTAACGAATTTCCCCGCAAAATATTAAATCATGCTGCTTGCTATGTTATTTTTTAATTTTAAATGTAACTCCAGTAAAGCTTTTATAAACATTTAAAGGGTGTCCCAAAATGAACGCACATTTTTATTTGTTAACAAACTCATTTATTTCTTGAAATATGTCAAAACTTTACTGTGATCAGAAAGAATACATATCACGATTAAGTGTAAAACACAATATCCGACAAATATCTACCGCGGCTTTGCTGGGAGGCCCTTGCCCTTTTGACGAAATTATTGATTGATTGACATTTTTGCATATTTGTGGACGAATTTCATCAATGATGCGTCGAATTTCGTTCTTCAAGTCAGAAACACGATATTTAAGAAAACCCCAGAGATAGAAGTCGCACGGTGTTATATCGCTGGATCGTGGTGGCCAATTCTGATCACCATTGCGAGATATGACACGACCAGGAAATTTAAGTCGTAACGAATTCATAGTTTCCCGCGCAGTGTGACTGGTCGCTTTGCCCCGTTGAAACCATAGGTTTTCCACATCTCTTCTAACATTGCACGATAACGTTCGCCATTCACTGTTAGTGCAGTTCCAGGCTTGTCTTCAAAGAAGTATAGCCCAATTATTCCGCCGAACCAAAAGCCGCACCAAACGGTGACTCGTAGAGGATGCATTGGTTTTTCGTGAATAACACGAAGATTCTTTTCTCCCAAATTTGACAATTCTGCTTATTGACGTATACATTTAATTGAAAATATGCCTCATCACTAAACAGGATTTTTTTCAAAAAATCCCCGTTATTTGCCTCGTTGTCCAGAATCAAATTAACAAATTCACGGCGCAACCCATGATCTGCTGACTTTAATTCTTGGGTCGATTGGATTTTATAGGCATGCAAAATGCAAATATTTTGTAAGAATTCGCTGCACACCGCTTTTGGTAATGTTTACTTGCTGTGATCGACGGCGAATTTTTATAATAGATTGAGCAGTACCTACGCGGTCGGCCGTTGACTATGTTTTCAACTGAACCACTTTGCTCAAATTTCTTGATCAATCTTTGCACTGTCGTATGTTTTGGTGCATTGTTTCTTCCAAAAACAGCTCACACTCTACGAACTGTTTCCGCATAACATTCTCCACATTTATAATACGTTTTCACGATAAGAACGCGCTGTTCTACCATGTAGCGTTTGTTGGCTATTAATTGCAATAAATTACATGAGAGCTATCAAACTTTCAGAAGCCTACTATGACAAAAACGAAAATGCCACAATATTTAAAATGTGCGTACATTTTGGGACACCTTTTATTTTATATACCCTGAGTAATACATCAACAATTGTATGTGCTTATTTTAAATAGAAATCCTTATGTAATAATTATAACTAAGTAATACTAAACAACATATTTAGAAGGAAAAAGTGTGCTGGAAGACAGTTTTCTTTAGAAATGGTACACCTTTAACAAAGTCAAATCTGGAAATATGCCTCATTCGATACTGTTCGATCTTACTTTGCACAAAATTATTTTTTTAACAACGGCTTTTCGGGGAGAATAACTTCAGAAAATTTTGATCTGTTAAATTTCATGTATGAATCGGTTTCAATTCCTTTTAACGCCGACAGAAATTTATGAATGTTCGGGTGAGGTGTCTGACAATACTGTTTAAACTTCGAATGGAAAGATTCTTAATTATTTGTAGTTCCTAAATTACTTGCGGATTGCATTGTCCAGATGTATGGTGGAAAAGAGAATCGTCATCAATTTATGTTTCGGTGAAATAGTCTGCTAACTCTTCTAGCCTTTTGACTTTAGGCATTCAAGACATGAAATCTTCCACGAAACATTCGCCAATCTAGTGAGGTGGCAAAAACATATTCTAGCCACTTTCCAATTTCCGACTGTTCGCTTTTATATTCTCTTGCAAGAACTACTTGCTGGATATTTCTTCAGCATGACTGGGATAGATGAAACCGGCATCCAATAATTTCGCATTGGGGAAAAACTTCGGTACAACTAACATGAATCCCGATTTCATAGTCTATTACAATACTTAGGGGGTTGAAAACAAGGTCGTGATTTTTATAAATTTCTTTTAGACTAGTTAACAAATTTTTATATGTATTTTGGTCCTTATTTGTTAATAAACAAAAGACAACAGGTACCTACATAAATTGAATTTTTATGAACATGCAAAGTAAACAGTTGTGTCAGGGTAAGTAAATTTTATAATACGAAAATAATATTATTCAATGTTGAAGTTAAACTCGCATCATAAAATCTAAGCTTTAACGAAGAACGGGTCACAAGAAGAGGGCTGGAAATTAATGGTGTTAATATAAACAAACCAATATCGATGCAGATATGATTTTGTAGACATTCTGTTTGGGACTTCACGAACCATTCGGGTGTTGGCTATATTATTTTATGCTGTAGGTAGAATAGGAAATAAAGGCCAAAATCGCTTAAAACGTCTTTTTCATACCAGCTCGAGTTACGTTGCGTTGGTCTCCAGTTTCTTTTATAGGGTTATCACTATTGAATAGAACAAAGTCGTGTTAAGTACTCTAACGAAAGTGTTGTGCTGTTTTGTGTTTGTGGAAGTTAAAGAATAAGATCAGCAATAGTCTAGGTGAGTTTATCTCACGGGGTAACCAATTTATATTATTTGTGCTTATCTGTGGATTTGTTTATTTATTATAACTGTTTTCTTTTCTTTTACTCTCTCAACTGGTAAATAGGTTTACACCTATATATATTAAATAACACATAAAACAAATAACATATTTCTGTAGTACGTCGCGAGTTGACCCTTCGTACTAAACTAGTTGAAAGGAGTGGATACTTTGCGAGTTGACCCTTAGTATCTTAGTGAACACCTATATTATTATACACTGTTATCATGATAATACTCCGGACTAGTAATGTTGAGTTCTTGGAGAGGTATTTTGCGAGTTGACCCTTAATACCAACGACCCGAGAAATGCTTGACTTTTGTTGTAGGTTAATGTGTTGTTTGTACAATTATAAAGTATATAATTTTATTTATGGGGTTTTAAAGATATGTAAACTATGGATTACGCTAGATTGACATATCGTACTTTTGGAGAGGTGAAACATACCTAGGACCCGAAAGATTGTTTTGATATGTGATTTGGTGGGGTTCATGTGTTTATATGACACATACTGTCCTGTTTGTGTTGGCAGTCATGTTATTATCAAAATTCCGTATTGTTCTAAACTTATGATTTTAATTTCATAATTTGTAAATTGGTTACTCAGGTATTCTATTCTATTTATTTCCAGGTGTGTCATCTCGAGCGCTTTTCCTGGCAGATGCTAAATTTTTTATTTAATGTTAAAGTAGAAATAGTAAGTTTACTCTTCGTATATTTTTCTTAGATTGTTTCATTTTTATGTTTCTTTTTATTTTCTATTTTTATTTCTTTTATTAATTTTTTTTTATGAGGTTGTTGCTCGGAATGTTTATTTTACGTCTTACAGTTGATAGAAATATTTTGTGCAGTATTCAAATGTACCATCCATCTAAACATTAGCTTTATTTTCACACATCACAGTTAAATTGGTACCTAACACATGAAAAAATAATTTTATTTACATTTCATCATTATGTAAAATAAAGTTTTCTTCTAAAGCAGTTTTAATATTTACAGACCTATAGTACTCATGGACCTTAGCACTATTTTAGGGCAGCTTTGGCACAGTTTGCAGCTTTACTCGATTGAAGTTGTTAATAATAAACTGCATTTTTTTATGTCAAATTCTGTAGTGTTTTAGCTCATCCCGCAATCTCCTGGTGTCTAAAAATCTTCGGGAAAGCGTGTCTAGAGAGAATTGGGTTCACTTTTGGGAGCATTTAAATAATTAATAGGGTAAAACACCTAGTCGTTGGCACCCCACCCAGTTATTGGCACTATTACTTAAAACGCTGGTTTTTAAAAAAACAGTGAAATATTGCACAATTTTAATATAAAAATGCAATTTGGCAACATCCTTAATTTGAGCGAATCATTTTGGCTATAATTATTATGCAAGCGTTATTTTTAACGTAGTTTAAAAACAGTAGGTACTAGTTTACATTGATTTTATGCTAATTTCGTAAGAGTGGTACCTTTACTTACTAGCTTTTCTTTAGGATCTTTTGTTTCTTTGTAGACCTCTAATAGATTCCCATAAAAAAAAAACGAAATTTCTAAAGCCTTTCTCAGCTGCTTCCTAACCTCAAAATGTTAATTTTGTTTAATTTACAGGGATGGCAATAACTTGGTAAAGAAAGAGTCTTTAATCCCGTTATTAGCACTGAGCCAATTACTGGATTTTAATATATTTTTTCACATACCAGTTATTAGCACTACTTAATTTATTATTAATAATTCCAAGATACTTTATTGATGAAATTAAGTTAAGGTTTTGAAAACAAATGTGTTGAGATTTCTATTGACAACACTAAAACGGCAAGTTGTCTAAGTCTTAATGCATTTTTTGAATATCGAACTATCTGAAAATTTAAAAAAAAAATTGAAAATTTTGAGTATAGGGAAGCATTTAACTGCAACACTAATTATTTTTGTATGCTTTTTAAACAGTGCAATCTCTGAGAAGAGAATTCGTCGATTGAAAAGAAAACAATAGAAATTTTTACCTATCAATTGAACATAGCAGATATACCTTAAGTCACTTATCTATTGAACCACCAGTTGCAAGAAGGAAAAAATAAATGCAAAATTTCGATATTGATAAAATCGAAAAAGCCATTAATTTCTTTTTCACTTTTTGTTCAGCTTTAACTTATAGATGAAATAAAGTGTAGTGTATTTTAAATTTTATAAGACATTGGGACCCTATTTAGTGATTTCCATTAGTAAGATGTGACATTACAAAGGGCTTGTAATTTCCTATCAATTTATGATTTTTCTGAATGAGAATTCAATAATAATCATTGAACAGGACAACTATAACAACATTTATTATTCATGTAATAATAATTTTATTCAAAACTGTTAGCCAGAGTGTTGGTGACAACATCCCGCCTTGCGGAGGTCCTCTTCCGACAAATCTGACCATCTCACTGCTACCCAAACTGGAATAGATTTGGCGGCCTTTTAACATCTTATAAATCCAACGGCATATATTGTTGTCAACCCCTGAGTCTGTTAGGACATCGTACACTGCCTTGTAACATTATTAAAAGCTACTTCAATATCCAGGAAAGTTCCTAGAGTGTACTCTTTATTTTAAAGTGATTCTTAATCACGCGTACCACCTCGTGTAGCGCTGTTTCCACTGATTTGCCTTTAGTATAGGCGTGTTGAGACGAGTTCAGCTCTTCTTATGGTATCGAGTTGCTGGCAGTTTCATATGATTGATAATAAATCTCCTCTACGAAAGATTCCCGGATCAGCAAGCCTATTAATTATATTTACAATTTTTGTATTGTAGTGGGAAACTCAAAAAAGAAAATGCATTTATGTATACCTGGAAAAAGTCTGATTTACAAAAAGGATCTAATGAAATAGCTACTGTCATCTTTCCTAGACTCGAGCAATTGGATTTAGAGGGGATAACTTCTTTATGACTTTGTTCAGATGCATGTGATGGTCAGAACAAAAACATCACTGTGATTTCAATGTTCTACACCTGGATTAAGAGAAATACTCCAATAACTCTTATATTCCTCCGAACAGGATATTTCCGAACAAAAGACACTGTAATATGCCTCAAGAATCTGGAAACGTATTACAACTTGAAGTTGACTGGTATGCATTTAATTGGCCAACATCATCTCTGCATTTCAAGATCAACTCCTGTAAAATAACATTAATTTCTCGAAGGTCAAGCAACGGGATTTTAGTAATAGATTAACATAATTACAGGTACTTAATTGACGTTTTCAAAGGATTATGTAAGGAAGGCAAATATTCCCTAAATGTGAGTCCAGAACTGGTTCTTTATGGTTAAGGTAATTTTACTGCAGACTATTCGCATATTTACCGTTAAAAGCCTGATTTTACCGTTTTTTTTTTTAAGTTCAGGTTAAAAGGTAATTTAGGTGTCTGTGGTAAATTATAGTTTAACCGGATATAGGTTTATTAAGTGAACCATTCTTGGCCAAACGGTGCTCGTGGTGTAATTAAACCGAAAAAATTAAATAACGTAAGTGTGTTGCTCATAGGACATTTTGGACTTGACTGGGCCAGTAATTCATCCGAGTTTGGCTATAACTATATAACTAACCTCAGCAGAGCACAAACGGTTGATCCTTCTGAACATGAATCTGAAAAACCTCTCTGTAATCAGTCTGATAATGACAATCGTTTTTTGTAAGAGTTCTTATTTGCTTTTACTAAACAGTGTTGTATTTTTTTTAGTTAAGTTTAAGTTTTCTTCATTTTGATAAAACATGTTAAGTTTATTTTATGTTTTACTTATGCCCGTGATATTAGAATTATAGAATTGACAATGTAAATGCAGTCTTTCCATAAAATTAGTGTTAAACAATTCTTGATAACTGTCAAAACAACCGGACAGGGCCTTCTTGGTAAATTGGTAAATTTGAAAAGCTGGCAAATCCATTTTATTTTTTCAAAATAAAGCTTTTTTAGGATTTGCCGACGAAATTGTACAAACTGAGAGCTATCTTTCAAATCACAATAAAAAAATAAGGCCATTCCACTTCTGTTTAGAGAATTGGCCTCACATATCCTCTACTTAGATGAAATTGCACACAAAACCAACATTTCTCGGTAAATTTACCTTTAAATTTCAAATTCTCTCGACATTCTGTAATATTAAATAAAGTGTACGATGAAGGGAATTGAAGAGCATCTAAAGCATACGATTTTTAGAAAGATTCGAGAAATTGACCGCCCAGACCCTTACGATCAACGTTCAAAGAAATTTGTGCCTCGAGGAACAGTTCCTGATTTTTTTATTCACTAATAGGCTACTTGCTATAAGAAATAATTACGGTTTAATAAAACTTCTTTGTTATAAAAGAAAATTTGGTTTTCAATTTTGGGCTAAAACGTATGGTACATAGGTTATTAATTAAAATATAGTGCTCTGTTTTTGTGCCAAGTGAATGAAATAAAATAAAATTTATTACGTTAAAGGTCGAAAAATATTAAATAAATTTGAAACACATTTTGTACTATAAACTTAAAAATTAAACTTACTAAATTTTAGTATATAAAGATAATAAAGACACCTTAATAGGGATTTTATAATCAAAATTGCGATTGTCATTTTCGTGAAGAAAAAATGTAATAAAGTAATAAATGGAAATAAATAAAAAATAAAATCAATCACTCAAATCGGACAAAGCTTTAAAAAATATAGAATATAAAGTTTGCGGCAAATTTCTTGTGGTTAGTTTTAGTCTAAATAAATGCAGTTATTCAAAATTTATTATTAATTCAATATCTTACTGAATTTATTGACGCAACAAATTTCTTCCGACTAATAAACCCAGAACACTTCCAAAATCAAAAGAGACCAATATAAAGTGTTCTCAACATCCAACTCCTTAAGACATTGGCTTCATGAAGCAGCTGCTTGTTTAATTAAATTAAGTAAGTGTTTCCAAGACAGTGGGAGTGATAATAATCAATACTCACCGCGGCTCTCTCGGTGCAGCCCAACTTTACTTCCGGAAAATGGTGGCTTTGTGAGGCAGTGGCGGAGTGGCAGCCTACTTTGTTTTGCTTTCGCGTTTGTTAAGATTGTGGAGAAAAATTAATGTAATTATGATATAAAGAAATTCATTCTAATAAAATATTGATTTAAACTCATATCTCAGAAAAGTATAATATAGTGGTAAATTAAACAGGGCTGCAGTTTTTTTTAAGAAACTGGGCATAATAAATTAATTTATGGTATGATAATACGTCCTGGCTTAGTCGGGTTGTTATCATAGCCGAGGCATCGGCCTCGCATAAACTTACGGTACTTTTCTGAACCTGAACCTCGTTACAACTGAATATTTTTCGATAAAGTTTCAATTTGATCATCTCTGGAATACTGCTATAGTATTTTTCAGCTACGAGAAATGTTACTTAGATTAGACTTTTATGTGTCACTTTCTAGTTACTTGTATTTTAGGTTAACGTTTATGTTAATTTAGAACCGGATTTAACATTTTTTTTATATTGATTAAAATACGGTAGGGTCTGTTAATCAACAAAATCAACTTTAAATAAAAAAAAATAAGTGACGGAGTTAAAAAAAATTATATCTTTTATTGATTTTTGAACGATATTAATAATTGCGTTTACAGGAAAATTTCCATTCAAGTGTTCCCTTTTTTAAAGCAATAATAATAATAATAATTAAGGTAGCTCACAATAATTACACTTTTGTTAGTATGCTCGATTTAGCTAAAGTCTGTGCGTTTTAAGAAGTCCGCTGAGCCATAAAACCTCTTGAGCATTATGTCGGTGGCTCTCAAACAATAAATTATATTGAAGGTAATTTTGGATGTTGATGGATTACATTTTCTAAATAAAATAATTTAAAGTAAATAAAAAATTAGTTTAGGTAAAGAAAAATAATAATTTTTTAGCTTTTGTAGTATTCAGACAAATTAGTTTTACGAACTCTTTTTTATAAAGTTTTGATTCTAAAAAGAACCGATTTTGTAGTCTTGCGACAGAACGTACCTACTTGTAGATAGGTACTACTAAAAGTAGTCTTCCTCTGCATTTGAAATTTCACCCATGCTTTCAGACTCATCAGAATCAACATCATCGTCATCATCATCATCATTCGTAATAATTAACGGTCTTACTTCGTCTATAACCTGTTCTGTCTCATAAGATTCAAAAATAATTTTTTCTGTATGTTCAATGCATTTCCGCCATTCTTCTTTGCCCGCTTGGCTAAGCGCCTCCTCCCATAACTTTATAACGCTAGGCTTACCGATATTTTTACAGGCATGTTTGTCATAATAGTTCTTGCTAATACCCCATACCAATTCAATGGTAGGGCGGCAATCTCAAAACTTGATGTCCATATTTGAGGGCTAATTCGTCAACAACATACTTTTTTTTAAATGACTGCTCTTTACACTTGCTTAAAAGTTCACTTTTTAAATATACATTTTCATGGTTTATGTTTTTCTTTGACAACCACTCTTTTATTTCTTCCTTTTTCCAGCTGCTTGTAGGGAATTTCTCTTCGAGTCTCGTATGGTAAGAGGCATTGTCTAAAACAATTAAGGAAGGTTTTTCTAAACTTTTTAAAAGTTTTTCCTCGAACCAATGCTCAAAAATTTCGGCGTTCACCTGGAGATAAATGCCTTCTAGGCGATGTGCCACCTTGCTGAACATTTTCCATAACTTTGCTTAATAACTGATTTTAATTCACACACAATGAGAAACAAACTAAAAGTGAAAAGCACAACTACTTATTTAAAATAAAGTAGAACATACCATCCCGCACTTGTATATACCTGACAAAATCTTTAACATATTTAACCATCCCGCACTTGAGCAAATTTTAATTGGTTCTTGGAAAATAGCGATTATTATATAGATTTAACTATAATAATAGCAAAATAATTTAATTATCTATTTAATTATTATTTATGCTCAACGCGTAATTCTAAGATAATTTTGTTTTGAAACCTCTGATTTCGCCCAGTAATAGAATACAGTAAACCAGTGGAATGTTCGGTGTGATCAAGTATAGCGAAGGTGCGAAGATATTGTAACTTAACCGACTTACTGTTTTAAAAGCGATAACATCCCTTGGTGATTTAATCCGATATCGGACTTCTTAAAACGCACAGACTTTACATTAAATACACAGGTATATTTTTGGTAATAAGGTTGTAAATATGAATGGACGAAGGGTTTGCCACATTTTCAGGGGTTCGTACCCAAAGAGTCCAAAGGAAACCTTATTGTTGTTGCAACTCGATCCGTTAACACGTTGATGGACATGCATAGTTAAAATCTAAGTTGGACGCAGGAACGCAGGAAGGTCGCTGGTCGGTAAGCGTGTGGTGGGGCACTCTGGGGGGTAAAATAATTGGACTCGTTTTCTTTAACCAAAGCGGGACAGGTTTATTTAAATTTTTTAGTAAATTAGCTGCCACTTTTTTTAAGAGATATTGTTTAGACGTTCGCCCTGACATGTTTTTTAAGCACGATTGGTGCCCAGCGCATTAATAATTAATAATAAATTGCATAATTTTGCTGTCAACTTATGGGAGTTATTAGATCCTGACAAGTAGATTGGACGGGAAAGTTAATTTGCCTGACCAGCTAGGTTATCAGACCTTAACATCCTAGATTATTATTTGTGGGGGAGGGTTAACGACGTTGTTTTTGCAAATCAGCCTAGAACCAGAGAGAATATGATGGAGAGAATTACAGCGGCGTTAGGAAACACATCAGCTGCAAAAATTGAAAGTTTTTTGTCCACGCGGGGAGGTTGCAGGTTTGCATTAACAATGATGGACGTCATTTTGAACACTTGGTGCTTTATTAATATATATATTATTTTACCAAATTTGCAATTTAAAATAAGTAAATGGTAGTATAAATTAGTAATATACAGTGTGTATCAGCCAAACGGAATAAATTCTGTTAGTATTTGTAGTTGCGCATTTTCTTCAATAAAAACTTTTTATACAGGGTCTATCATGTAACAGTGGCTAATACTAACTTTCTTATTTAAAATGCAACCCCCTGTATATTATTCAATTTTTGGAGTTTTCAGAAAATATTAGACATATTTCATGTACAATATCCTATACCTATCATCAGCTGTTTCGGAAATATTAAGTGTTTTCAGATATTGCAAAAATTAACCACACGCTACAAAACTAATAGGTAATACTGTTTATTTCTTCTAAAAACATTAATGTAGGAGATGTTGAAAATTGATGTTAAAATGTTTTTACTGATATAAAATAAAAAAAAGGTATAAATAGTTTCGTTTACTTTTGTTTAAAACGCCTGACCTTAGCAAATTGTTGTCTGTCTGCATGACAGTAGTTGTCAGTGCTATAGTCGTTTGAATTTCGTTAACTGCATATCAGAAAAATGGTTTATTTAACAGAAATGCACAAAATAACAATTCTACAGATGATTGGTTATGGAGATAAAACGCGGACGCAAATGGAAGTTCCTCGCTTATTTCATGAAAAATTTCCAAATTTTCCGCCTATAACTCAAGGTACAATTAGTAAAATAGAAAAGCAGTTTCGCCAGCTTGGACATGTAAAGCAGATAAAAAAAAGTAGCTGCCAATGCAATAGGTGATGATACCAAATTAGATATTATGTTTGAGTTTCAGGAAAACCCACTGACTTCTAGTCAAAAAATAGCCCCAATGTTCGATGTTTGCCATTCATCGACTATTCAAACATTACAAGAAAATAAAATGTATCCTTATGAAATTATACCTACTCATGAGCTCATGGAAGACGATTTTGATAGGGGAACGTATTTTTGTGGACAAATGATGGCAACGTTAGATAACAATGTGATCCAATTAGAACATGTTTTGTTTTCTGATGAGTGCACGTTTATACTTCACGGTCATGCTAATCGTCAGAATTGCCGCTATTGGGCTAGAGAAAATCCTCACTGGATGAGAGAAGAACATACGCAATATCCTGAAAAGATTAATGTTTGGGCAGGAATTGTTGGAGGTCATATTATAGGTCTCTTTTTCATTAATGGCAATTTAAATGGCGATAATTATTTAGCAGTACTCCAAAATAGTGTCTTGCCAACTTTGACAAACTTATATTGTGCTCCAGCAAACCCACAACTTCCAGCGAAGCAAGATAGAGCACCGCCCTACTACCAAATCAATATCCGGCAGTACCTCAACCGAGTATTTCCAAATCGGTGGATAGGGAGGCGTGGATCGATGGAATGGCCAGCACGATCCCCTGATCTGACGCCATTAGACTTCTTCATATGAGCTTATGTCAAAAATATTGTATACAAAACTAAACCCCTCGACTTAGCTGACTTAAGAAGACGAATAACGCTTGCGATTAGATCGGTCACGCCTGAGATGTTCAGTAACGTTAGAAGAAATTGATATTTAAGATTAGGATGTTGCCAAGACGTTCGGCGAGTATTTTCAACATCTACATTAATGTTTTCTTTTGTTTTTTACATTATCAAGAAATAAACAGTATTACTTATTAGTTTTTTAGTGAGTTGTTAATTTTTGCAATAAATCTGAAAACACTTAATATTTCCGAAATAGTTGAAGATAGGTATAGGATATTGTACATGAAATATGTCTAAAATTGACATTTGAAGAATCCAAAAATTAAATAATATACAGGGTGTTGCATTTAAAGTGAAAACGTTAGTATTGGCCACTGTTATATTACACACCCTCTATAAGAAGTTTTTATTGAAGAAAATGCGTAACTAGAAATACCAATCGATGTGTCCGAGTGATTTTTCGGACATGCCCCCATGTATTTATATCGAATTTATTCCATTTGGCTGATACACACTGTATTATAAAAAGTAAAATATAAGTAGGAGCTCGAGTAGGACTTTTAGAAAATATTTTATATCCTTGTACACTTTTTGTAAATGTAGGTTCATTTACAATTAATGTGTGCTGAACGTATCCAATATATAAACTAAAAACGCCCTTAAAATATTATATGTAGTTTATCTTGGTCAATAACTCCGGTTATATTACAGATACGAAAATGAGGTTTTTATGGAAATGTTAGCTTTGTTACGAAAAAGCCTAATATTCGCATATATTTCAGTAAGCGCCATCTAGCGGTGAGCGCAAAGTCCAAGGATATAGTAACAAAAGCATTTGTAGATAAAATATTGCTCCCTTAAGTGAGACTAAGTTTGTTAAAATCGGTTATGCCAAATAGGAGAAATCGTGGTTTATGTAAAAAAAAACACTTGAATTTCCCCCACTATTTTATTTCACTAGATAGGAAAATTTATGCAAAACAAAAATTATAGCGAACTAGTCAAAATACGAAGAAAATCTTAATATTGGCAGTGGTTATGACTATGACGCCCCATTGCGGACTTTATACAAATTCGAAAATAGTTTCCAGCATTTTCCCTTGGGCACTTTTATTAAAAAAGATTTTACCTGAAAGCTCTATGACTGCCAGTTTCTGAGATATAGCCGGTACAAGTACATGTTCTGCCCAATCTAATTTATCATCAACAATTAGCCCCAGATATTTGATTTTGGAGATTTGCCCTAATTTCATATTACTAATTTGAATATTAATTTCTTTTACTTGTTTATTTTATTGTTAAAATACCATGCTTTTTGTTTTATCAATGTTTATCTTGAGTTTGTTAGATTATATCCAATATATATAATACATATCTCTCGAGGTCACTGTTGATCTCTCTACTAGATTCGTATTCAATGTTTGCTATATAGGCTAGAACCGTATCATCCGCGAATGTAAAGTAACGTGCTTTAAGATTTGCACATTTTAAATTAGCAACGTATAAATGGAGTACAACAGTGGCCCAAGGACGGATCCCTGGGGAACACCGAACTTATTTGATTTTTTATCACGGCTGACACTATTAACTGTAACATACTGTTTTCTACCCTTAAGGTAACTTCTCATTAGGTTGAGCTTTATTCTGGCAAATCCCATGTTTCCCAACTTACTCAACAAAATATCCAAACATACCACATCAAAAGCCTTTCTCAAATCCACATAAACAACAACAGTCTTTCCATAATGTATTACTATTTTTTTGGACACCAAATTGGTACTCATCTACTTCTATATATTTTTGTATTTGTGATAATGTCCGTTTTTTAATTAATTTTTCTACGTTTTTGAGAAAACACTAGTACAGATATTGGTCTGTAGTTGCTTATACACTTTGGCTCCCAGATTTAAATATCGGGCTAATTTTACTAATTTTTAAGTCGGAAGGACCTAAGAAATATCACTGCCGTGGTTACCTAACACTGTTTTTTTGGTGGACATGCCGAACCTATGCAAATACCAGCTGACGACTTCTGCAGAAGTTGCAGAGACGAAGAAGAGGGGGAAACTATTCAACATTTCTTGCGTGAATGCCCTGGCCTCTCAAGAAGAAGATTATTTGGGCATATGCCACTTGCACGCCGTGGTCAGAATTTTTGAAGGGTACGATAATCCTATGGGACAGTAGCGCGCAGGTTGTACACCGGCCTATAGGTCACTTGCGCGCCTTGTTTTGGTTCCAATTCGCCTTTTTCAAGTTCACCGGGGAATATTATTATTAATTGTTTGCCCCTTTTATAGACTTATATTGGTTAAACAGCGCTAACACGGCATCTAATCCACCTTTTTGGTTCAATTCGCCTTTTTTATTGTATCGACGAAACGGACATTATTAATGACACCCATTTATACCTGTAAAGGCCAGTCGACGAAACGGGAAAATTTCTTAAAGTCGACGAAACGGGAATCGACGAAACGGAAATATACCTCCTTTAATGCTTTAATTATATTTTGTGCGCAAGTGACCTGTAAAAAATTTCATCCTTTAGACTAGGGCCAGGTAAAAACTGGCCACGGCACGCAAGTGACCAACACCCGATTATTTAGGCAAACACTTCTTCAATAAGCTGGGGGAAGTAAGCAGCTTACAACTGAATCGACTTACTAGGTTTATTAACAGTAGTGGCTGGTCCGAGTGAGCTGCCAAGATTCTATTGCGTTGTACGTCGCACTAGCCATCAGGGAGCTAATGCTGATAGGTGCCGCAGAACATGTGTGGTATCACAACGGTCCTTAGAGGACTACGTGAGACTGTCTGGACATACCAGAAGTCCACCACTCTAACCTAACCTAACATAACCTAAGTCCTCCGGAAAGAGTCCATTTTAAAATACGTTAATAATTAATTTATTTAGGATATCTAGCAGGGTTTATTGCAAGTTGATCAGATCCTTCACAGATACTTAACCATGATCTGGCAAAGCATCTTTGTTTAAATTCAATATAATTTCCTTTATTTTATTTTTGTTGGTTAATTCAATATCTATTTTACTCTGTGACATAATTTCTTTGCATAAAGGAAAACCATCCGGTCTAATGTCTAATTTCCTTATGAAGGTCAACATTAAATATACCTTCCCAGTTTAGAAAAATAATCATTTAAACTATTTCTAATATCAACTGGATTATAAATATGTGTATTATCTATTTCCAGACAGTTTACTTGTATTTCGTTCTTACAATTTTAAAGATGTTAACAAATTTGCACTGTTTTTTAATATTTGTACCTGCTTCTTTCCATTCTCTTATAAAGTAATTATTTTTTAATGATATTATTGTATTGTTTACTTGATCTTTTATTGCTTTAAATTCAGTCTTCAAAAACTTGTCTTTAATATTTGTTTTGTACAATTCGTCTCGTCTCCCACTCTCACCTTTCCCAGTATTTCACCATTGATCCAGGTACTGCTTCCAGGAACTTTACAGACCTTAGTTATCTCGGACTTCTTTTTTAAATCAATAACAATCTAAGCCAAATGATGGAAAGATCAAATATGTATGCCTTTTGTTTCTTGTTGAAAAATTCTAGAAAACTTTTGCAATCAATTATTCTAACCTCAAATTTGATTTTCTTCCTAAAATTTTTTAAATCTTCTTCTATGCTTATTTGGAGCTGGTTATGATCAGAAAGTGGATTACTTTTAACCCTAACATTACAATGTAACTAATTATGCCAATCAGATAATACTTGATTATGTCATTACTTTCTAACGAGCAAATGAAACTCTGGTTTTTTCGTGTTATACAATATATCCTTTTGAGTAATATCCAACATTATCTACGAGCTTCCTAATTAATCTAAAATTAATAAACGTTATAATAATATGTGCAATTTGTATCGCCCTTATTCATAATTTTTATTACCGTTATTGATATCATTACTGACTTAAAGAGGAACTGAAAGGCGTTGCTAACAAATCGATTTAATAAATTGCTCCTTTTCCCATCACTTAATGACTTTATGGCCTACACACATGGTGTCACGTGTTAATTAGCATCACGAAGCTTCTACTTTCCTGTTTTGCAGTTCTTTTCGTAAAGGTTTCTTTTATAGTTTCTACCTGAAACAGAACAGGACTGAAATATTTTTAATTTTTAAGTTAAAGAATCTGAACATTAGTGCTTAGATATGGATTCAATTATTACCATATAACTAAAAAAAGTACAGGGTGTCCAGTTCTCGTGTTTTCATATACCAGCTCCTTTATTATAAAAGAAAAGAAGATGGGGTTTGCGGCTTACTGTTCTATTGTGGGGATACAAATGTCGAACGAGATGGTATGTGTATGGTTTAAATTTATATTTTTTTAGTATTAACTGCGTTCTTGATTTTTTAGTCTCAACCTCATCATACACTTTTCTGCATGATTGGATGGTTGTACCGTGACAGAGGCCAAAACATTTATTTCTTCTTCTACCCTGTTTCCTTGTGGTAAAAATTAGACCTTCGTATTTTAAAAGATCCGTACTCAATGAGATTGGCTTGGATTTTTTGAAATATTATTTTATCAGGTCTGGATATCTATGAAAAATTTACATAAATATGTAACAAAAAGCTAATATTAGATAACAATAATGATTAAAACTTTTTTATTTTTATTATTAATATTACTGATACCTAACAAATGATTTTAAAACTTACCTATTAAAATACAACTTAGAGGCTGCGTTCCATCTTCATTAACTTGGATAGAAAAAAAATGATGGCTTTGACAACTGGATAGAAATTTGTAAGCAAACATTAAAGTTCTTGATTTGTATATTATTTCGATTGAGAAAAGAAAAAGAACGCAGGTAAATATATTAATAAAACTTTTATTAGATATTTTACAATTATTTTTAGAGTTCAACAGGTAAAATAATAGGTTTTGTAGGATTCTTTGAAGTACATGCAATTTTCGGTAAGAATAGGTAGGTACTAATTATATCAACAGCAGCAAAGGAAATTATAATCTTTAGGAAATCGACTACCTAGTTATTGTTCCCTGACGAAATTAACGTAAGTCAGTTAAAAGAAAGAAACATACGGCCTGCGTACATACCTGTAGAACGATAAACCTTTGTTCAAGTTTTTACGCCTGTTTAAAATAATGTAAAATATTCTGTTTTGCCTCGGCATCGTCACAAAATGATCACACTTCACACACACAAACAAAATTTGCAGAAAAGTAAAGATAAATAGTACACAAAAGTCGTTAATAATAACAAATCAACTCGATGAAACGAACTGTCAACCAAATTAACATTTGCTAAAGATTTTGAGGTTATGTCGAGCAAAAATGAGACGTTGTCACGTTGTCGCCCTTCAGTTATATGAAATTGTTATTTGACGCGTTTTAGTTTAAAAATGGAAACAAATAATTTGAAAACACTTGGAAGTACGGACTTAATGCTTATTTTGCAATTTTTTAGCAAGATTTTTGGTAATTTTATCATTGCTCCAATTTTCTAAGGCTCACTCTTCTGCCCTGTTCTAAAGAACTAAAAGTATATCTAGCAATGCCCTTCTCTATTGTTGCTTCAAGATATTCAGGGTAATAGCCATATAGTACTAATACATACTGGGTCTCCCAAAAGTCCCGCATAAATTTAATATCAATTAAAGGAAAACGATCTAGGAAAAATGCTCGGACCCGTAAATTATTATTTTTAATTGTGCATTTTTTGACATAAAAAAATATTATACAGGGTGTCTCATAGAATAGTTGTCACGTCTTTGGCAATTTTTTTAAATAAAATGCCTAATTTTTTATTAGGTTTTCAAATTCTAGGAAAAATTCTAAATATTTTTTATGTAGGACTTGCTATCCCGATTTTCAGCTGTTTCCAAGATATTGATATTTAATTTGAAAATTGTAACAAAAAAGTTATCCATAAAAATTAATTTGTTATGTATTTCTAAAATAAAAATTCTAAAAGCGCGACAAATGCTGGAAATGTCCACCGCCTTCTACCTGACACGCCCCTAGGCGATGGTAAAATCCGTTTACTGCATTCCTTATAAAAACAGGAGGTATTCTATTTGCTTCTGTCCTTATTTTTTCTTTAAGATCTTCAATGTTGTTAGGTCTGTTTCGGTACACTCTTTCCTTTAAATAACCCCAAAGAAAATAGTCCAGCGGTGTTAAATCCGGCGACCTAGGTGGCCACTCAATAGTACCCCTACGACCAATCCAACGGTTTGTAAAGGTTTCATCTAGGTACCTTCGGACCTCCACGCCAAAGTGTGGAGGGGCACCATCTTGTTGAAACCATACCATCTCATTTGGAATATCTGGATCCATCTGTTTAGGAAAAAGAACTGCTAATGCCGAAATTAAATCAAATGTTAAAAAATCCAAATAACGTTCAGCGGTAAGGTTCTCTTAAAAAAAAAATAAGGTCCCAAAAGTCTATTATTTATTATGCCTGCCCAGACATTAACCTTACCAGCATATTGAGTGTGCGTCTCAAGTAACCATCGCAGATTATCATGAGACCAGAATCGATAATTTTGTCTATTAACTTGCCCGTTCAGGCAAGATGTAGCTTCATCAGAAAATAAAATATAACTTAAAAAGGCATTATTAGTATCAATCCTTATCATCATTTCTTCGAAAAATTCAAGCCGTCTATCATAGTCATCTTCTAGTAGTTCCTGTACAAGAAGAGGTTTATAAGGATGTAATTTTTTGCTCTTAACAAATCGATGTACTGTACTACAAGTAGCTTCATTATCTAACGTCAAAGTAACAACTGAAGAGTGGGGGTTTTCAGTAAGCAAAAACATTAAATCGATTTTTTTATTCTCGGTTAGAACGAGGGGTCGACCGCTTCTAGGTAAATCTCTAACTGTACCATGCTCCTCAAATTTATGGAATACCCTACTTACAGTCGACTGAGTAATTTGGTTTTCTGGATACTTTTCGTTAAACAAAGTACAAATCTCAGCTTGACTTCTTATTTTGTCCCCTCACCCCAACATAATTAAAATTTCGATGCGCTGCTTTTCTGTTTTTAGGTAATTGACAAATTACTTAAGCCAAAGTCAGTATTGACATAATTAAGGACAGTTCATGACAGTAAGATACCTGATTTATTTAACATGTTCTAATATAAAATACAATATGTACAGGGTTATCCAACCAAGACTAGACAAGGCGATTTTTTGACTTTTCCTGTACTTTTATAAAAAAACTGAAATAGCCATCTTAAGTCATTTTCTCCCGCGAATTCGAATATCTTCAGCAAAAAACAATTGAACATCAAACAAAAGTACTAGGGGTCACTTTGATATTTTTTTAAATGGGATGCCGTATTTTTAATGAGCTTATCCGATTTCTCATATAAATTTTGATCTAAAATGTTGGATTTTTAATTTTTTTTTTTTTTTATTTTTTTTATTTTTGACATTTTCCGAATTTAAAACTGAAGAAAAAAGGCGTTTTTGAATTAAAAATCCAACATTTTAGATCAAAATTTATATGAGAAATCGGATAAGCTCATTAAAAATACGGCATCCCATTTAAAAAAATATCAAAGTGACCCCTAGTACTTTTGTTTGATGTTCAATTGTTTTTTGCTGAAGATATTCGAATTCGCGGGAGAAAATGACTTAAGATGGCTATTTCAGTTTTTTTATAAAAGTACAGGAAAAGTCAAAAAATCGCCTTGTCTAGTCTTGGTTGGATAACCCTGTACATATTGTATTTTATATTAGAACATGTTAAATAAATCAGGTATCTTACTGTCATGAACTGTCCTTAATTATGTCAATACTGACTTTGGCTTAAGTAATTTGTCAATTACCTAAAAACAGAAAAGCAGCGCATCGAAATTTTAATTATGTTGGGGTGAGGGGACAAAATAAGAAGTCAAGCTGAGATTTGTACTTTGTTTAACGAAAAGTATCCAGAAAACCAAATTACTCAGTCGACTGTAAGTAGGGTATTCCATAAATTTGAGGAGCATGGTACAGTTAGAGATTTACCTAGAAGCGGTCGACCCCTCGTTCTAACCGAGAATAAAAAAATCGATTTAATGTTTTTGCTTACTGAAAACCCCCACTCTTCAGTTGTTACTTTGACGTTAGATAATGAAGCTACTTGTAGTACAGTACATCGATTTGTTAAGAGCAAAAAATTACATCCTTATAAACCTCTTCTTGTACAGGAACTACTAGAAGATGACTATGATAGACGGCTTGAATTTTTCGAAGAAATGATGATAAGGATTGATACTAATAATGCCTTTTTAAGTTATATTTTATTTTCTGATGAAGCTACATCTTGCCTGAACGGGCAAGTTAATAGACAAAATTATCGATTCTGGTCTCATGATAATCTGCGATGGTTACTTGAGACGCACACTCAATATGCTGGTAAGGTTAATGTCTGGGCAGGCATAATAAATAATAGACTTTTGGGACCTTATTTTTTTTTAAGAGAACCTTACCGCTGAACGTTATTTGGATTTTTTAACATTTGATTTAATTTCGGCATTAGCAGTTCTTTTTCCTAAACAGATGGATCCAGATATTCCAAATGAGATGGTATGGTTTCAACAAGATGGTGCCCCTCCACACTTTGGCGTGGAGGTCCGAAGGTACCTAGATGAAACCTTTACAAACCGTTGGATTGGTCGTAGGGGTACTATTGAGTGGCCACCTAGGTCGCCGGATTTAACACCGCTGGACTATTTTCTTTGGGGTTATTTAAAGGAAAGAGTGTACCGAAACAGACCTAACAACATTGAAGATCTTAAAGAAAAAATAAGGACAGAAGCAAATAGAATACCTCCTGTTTTTATAAGGAATGCAGTAAACGGATTTTACCATCGCCTAGGGGCGTGTCAGGTAGAAGGCGGTGGACATTTCCAGCATTTGTCGCGCTTTTAGAATTTTTATTTTAGAAATACATAACAAATTAATTTTTATGGATAACTTTTTTGTTACAATTTTCAAATTAAATGTCAATATCTTGGAAACAGCTGAAAATCGGGATAGCAAGTCCTACATAAAAAATATTTAGAATATTTCGTAGAATTTGAAAACCTAATAAAAAATTAGGCATTTTATTTAAAAAAATTGTCAAAGACGTGACAACTGTTCTATGAGAGAGTATAATATTTTTTTATGTCAAAAAATGCACAATTAAATATAATAATTTACGGGTCCGAGCATTTTTCCTAGATCGTTTTCCTTTAATTGATATTAATTTTATGCGGGACTTTTGGGAGACCCAGTATATGGATAAAACAAACATACATATATCGTGTTTTTCATAATTTTCATATTTATTATTTTGTGCCATGTTGAACAATTTTTCAAAGAAATAAAAACAAACTTACAAAATCAAACAAATATCAGGAATATTTGACAAGAATCCGTAATGGCGATTTACAGAATCTGGTTTTCTGTCATGGCTATTCGTGATTGATCATGGCATACAATTCTATACGAAAAATGATTAATTTTACAAAAAATGTTAAAATCATTCCATTTTAAAAGAAATAAATGTGGACTATTATATAAGTTTAAAGAACTCTTAAAAAGAGGGATAAGAAAGATAAGAAATAATATATAGGGTGCCCCATTTAAAAAAAACAATTGTGGGTCATAACTCAAAAATAAAACTCTTTAGAAAAAAGAAACTATGCCACTGAATTCTACATAAAAAACTCTATAATAATCCATTTTTACCTTATTAATAAGTTATCAAATAATCGAGAGAGATACAGGGGAGTGTCAAAAATGATAAATTTTCAAAATCGCCCTGTATGTCAGAAACTGAGAGGGCTATGAAAATTTCGTATAGGGCAATGAAAGTTTCATAAAATAATAGATCAGTAAGGCGCAAATCCCATCTTTCTATCTTTTATAATAAGGGAGTTGGTATATGAAAATACACCAAAACTGGACACCCTGCACAAAGATCCCAATTTTGTGGACTGCACAACAAATTAAGTTCGGGTTGCTACTATCTGTGGCTACAATAATAATATCAATACTCGTGATTTTGACGTCAATTCCGAAAAAAAAATATTTCTATCAAGAAGGTGCTAGGCCAAGCTTTGATTTTGTAAAAAGCACAATTACACACAGCACCTAACATTAACGAAAAACAATGTGGACGATTTAGCATATCTACTTGCTTTCTAAGGTTGATTTTGATAATAATTGATTAAAATTATGGAACTAGTCATATCCATGCATTTACGATTACACTTAGCAGATAACCTAAATGATAGTAAAAAATAAATTACACGGTACCTGTTGAGGCAAAGAAATAATTGAAATTCTAAAACACGATTTGTTGCCATCAATGGGAATTTATTATTTTAGCATCCTATAATGGAATCGACTAATGACAAAACGTTAATTTCATCTTGCTGTTGCATAACCATTATAGGTAAAACCAGTGACAGGTTTCACTCTGCGACAAAATACAGAAGTATGGCCTAGCTAATGTTAGTGCCAATTTGAAATGCAGTTTATTTCTATTAAAACCATTCTATTAAAATATAATAATAATTACTATTAATGTCATACATTACTGCAGGAACATTAATTACCACGTTATCATTAAATTACATAATTTGGTATTCCCTTAACGGTGGTTGATAATGAATAGAACCACGAAGATCGGACTGTCTTTTTTACAGAACGCTTTGGTTAGTCTAGCGCCTAGGGTATCTGATCGTGTTCATATGATTAATAATGGTGATTACAGTTAAGTATATGTTTTATATTAATAAATTAATATTTGCGTTGATGAGAGAAGTTTTTGGATGGATGCACTCTAAGGCTCTTACTTTAACAGTCGTTCCTATAAATTAAAAATTTCCATATTTAATATCCTATAAATGTCGTGTTTTCTATACAACTAACGAAGATCTTTTCTAAAGTAAGCCTTTATCCTTAAAGATTCCAATGGGTTGCCCGACTTCCGAGGAATAACGTACGATTTTGCCGCGCAATACAAGAACCTAGTAAGTCGACTTACGAAAGCGAGTTTTTTATTTTATCGTACTCTATGCAACGAGATCTACCTGTAGGTATTTAGTTTTTGAAATGATCTTAAAAACTTACAAAGTATTTGAACATACTAATTTTAGGGCTTTAACGATTTTACAGAAAAAATTTAACATTTGCAAATTAAAAACCAAGTGTACTTTTTCCAAAGTGAGTTTGATGACATAAAAAAGCTTCGACCGGGCTTCAAAGGTACCGGTATCATAAGCGGGGTTGTCAGATCTTTTTTTTTTAATTCTTTAGGTTTTCACTATTAAAGTGTTTTTTTTTATACCAGTATTTAATTGATAGTCAGTAACTCTCCTGGAAAGCTAGTTTGCAAATGTACTTTGAACCCAGAAATTTTCAATGTCAAAGACGGAAGGAACAAGCCATTCATGAATATTATAATAATTTTTTAGAAATATTATTTATACAAAAATAATTTAAATCAAACTAGAAAAGAATTTCACTGTTGTTAACCAAAAAAAAAAAAAACAATTTACAAACCCTTACATTTTTCCTACACTTACGAAAACTTTGCAGAACAGGCGACACCCTGGCGATAGACCGTCGCGGCCCACTGGCAATTTCAAGTGCGAAGAATTTTTTTCGAGTGGGAAAATTAATAAAGCAGCATATAAATACAAATATATACTCAAGATAAGAACAGCAAATAGTTAAAGGTTCTGTCAATTGGGTGATCTCTTATCAGCTTTAGAACCAGTTGATATTTGGGGTATGCGATATTGGGAATCAGACAGCGGCGTGACTGGTTGAAACGATTTACTAAAATTTACATATTTCATTTTCTGTTTATAACTGTGTGGCTTCAGACAAGTAAGTTTTTACTTGGTACCTATATTTTATTATATCAGTATGGCTTTTTGACGACAATTTAAAACAGAAGGTCAAGATGAATTATCGCAGGAATATAATGAGTCGGTGCCAGGTCGGCCATCGAAAGCGAAATAAGTCCGGAGTTAGGAATGTTGCTCAATGTCAACGCATTATTTTAAATATGTATGCGTGTTTAAAAAAAAGAAAATCCGGGAAAAACTGAAAATGCGCTTTGTACAAGAATCTACTTGTAATGAATTAACACAATTCGAGTTTTACAGGAATTTATAACGTAATTAATTTGGGGACTGTAACCGGTCGTTCCATAAAGCGCAAACCAATAAATCAACAATTCAAATCGGCTCACCATACTACAAGGGATTTTATTCTGCGAACTGTTTACAACTTTTACGAGGATAATATAGTATCAGCTTTAGAACTGGTTCGTGCTAAATTGCAAGGTTACCCTGATTATAAGTAACAATCTTTAGAAACATTGCGTGGTGTTTTGTTAAAATGGGACTTTAAACATAAAAACTTAGATAATCCAATTGTTATCATGGAATCCCCGCGTATTATTGAACTTAGACAGGACTATTTGCGCAAAATCAAGGAGTACCTTAAGTCCGATAAAAGTATAATTTATTAAGACGAAACTTGGTTTGATACTCATGATGTTGTTAAGTATGGTTGGGTAGACAGTACAAATTGTACTTTTGGTACACCGTGTTCGAGAAGAAACCGCGTTATCATGTCGGAAGTAAAGATGGCTTTAAACCTAATGTGTTGCTCTTGTCAGCAAAAATATCACTCGATAATCAATCTCCAACTTTAAGCACAGTTAATAATATCCAGCAGGTAATAACGAAATGAGTAGCAATGTATGGAAAAATTGCGTAGCTTATGTTATAAAAACAGAAAATGAATATTCTGTTTCACCACTTGTAGCGCTAGTAGAAATCCAACTTTTCTGGAAACGATTCTACATCTGAAGGTTCTGACGATCCCAGTCATTAAATTATTTATGAAATTTAAATTAATTATGTTCCTTTATCAGGCATCTTAAAAACTTGTTATATTACGGAACGTTTACTGTGGTACTGCTGATGCGATCAATTTGTTGCTAAAGTATATAAAGTAAATTCTAACTACTGACTGTATATTCCAACTGACGTAGTACCTGCCCCTATTCTTTCTTGGCAAGGAAAACTCATCCCTCCTGGCGGTCCTGGCTGGACAAAGACAAGTTTTTTAAATTGTTTCCGGCAAAATGAGAATTCTTCTTTACAGAAAGACCATTTTAAAAATATTCTTTGTCATTTTTTCATGAAGGCAAATGCTATACATGACGCGATAGGTAGACAGTGGAACAGAACCAAAGAGGATTTAAGTTCTCAGGATCTTTTAGAGCTGTTAAAAAAAATTCCTTTCGAAATATTAACATAATGGAACTTCATGCGGAAGAGTTCCTACAATTTCAAAATGGATATCAGATCAGGAAGCAGCGTTCAGAATTACATTTATTACACGATATAAGAATTTGTCAATTTCGAAAGGGTAGTAATTACTAACAAGAAATAAACAATAGTCATACCAATAAAGTTAAATTTTTAAAGCCTAAATTTAAGCATACTCTTTCGAACGTCAATCAAATCAATCATCAAATCCTACTTGTAGAGGCTCAAGAAAAAAGGAAAAGATTTAAAAAGAGTTGGTACCTCAAATACCACCTGTGAAACAGCTGTTTTGGCGTCAACTCCTTGTTCCTGATAACTCTGGAGACCTCAGATATCGGTGGAAAATGAGTAGATTACATAGTCATAAATAGTAAAAATAATAACTACTTTCATCCATTACATAAAGACTTTAATTTTTTTTTTTTTTTTTTCACTCCATTAATATGTTTAAAACCGAAATACCTACGTATGTCATGTTAATCCATACAAATAAACTTACTAATTTGAGGTACCTAGTTTATAAGAGAAAATTATCCCAACCAAAAATCAAGTATGTTAATTTATCAATCTGAAATAAACTAGTATTAGGACTTACATGTTTGTAGTTTAGGATATCATATCATACCAGTTTATTTGATTGCAAATATAAGCCAATTCTCATCAATTTATAATTCTAGTAAGTTTCTAATATTTATTCAATTGTTTATTTTGCAATAAACGTTCATGCTTTTTCGGAAAATTAACTTTTTTAACAAGAGTTTGCAGTGTATAAATTTTTACAAAAATTAATTAAAAGTTATAGAAGTTGTGCAATTGTTAAATATTTTTCTCATTTAAAATATCTTAAAAGTTACTTTTTCGACTTACTAGCTTTTTGTATTGCACGACAGGATTTCTCTCGAAACGAAATAAATTGCTGAAGGGATATCTAGATTTTGAGGGTCACGTCTATGAAAGAGAGCTTACCTCTTTTGTTGAGCTCCTCTTTCAATAGTACTTAGGCTTAGGACCAATGGATTCGATAGTGATTTGTCCATTCATGTTTTTTGCTATGCACTTTCTCGGTGTCTCGCATTTATTAATCATAAATTAGTCTTCTTACATTTCAAAGTCTAAGTCTTTCTTGATTTCCCTAATACAGGATTACTCATATTCATAGAAAATACACAATATTATTTAATATTATTTTAATACCTCCGTTCTTTTGATTTTTATATTACCTGGGACGTATGACACTCCATCTACCTTAGGTCTTAAACGTTCTTATATTGTTCAATTTTTGTTAAATATTATAACATACCAATAGTTGGCTTATAATGTCTTCCCGAGCATCTTCCGCGATTCCTGCTCTTCATTGAGTTTTCTGGCACTAAGTGCTTTTCTTACAACCATTCTCAAAATTTGTCTTTCGTTTTTCTGGTGGTTGTCATCATTCCATTGTTTGCTTAGGCAGTATAATATCAGCATTCATACGTGTCCAAGCCACATACTAAGGTGTTTCTATGTCTTGTAATATAATGTAATATAATGGAATCATTTGTTCAAACCTCAAATTACACTCTATACCTAAAATTTATGAAGCATTTATAAGGAATGATCAGCTTTTAAAATTTAAAGTCGATCCGATAAGTAGTTTTCGAAATATACGAGATCAAAATCAAATAAAACGATCGCGAGGCGGTGACGTCATTCCCTCCCATAGTTCGCTTTGAGCTTGTGCAACGGTCTTTCTGTGCATATACCAGGGAGAGGCGCTTACTGTCTCTTTGATCAGTTAAAGTAGAAGCTTATTATTACTACTTTTAATAGTGACAAGTAGGAAATGCCATTCCATACGAATTCTAAACTATACTTGCTCAGTTGGGTCATCCTAGCTGGAGGCAGTCATTTTTAACAATTTTTGCCGATTAAGAAACTCTACATGTAATTTTTAATAATAAAATGTAGTTATTGTCAAACATTTTACTCCACATTCTCCACTGGAGTAATCTTAGTGGATGACTTTAGATGGCCCAATAGGAAGTAGTCTAGGGAGTTTAAGTCCGGGGATCTAACAGGCCACCAGTGAGCTCCACCGCGACCAATCCAGCGATCTCCGTACGTACGTTACTGTCAAAAACTGACGAGCAAAGACACTAAAATGCACTGGTCCACTATCCTGCATAAACCACATTGCATTTATTGTTGCCAACGGTACATCTTACCGAAACTGAGGTTGCGTGTATTCCAAGAAGTTGCGACATGTCTCGCCGGTAAGTTTTGCTGAGAGGAACATCGGTCCAATTAGCCAGTCGGCCACAATTCGAACCCAAACATTAACTGATGTTGAAAACGACCTTCAAGTACCTCATGTGGATTTTCTTGAGCCCACACATAGTTGTTGTGAAAATTCCTTTTTACTTTTCGCTGGCCCAATATTACAATGGTGTATGTGTTAAAGAAAGAAAAACAGGGAAAATGAAACTCTGGTATTGTGCTTCGATCTTGAAAATGTTTTAAGTTGCCCCAAAGCTGAAATTAAAAACTTTTTTTACAAAAGTAAACTTATTGTTTATAACATGACTGCCCATTTATCAGTTACTAAAGATGTATATTGTACCGTTTGGTCAGAGGTGTTACATGGAAGAACTGGCAACGACATCGCCAGCGCCTTGTATAAAATTTTAAATAAAGTTTTTCAGGACCATCCCGAATTCGAAGAACTAATTCTCTGGAGTGACAGCTGTGTGCCCCGAAACAAAAATAGCCTAATGAGTTTTGCAATTGCCCATATTTTGCAAAAGTTCCCGAATATTAAGAAGATCACTATGAAGTTTTCTGTGCCGGGACACTCCTGCATCCAGGAAGTGGTTGCCGTTCATAGCGTAATTGAACGATCTTTAAGAAAGTCAGAATACTTTTCGCCAATTTCTTTATTAAGACTTTTACTTAAAGTAAATAGACGCAAATCATACAAAATAATGCAAATGGTATCCCAAGACTTTTTTGATTTCCAATCATACTCTCCAAAGATGAATTATAAGGATGTCCCGTTTTCCAAAATAGTATGTTTAAAGTTTTCAAAAGGCTTTTTTGAAATAAAATACAAAACTTCATTTCTTGATTCTGAATATAAGTCAGGTAACTTAAGAGCTAGACGCAATATGAGAATCCATTCTCATGTCACTGCTGATGAAGAAGTTATTCCTATAGTTCTGAACAAAGATTGCAAGGAAATTTCTTTACCTCAAAACAAAGTTGAGGCATTGCGCTCAATGTTTAAATGGATGCCGCAAATTGACATACAATATTATAATAATACCTACACTTTTACAACCACCAAATTCAATCAAAAAAGAAAAAATAAATAATGCATCATAAGAAAAGGGAATTTAACCGATCTTGTTTTTAATTGAGATTGGAAACGAAGCTCTAATATTGTATATAGTATTATTTTTTTAGTTTGTTAAAGTTAGCACAGGGTCTTTTGTTGTATGAAAAAGTTGTATGAAACAGATTTTTTTTTTAAATAAACGTTTGTTTGAAGTAACAAAGTTGTATGTTGTTTTTTTTGGCAACAAAATAGAACAGCCGATTTAAAAAATTAATATTTTTTTATGTTGAACTTTCTACTTGCACGTAATAGAATAAGGAATCACAAATATATTTAAAAAAAAAGTTAAAATAACTTTAGTATAGAAGTAAAATTTTTAAAATTCATTTTTTTTCAAATTAAATGTTGTGTTACTTAGAACTTTGTAATATTGGGCCAGCGATTTCTTAAGGAATTCGTTTCATCGATAACAAGAGTTGGCGTCAGGAGTCGAAGGATTTGAACCAATGTGTGCAAAAGCCATTGACATAATTCAATCCGTGGCAGATAATTTAAGACACTTTTACTATTTTATGTAGGGCATAAAGTTCCATAAAGCCATACTACAGTAGATGTTTTACATCGTCAGGGAAGTCAGAAATGGACTTGCCAGTACACTTGTTGGGCAACAATTTTAACGACAGTGTCATTTTACATAGTTGAAAATTGATTTTTTAAATACTCCTTCTTAAAAAAAGTACTCTACCTTTGTTTCCATAAAGTTAGCCGTTTTCGAAGAATATAAATTTGTATTACTCGTTATTGAAATAATAAATCAGAATATTACAATTCAACACCAGTCGTTTTTATTTCGTTAACAAAATGTTATTGACAACACATTTCCAAATTGTCCTCTAATAGTGTAAGAAATCTGTCGGTTTAAGTTCTTGCCACAAAGTGGGTTGTTCATGATACCCTTAGAGAACAACTGTTATATCCTTATCACGTCCAAGAGGTACATGCCACGTCTCTCGTTCATTATCTTGCAAGAGTCAACAATGCAAATTGATTTTTGCAACTATTTAGGCAAAATCATAATTTTACTAGTATTGTATTGTGCGCGGAAGCGATGGAGCAATTGCAATACTTTGCATATCTGGCATTAAGGAAATACCCATGTACTGTTATGGACAAAGCACCAACAAAGGTTCATGGTTAACATGTAAGCGGAGCTTATTGGGAATGGCCTCATTAAACCGTTCTTTATTGAAGGCAGATTAAGTGGTGCCGTGTACATGCAATTTTTGCAACAAAACTTAAACGGTTTAGTAAAAAATGTGCCCTTAGAAATTAGCATATGCATCATTTAGTTCGTCTACGCCTACCAAATACTTTTGGTAATTAATGGATACGTCGAAGTGGGCCTTTATGGTCACCGAGGTCGCCCGACATGACTCCATTGGATTTCTTGTTATTATAATTGTTTAATTTAAAGAGGCTTGTATATTCGACGCCAGTTTACACCAGGGAAGATCTGATAGAAGAAATAACATTCCACTTCGACGAAATTCGAGACAATCCTGGGGTATTGTTTCAAGTACAATAGGAACATCTGTCGGCTAAGTCCGCTGGAGTAAACAAGAAGAAGCAAACTTTCATATTCTTGCGTTTAAGTAATTTTGGGAATGTCAACCATATCAATGATTCCTTTATGCGGCAGGCACACTTCGATTTGGAACTGTATCGGAATAAGTTTTTCTTGCATCCACATAATTGCCAAGTGCTTGTCCATAAGTTCGATGCATGTGATCATTAATGAGATGTAATTATGACAAATTTCATTATTCTAATGCAATGTTGTTATTCGGTTAGTTAACTGTGTTTAAATATTGTATATTAATGAACTTGATTATTAACTAAATTTCAAAAGTCAACGCTTAAACGTGTTATACAATTAATTTGTTTTCTTCGAAAACGGTTAATTTTCTTGAAACAAATGTAAAGTGCCATTTTTAAAGAGGAATGAACACAGTATTTAAAAAATCATAATTGTGGCCCAACAAGTGTACTGGCAAGTCCGGTCCTGACTTCCCTGACGGTGTAAAACATCTACTGTAGTATAGTCTTATGAGTCTTTATGGCCTACAAAAATTTTTAAAAATTTCATTAAATTATACATGTCGGTTCAAATGTAAGAGCCCTAAAGGTAAGTCGCTGAGTACCCCTTTGGGGCTCTGAGTTTCCGGGCACTTGGGATTTTTTTTTGTATGACAAATGTGTTATTTTTACCTCCCCTATACGCTCCCGAGAGTACGCCATATACTTTTCGGATACCCTGTGTATATCACTCCATGTTTCTGACCTGCTGATTTAATAATAATTAAGAAATAAACATATAATATAAATATGCGATTAAATCCAATAACTTCCACTAAACGAAATTAAATTGGTAACTTTTATATTGAATCTGACAACTTAAAATGTACAAAATGCCTAATGTTAAAGTAACTGTTGTAATTTATTATTTATATCGTGGGCGTAACTCCATCCATTTTGCTTAGAAAAGTGTCACCAAAAATAATAACAGCGAATTAATTAGAATATCTTATTTTACCCACTTATATTCATTGACCAGACCACATGTTTAGCTAATAAAAGTTTAAAAGTTATTAGGTAGAAAGAATAACATAATGACTAAATCTCTTTATTCAATGAAAGTTGAACGTTTGTTTGTTTTGTTGTGAACTAGCACGATCTCTGTAATACAGGGTAACAACGAAGGGCCACCATGGAGATCTTCAAAACCGTAAGAAATACGTGGTTGCTTAAATGAGAGAAAAGTTGTGCTATTTGTACTCTTTTTAAAATCTGAACTAAGAAGTTTCTACAGGGTGTCATTTTCTTCTATTCGCTCTAGTTTAAATTTTTACAGTCAGAGGACTTAACTGCCGACAAAATTAAGAATTCAAATTATTTAAAAAATGATAGGTACTGTTTTTATAACGGGAATGGAAAAGTTAGTAATTTTTGCAGCAGTTTGGTATAAAGTTATTTCCAACTTAAATTACATAATTAATAATAACCAGACTCATATTTTTTATCCGATTTTCCATTTTTAAGTCAGATTATACCAATTCTGATCTATTACCCTGATATCCTAGTCTAGGCCCGAACCTGTATTCTAATCTGCATATGGTACACACTTGCAAACGCACCACGGAGCTGCGAAGGCGTTGCGTAAGTGTATTAATCAAACGGTTGGTGGATGCAGGGCTCTTTTGATGTTTTCTTCGGTCGGTGGTTGGATGGTAGAATGATAAATGACCAGCTTGATTATAGTTTTTGTCGACTGCTAATAAGAACCTTATGTGACCCAATTTCGTGCTTGTAGTGATCTGCGGCAGGGTATTTGTCGCTTCGGTTTTTGTTTGTTCGATATTAGTTTTTTATGTTCTTGTTCCTTTTTTATTCTGTCTTTCTAAAATTTTGTAAAACTGTCGTGGTTTTAAGATACATACTAGTAGCCATATGCACCGACTTGCTTTAACTCTAGTAATACATAACCCGAGAGTTTTATTTTTAATTTAAGTGCATCGCGCTAAAGTTACCTAATCCGCGGTTAATATAATTTTATCATGACAACGTCGCAAAATTTAGGGAAATTTCTAGTTTAGTGTAGTGGGAATACTTTGTTGCCCGTACCTAACCTATATTATATAGAGTGTGTGTATGAAGTCTACAAACGGCTTATTAATACCATCACAATTTATTGGCCGATTTAAACCAAATTTGGTACAGTTGTGTAAGAGGATCTGACGCACCGAATGACGATATTGGCGTTGTTGCCAGCTTTTTAGTTTGTCTGAAATTCGAACAAATTTTATATTTTTAAATGTAACACCCTGTACATTTTTTCATTTATTATTTTTACTTTAAGTTTGTTACATTTTTGGTATAACATACTTTCTTCCTAATATCAGTAGGTAGTTTTCGAAATAACGACGTGTTTTGAAAATATCAACAAATTGTGTTTTATTTATTAATAAGTAAATCATCAGTTCAGTTTTGATGTAAAGTCATAAAAGCTGTCTTTTTACATGCGAAAATGTCTTTAACTGAAAGTGAAAGAATTACAATTCTTATGATGAGAGGATATGGCGATAGGGTCAGGTCTTACGAAGAGGTTAAAAATCTACTTAATGACGCATTTCCAAACCGAAATCCAATTTCAAAAGCAACTATTCTAAAAACTGTCCGACGCTTCGAAGAAACTGGAAATTGTAGAGATAGGCGACGATCAGGACGTCCAGTAGTAGTAGATGAAGAGAAAAGTTTAGAAATTTTACAACATGTTGTTGAAACCCCTGTTTCTTCATTAAGAAAAATTTCTCAAGTAAGTGACGTCTGCTTCAAATATGTCAATACTGTTTTAATAAAACATAAATATCACCCTTTCAAAATACATGTAGTCCAAGAGTTATCAGAAGATGATTATGAGCGAAGAATTGAATTTTGTGATATTATGATGTGAAGGTTTGACCAAAATAACCGGTTTGTCAAATTTATAGTATTTTCGGACGAAGCGACATTTATGTTAAATGGTAAAGTCAATAGACACAACTGTAGGTTTTGGACAAATGAAAATCCCCACTGGATGAGAGAAGGTCATACACAACGCCCTGGAAAATTGAATGTGTGGGCTGGACTTCTGGGTAACCACAAGATCGGTCCGTTTTTAATTGATAGAAATTTCACATCACAACTTTACCTTGAGCTCTTGGAAATGCAAATAGTGCCTACTATACGAAATGTGATGGGTCCAAATTATGCAAGTACATTCTTTTAACAGGACGGAGCTCCTCCCCATTTTGGTCGAAACGTGTGGGAATTTTTGAACAACACTTTTCCAAATAGGTGGATCGGTAGAGGGGGTACAATCGAGTGGCCACCTAGGTCCCCTGATTTGACGCCTAACGAGTACTTTTTATGGGGACACTTGAAGAACAGAGTTTATACTTATATATTTTCAATTAGGACACTGTCAAGCTGTACAGGGAAAACAGTTTGAACATTTAATATCAAAAATATATTTTTCTAAATTGTGCTCGTTATTTCGAAAACTACTTACGAGATTCACAAAATCAAAACAAAGTCTAAGTTCATAAACGTCAAAATTTTCGTGGCTAGCATTCAGACTTAATATTAATGACTAATATCCATAGTTACTTACCGCCAACACAAAAGTACGGTAAAAATGGCTCTGAAAAGAACAGTTTATAAGATTAAATTAAATTCCAAGGTACAAAAACGTTTGAAAACAAATTGAAGTTGACAGATCGAAGCGATGACTTTGACATCAATGTTTAAGTCTCCAAATGTCTTTTGTCTCTGGAGACGCTCTATTATGTTTTTATTCACTTTTAACGCTATAATAAATAAAGATAGGGTGTTGTAAATCACGTAATCTCTTGATCGTTTTTCCGTGAAGTACCGGCAAAGAACGACCATTTGGACTGTGTCTAGTATACAGTACTACGATCCCAAAATAATTAGCAAAACTATTCTTATCACCATTGACGGTGTGCAGAGAAAATTATTAACATCGATTCATACACTTTTAACTGAACTAAAAGCATTCAAAACTGCTTGGGAAGATTGTGCATTAATAAGTCGTTACATGTTGCCAGGTTTTAAAATATTTCATTTAAATTGTCATAAAATGTACCAAAATCGGCAAGTCATTAAGGGCCTCTTCACCCTACAGTACCTGTTTTACTTAATTTGGCAACGGGTAGGAAAAACCCATGTCTTAAGGCGCTGTCACGCTTTCTTATCGCCTCTAACCAGCGATCAGTGTCGTAGACAAGTTTCAATCAAGAGGATATTAGCAATTCAATTTATTATTTTGGTGTTATTTTGGTGGTTATTCCAAACAGCAAATATTATAATGCAGCCGAGTTCTTCAAGTGATATTAATCAACAAGTTAGAAAACGACGTCATTTAAAACCTGGGGAGCGTACAATGGTAAAAAATGTGTATAATGGAATTTTAAGTACACACAATGGAATATCATTCACTGATGCAGCAGAACTTTGTGCCACATTGACTAAGACATCTTGCCGTACTGTTTATAGAACTATCAAGGACAATAGGAATACTAAAGTGTCCGATCAGAAGGAAACAAGAAGATGGAAAAAGATTTTCATTGATAAGCAAACAAAGTTAGCCATTCGTCGGAAAGTGCATGCATTTTTTTTTCGAAATGAACTTCCGAATTTAAAAAAAAAATACTGCCGAAATTGAAAGGAATGAAAATATGCAAAAAATTTCCCGAAGTGTTCTAATGCGTATACTACAAGAATTGAATTTTCGATTCTTAAAACGAAATCGCACAAGTCTTTTGGTGGAAAAGGACGAAATCGTATTGTGGCGTAGAAATTATCTAGATGAAATACAACAATATCGCTGTACAGGGAAAATAATTTACTTTACGGACGAGACAGGGTTAAATGAAGGACATACTGTGAATTACATTTGGCAAGATCTCAACATTAAAGATGCACGTAACGTCTTTATCAATGGACTGTCCACTGGATTGAAAGCTCCTTCAGGAAAAGGTCGTCGGTTAATTATAACCCACATCGGGAGTGATTCTGGTTTTCTTGAAGGTGGGTTAAACGTGTTTAAATCTCGTAAAACCGGTGATTATCATGAGGATATGAACTCGGGAGCGCTTGCCTCAAGTCAAAGTGTCTGGCAAAAGTTATTTTGATAATTTTGAAATTTTAAAAACTGGTACGCTTAAGTGAAAGAGAGCGAACAGAAATATTAATAATAATTGGTTACTGAGATGGCATGCGCACAGAAATGGAAGTTTGTGAATTCTTCAATAAGAAGTATCCTTGCAGAGAACCGATATCTCGATCTACTGTCAATAAAACAGAGAAAAAATATAGAGATTTAGGTCACGTTATAGGGGTAATTATACGAAAGGTCGACCTGCGGTATTAGAAGATACACAATTAAATGTGTTATTGTCGGTTCAAGAAGACCACCATAAAGCGAGTAGTATCTACTATTGCTTTGAAAAATCATATCTGCAAAATACCCATCAAAAAGTATAAGGGCAAAAATTAATTCCATCCTTACAGAGGTTCATGGACTGAATGAAGATGACCCAGACAGATGAGTCCAATTTTGTGAGATAATGACGATTATGTGAAATAATCATTCACATTTTTCGAAACGAATTGTATTTTCGGATGAGACAACGTTATGTTTGAATAGAAGTGTAAACAAACAAAACTGTCAATATTGGGCTATAGAAAATCCACACTAGATTATGGAATGTCACACTCAATATCCTAAAAGAGTTAATGTTTGGGCCGGCATTGTTAAAAATAGAATTGTGGGACCCTTTTTTACAAATGAAAATTTGAGAGGTGAAACATCTTTAGAATTTTTAGAAAATGATCTAGTACCGTGCCTTGCCACATCATATCCTTATCGAGAAGATCCTGATGCACCGAATAATTTTTTGTGGTGTCGGCAAGACGAAGCTCCGGCCCATTACACCCGCCGTGTGCGCGAGTACCTTAATACAGTTTTTCCCGAACGATGAATTGGCCGACAAGGTCCAATTAAATGACCGGGAGATCTCCAGATTTAACCCCTTTAGATTTCTTTTCGTGGAGTTATCTCAAGTCTAAGGTATATGTTAACCGACCAAGTAATATTGCAGATTTAAAGAACAGAATAAAAGGCGATATAAGACTGATAGAACCTTACGTCGTTAATAACGTTCTGCAAGAATTTAAAGATCGTCTCGGGTACTGCCAGACTGTTGGTGGAGGTTATTTCCAACATTTTATAAAGTGATTTTTGAATTTCCTTTTCTTTTCGCTAATAAATAATGTGTTTAGAGTTTCTTGCAGAATCCACAAAAATATTGTAAAATGGGCATATCCATTTAAGAAAATAAAATAAACCGTCATAACTTGTTTTTGAGAAAACCTGCATAAAAGAAATGAGCTTCAAAAAATGCACAGCAAAAATAAAACATTGATGGGTCCGAGGGCTTTTTCGAAAAAAAACACATGAAATTCAATAAAATTTATTCCGACCTTTACGTTCTCACTGTATATCAGATATTTACTCCTTGAGATGTTAACTGAGGGCTAAAAGTCAATTAATTATGACTTAAAAATGTACCTAATGTTTTTTGATAATTAACTATTCAGTTACCCCGTGCGAAGAACGTAAATTTTATTAAACCATTTTTTACATCAAATTTATTTCTTGTTAACCACAAAAATTATGTGTCCAACTTCCACCTAATTTAATGTATAATAGGTTCAACATTAAAATTATCTAGATCTTCAATAGGCCGGGTAAAATTTTTAAGAGGCTTGTGGTAAAGAACCATTAAAAGAGCGCATACCAATCATTGTTCTCTGCATTTTTGTCATGGAATTTCCTAATGTAAGACAGATGCAACCGTTTTTGGGTCGTGGTAACTGCAACTGCCCATATTTAAATTACCACAACCCTTTATTTTTCAGTGGCTTTTAAGTACCTATACCTACATAATATTACGTAATTTAATATTGCGATGGTTTTCGAAAAAAAAGGCGCAAGTAAAAAAACCTGGTTTGGTAGGAAATTGCTTTTAAAATTAAGTTTATGGAATTGTTAGGTTACTCGTCACTCTAATGAATCTTGTCCCCTTTGAATTTTTTCGAATAATTGTTATAAAACAGTGCATTCAGTAAATGAATATATCTTATCGTTAGATCATTTAGAAAAAGAGATTTTTTCGAAAATGTGTTTTTTTTTCTTAAAAAAATATTAATTAATATTAATATTATTTTAATTTATTGATAATAATTAATATTGCATTAAAATATTTTCAAAAAATAACATTACTTATTACCAATGCAATAATTTTTTTAAAAGCATCTTTGTAGTTTTCTTAGCTAAACATAAATCATAATTATTTCTATAGGGGATGTTATTTAACTACGTGGCCAAACTTCAAGGGGTGATTCTTTGAGTGATTCTAAGGAAAAAAATATATATAAACATAGGTCCGGTAATGCTTCGTTTTCAAGATACTTTCTGAAAAAAATCGTTTTTTTGTAAATATCTTAATAATCCTTTAACCGATTTTGTTAAAATTTGGCAGTGTTATTTAGGGTACAAAGCTAATTTAGCTCTACTAGATTAAAATTTTTAGTTCAGTGACGTCCCGGACGGCACCTGAATTAAGATCAAAAGACCAAACAAATGTGTGCCACTGTTTTTGCCAGTTTTGTTTTTTTCTCGCATTAGGCGACTAAAACTACAAATTTAATCTATACCTACCTAGTGATACGTCGCCAAAGGGAACATAGAAAATCGTAGGAAAATTCTAAAATGCGATGCCAAAGTTTTGTGCCTATATAATTTCTGAAGGAATGAAGATGTGCTTAATATCCCCACTAATTTAATATCATATACGATAAAGAAGAGATAACACCATTAGTAAGGGACAGAAATCCCCGCTGATTGTTCGATTTCGGCGTGGGTTGTCAAATTTTCCAAACATATTATCCTCAACGCTTGAAGAATATAATAAATTATGTTAGGCGATTATAATTTGCAATGTGAAGGGGGAAAATCAACGGGATATATGTTACATGGTATAGAATACAGCCGACCTCGGTGGTCCGGTGGGAGAGATCTCGCCCGGCAATCGAGAGGTCCTGGGTTCGAATCCTAGCTTGGGCATGGATATTCTTGAATGCTTGTAAAAATTATATATTAACATAAACTTGCTGTGGCTAAATGAGCTATGCTCAAGGTCAAAGATAGAAATGAAAAAAATACAATATACAGGGATATGCGTACGTCTAATTGTTTTAAGTAATATATTTGAATTACATACAAATTAACATTTAATGGGAATTCACAGAGATATAATTTTTTTTTGTTGGGATTCCTTTCATAGCTCGCCCCATGTGGCAAACATTATTATAGTCTACCCTATAAGTGGGCTACTATATGTGAAAAGATATAATACTGACACTTTTTAAAAAACTCTACTGTGGATTTGTTTCCGTCTGTTCGACTATCAAAAAATAATTATTTTTAGGGCAAAATTGTTCAGGAAATAGCTTTTCCCTGATACTACTTAAAATTCAATCTCTTAGAAATAAAATAGATGAACTATATTTATTTTTAGACATTCATAACTTCTCAAATTTACACTGACTGCATATTGAAGAATCTGCTTTTCTGCCAAATTATATTGTAATTTCTAAATTTTGTAGATCTAATTCTTTACATGGCGGCACAATTATTCAAATAAAAAAATAACCTATTAAATGTTTCGAATTTTCGAATGTGGCTAAATTTGATTGTTTCTTCATTGAACTAGAATTTAAATTTTCTATAATAATCTCCAAAAAAAAATAATTTATATATGATTTGTTAATATCGTTTACCATTATCGCCTACTAACATTTTTCTTACAATACTTTAGACTCTTTTATCACAACTTCCTGCTTTGACGTCTTATTATACAGGGTGTTTCAGCAGTACGGTACGTAACTCAAGAGGGTGATTCCCTATGCCTCGTTCTTAATATAAAGTTTTTTAAAAATAATCGATTTTTTATAAATTTTTTAAATATTTTTCGATTTTATTGAACCGTTATTTATTAATTAACCCTAGCTAGATTAAATTGTATTAAGTCCAGTGGCGTCCTGGGGAGCACCTAAACGAATATTATTGACAAAAAAATATACGCCACTGACTTTTTCTTAATTTTAATATTTTTTTTTCAACTTTCTCGTTCCTTGAATTATTTTCGTATCTTGCTTCGTTCTCCAGAGAAAAAATAAGAACCACTTTATTCAATGTACAAAAAAAAATACCTATGTATTTCAAAGTTAATTCAAATATGAGATAAAGGTGAGTTTTGATGTCTAATTTACCTGCTTTGTCAATAACAAGTCAAAAGCGAATAACTTTACTAACGCTGAAATGGCCCAAATGCATTTCAAATATGGCCTAGCAAATGGAAATGCTAAGGAAGCTCAGAAACGTTATCCAAACAGAGTACTGCCATGTGCCAAAACATTCAGACAGCTCCATGCAAGATTAAGTGAGACTGGGTATTTTGCACGTAGTACGGAACTTCCTGGTAGACCTGCAACAGTAACCACGGCTGAGTTAAATAAATAATTATATAAATAAATAAGTACATAAATAAATACATTTTTATTTTAAGAGACCAACGTTTACATTGGCACAGAAAAGTTAATTTCAGCACACAGACAACTGTGGAAAAACGACTATTTATATTTCAGTGGCTCAGCGTCGGAGTCCCCTATCTGCAAAAAGACTAATTCAAGAAATCTTAAAATTAATAAATCCCAAAAAAATACACTACACAATAGTTTTTTTGGTTATTCAACAGTTTTTATTAGTTAAATGTATTCAAAGGGGGCAATATAACATAATTGTAAAAAAAGATGACAAAAAAGTGTTAAAAAAAATTATATTATGAACAGAAAAAAACAGTTGGGACACTATGGCATCAAATTAAATTCAACAAAATTCATAGATTTTCAGTTGAGCCATCACTCATTTTGATCTCCTTCCATAATATCTTCATCTTGAGCTTGATTATTGATAAGCAAATTATGATAAAACTTGTGGAATATCTGGGGTATGTAGAGAAGAGGTTGTTGAAGGTCCTGGAACTCTAGTTTGTCGATAGACCTGCCGATAGGATATAGAAGATCAAGCAGAAAATGTTGTTGTATTTGACTTGGATCTATTCCCCTCTTGACAATGTTAACATTATAAAATAGGACTGTTTTATTGTTTGAATATTTGAATACTGGTAGTAAATAATAAATGGTTCTTCAGCATTGAATACTTTTCCGAACTAGGAACCTCTATACACCCCAACAACTTTTGATACTCTATAAGGCCCAAATTCGACCATCGCTGAAGTACTGTTCGCATATTTGGGGCTCTGCTCCTAAACATACCCTAAATTCCATTCAGAGAAAAGCCATTCGCTTAATAGGTGACCATGATCTGACAAACAACCTGGAAAGCCTTAAACATCGAAGGTAGGTTGGCGAATTGAGTCTATTTTACAAATATTTTCATGGCAAGTGCTTAACTGAGTTTGTCCGCTTGATACCACCCAGAGCGGTGCATGGTAAAAATACACGATGAGTCACTGCAACCCACCCGTACGTGGTTAAGCTTAGTGTCCCTCCAACGACACTGTTTAAGAATTTTTTCATCTGAAGAACGTCATCACTCTGGAATGACCTCCCTGAGGCCGAGTTCCCCAACAAGTATAATTTCCAAAGATTCAAGTCCAACGTGAATTGTTTTCTGCGCACACGCACCGCTCGCAGAGCGTCATAATGGATTAATGCTGCAGTGCTGTGCCTTATCCTAAAATACAAAAAGAAAAAAATTGACCTTTAACCACGGTTTTTTAACCATTCCACTTTTACTGCTCCTTCTCCTATTTTTCTATTCGTGATTAGCCTTTCTAGATTTTTTGAACTTTTAAAATCTTCTTTGTCCATTTTAGCAATCTCGAACTTAATAGATTTCCGTGCAGATGATATTACTTTAATCCAATGAATTTACCGAAAAATAATACATAAAAATAATAAGCCTAAAATCAATGTTCAGGTGATATATTAGAAGCATGAAACTTACCTAATTCTTGACACACAAGTTGACCAATAAGTATTCAAATTTAAGTAGAAAAGTATTTATTTTTACATCCAAACCAACACACACAAACTAGCGTTATCGATTTTCGCTAAAAATGATAATGGCCCAACTAAAGTCCGTTTCGTTGCCGTTGATAGCTCGATACCCTCATTAAAGATGCAAAACAAGGCTCGGGTGGCTTAAAATATTTTACCTATAAAATGGTCTTTTTACGTACATCTAGCATAAGGATGAAGAAATTTTGACCTATTCCACTCGGTAACAGATAAAGTAACAATAGAGCCATAAAATGAAATGAAAGGATAATTATTAAAACGGCCCACCAAGGTCGGAGAGTTGGGTTTTAATATAATCTAACCGCTTATTATTTTATTTAAATGTAATAGATTTTATGATTTTATGAATTTTGGGAAATTATAACCATTGATTGATTTATTCTAGAATAAATACAATGTTTTACAAGAAAACTAAATTATTTACAGATCAAAAAATATTGACAATTTTAATAATTATAACTCGATAAAATCGTCCTCAGAAAAATCTGAAGAGTCATCATGTGCTACGCTTATTACTAAAGGCTCAATTTCCATAGTTGTGTCAATTATGTTATCAAGTTCCCACATTTTTTGTTCCTCTACTATAACATGTTTTATGGCGTTTTGCCAATTTTCTGATGACACATTTGCTAAAGAATTAAGCAAGAGTTGTCGCACTTCTTGCATTTTAAAAGTTTTGTTATTTCTAGCAACATATCCTTTTACTTGAGCCCATATTAATTCTATAGGATTTAACTCACAATGATAAGGTGGTAAACGGAGCACTATAATACCTCGATCTCTTGCCATCTCGTCAATAACATACTTTTTATACTGCGATTTATGTAGCCTAACAATACCCAAAAGTTCTTTTTTTACCATGGTATTATCGTAACTCAATTCCTTTTGTTGTAACCAGTTTACGATTTCCGCCTTTTTCCATGAAGTTGTGGGAAGATTCCTTTTTAGCCTAGAGTGATAGCTGGCATTATCCATCACTATTACAGAAATAGCGGGAATGTATTCTATCATTTGCTTAAAATATTCCTCAAAAACATCAGCACTCATTTCTTCATGGTAGTCTTTTGTAGAATTCGACTGAAATTATAATAATCCTTGATCCAAAAAGCCATTTGAACTTCCTATATGAGTTATAATAAGTCTGCGTCCCTTTCCAGATGGTGGTCTATGTCCTGTTGACCAGCCTTCCATGACAGCTTGTCGAGAACTTAGAACATTTTCATCTTGCCAGACTTTAGATACGGTGTGCCCTTCGTTCAACCAAGTTTCATCCAAATAGAAAATGTTTTTGCCTTCGCTGCGGTATTTTTAGATGGACCTTAAGTATTGACGTCTCCAGCAAATAATATCTGCTCTATCAATAAGAAAATATTTTCTGTTTTGCTTCTCCCAACGAAAGTTCATATCATAAAGTATTTTCCATAGTTTCGTGATAGCTGTGGTAAGTCCTCGGCATAGTTAATGGCTTGTAAAATTTTGTCTATAGTTGGTATTTCCTTGGCAAAATAAAAACTATGTACTTTTCTTCTAATACCATTTTTAATGAAATCGTCAATTTTTAACGGTTTCTTACCTGGGAGTGGTTTTGACTCACTGAGGTTCTTAGATTTTCTTTCACGCAAGAACCTATATATAGTAGCCTCTCCAACTCCTACCATATTGGCACACTCTGCAATGATGCTACGAACATTACTTGGAGGTTTCTTGTGCACTAGAGCATCATGCACGTTTAATATTAATGTCTTTTCTCGGAGAGAATATGCACTCTTGCTAATTTGACGAAGACACGTTGGCGAAAAACTTGAAGCCATTGTCACAAGTATTGGAAATAATTCAACTTTGGGATAATTCAGTATCTAAATACACTAAAAACATAGTTTGACAAACACACATCAAATGGCGTAATAATATCCTAAAGCAGGCAAAAATAGGTAAATTTAATTACTAATTACTCCTGTTGTACCTACTTTAGCCCTAATATTCCTAATGTATATTCAACAATGGACAGAGGCCAATTTTCTTATTAAATAAGGTATAGTAGGTAATTACTATTATAATAATAATATACTAATTACCAACGCCTATGGTTTACGGTTCTTTTATGGCTTCAACCCTCGATATGAGCTATCAACTGCAACGAAACAGACTTTACCATTTGGGCCACTATGAGTTTCAATTGAAGTTAAAAACTAGTAGTGACCCAAGTGTTTATGACACGCCATCTGTGGATAATTTGCAAAAGTTGATTTGGGCCACTGTGGATTAAAAATTTGGGCAAAGATGTACACTTTGCATGGTTAACATTAAATAGTGAAATTTGGTAGTTAGGCCACTATGGCGCTGAGCGACTCATTTATAAGTAAAGGAGGCTATACTTCGAGAGATAGAAGATGATCCTTCAATTAGTGCCAGGAAGGTAGCAGTGCAACTTCACACAAGTCTGCTTCCTGGTGAGTTTCAGTCAAAGTTTGACTTTACTAGGTAGTTGCTGCATACAGTAGCATATAACAACAATTTTTGAACGAAAGTTTTATTGACTGATGCGGCCTCTTTTTCAAGAGAAGTTATTATGAATTTTTATAACGAACATGTTTGGACGACGATAATCCTCATCAAATTTAGAGATGGTCATTTTCAGCAACAATTTTCGGTGAATGTATTGGACAGGGATTATCGGCGACTATCTTATAACCTACCATACTTTTTACCACCTCGATTGAATGGAAACTCCTATACGCAGTTTCAATATGAAGAACTTGATGTTTTGTTAGAAGACGAACCCCTACAAATAAGAACTAATAATATGTGGTTCATGCACGACTGCGCCCCAGCTCATTTTAGCCTAGTTGCTCGTCAATACCTCGACAACACTTTTCCTAATTGCTGGATTGAACGAACAGGTTCCCAAGATTGGCCAGCTCGCAGTCCCGATTTGAATCCTCTATACTCTTATTTATGGGGTCACCTAAAGTTTCATGTATACAAGACGCCTGTACTAGATGAAAACGACTTATGAATTCGAATTATTGAAAGTTGCAATGCGACACGAAATAATGGAGGCATTTTTGAACGTAGTGGCCATTTTCAACATTTACTTTGATGAACTGTTGCATTTTTTGTATCATTCTTTAAAAATGTTTTACCTTAACTTTAAAATACATAGGTATTTTTTTCGTACAAGCAATAAAGTGGTCTCTATTTTTTTCTCTCGAAAACGAAGCAAGATACAAAAACAAGTAAAGAAACAAAAAAGTTGTATTATTAATTGGTAAATTCGAAAAGAAATATCAAAATTAGAAAAAGTCAGTAGCGTACATTTGCTTCTCAATAATATTCATTAAGGTGCTCCCCGGGACACCACTGGACTTAATAAATTTAATCTAGTTAGGGCTAATTAAGCCCCTTACCATTATAAATAACAGTACCAAATTTAAATATTATCTGGACAAGCATATTTAAAAAAAATTTAAAAAACTGTTTTCTTTTTAAAAGTTTAACACCCTGTATATCAAGAACGGGGCAACTCCGGACACATGTTCATATATACTTTTTCTCTTAGAATATCATAAGAAATCACCCCCTTAAGCTATGTACCATACTTCTGACACGTCCTGTATATTGTGTGTGGAGATTTTACTATTAACTTTAAATATCTGTACTATAAATTTAAAGGATTTGCTACTATCATTTAATCTTATAATCAGCCCTATGATCAAACACACCAGTTAACTAATAACGTACCGTTTTCATGACAACAACCGAAAAAAGCCTAGTTGTTAATTTTTCACTATGGTTGAAAAACAGCTAGTTAGCGTCTAGAGTTAGCTTATGTGTTTGATCATAGGTCTAAATGCATGTTAGTTCACTAACCAGATTTTCTCAATATTCATTTTCCTTAATTGATTATGCTTGTTCTAATAAAAATACCGTTAAATGTGAAGTAGTAAATACTTGTTTATCTGACCAAATGCTATATTATGTGAATTTAACTGTGAGATAGGGAACGTGAAACAAAATAAACATATTTACAGTGAAAATAATTCATGGAATAGTATTTATCCTAATAAAATACATTTATAGTCTATTTCAGAAAGGTGTAGAGTAATGAAAGCTCGTTAGGTATGCAAAGGGACTACAGAGTGACCCAACGAATATTTAAGCCACTTTCATAATTTGGCATTGATTTCATTGCAACATTCTTTCCTTTCATTAAGTGCAGGTAGTACCACCCGGGTTTGGGTCAATTTATGGGTTTTACCTATTGTTATCCATTCACAAACACTGAAAATGGTGTGACAAAGGCGTGCCGGTAGCATATTCGTAAAAAGGAGATAATTTTATTTTAACAGAATAAAAATTAGGCATTATGTACAGGGTTATCCAACCAAGACTGGACAAGGCGATTTTTTGACTTTTCCTGTACTTTTATAAAAAAACTGAAATAGCCATCTTAAGTCACTTTCTCCCGCGAATTCGAATATCTTCAGCAAAAAACAATTGAACATCAAACAAAAGTACTAGGGGTCACTTTGATATTTTTTTAAATGGGATGCCGTATTTTTAATGAGCTTATCCGATTTCTCATATAAATTTTGATCTAAAATGTTGGATTTTTAATTCAAAAACGCCTTTTTTCTTCAGTTTTAAATTCGGAAAATGTTCGTCTACCGTAAGATTAATACCTGATAGATGGATACCCGTTTCACCTGTTTACCCTTTAACCTGCTTTAAAGCGTCCGTCAGTTAGACAAAATAATCAAGTTTCAAATTTCTATATATTTTTCACGAATTAATTACAAATTTAGTAGTTTTTGCAAATCTATTATTGCTTACGTATAAAAAAAGTATGACATATTAGAAAAAACTATAAACTAAAGTGAATAACTTTAATCTCAATAATATAATTGTTCTATGTGTCCTCCATTATTTTCAAAACATGACCGATGCCCCCTTTTCAATCTCTCCAAAGAATCTCTTACAATATTATGGTCCTGGTTAAGTCTATTAATTTCATTTATAATTTTTTGCTGAATGTCCTCCAGACTTCTGTTGGGTCGTTGATAAACTACATTTTTTAAATGACCCCATAAAAATGTATCCATTGGCGTGATATCGGGGCTATTTGGTGGCCAATGAATTGTTCCGTTACGGCCAATCCACTGATTGTAACGCTCGTTTAGGTATGTTACCACTTCTCGAACTGCATGAGGCGGAGCACCATCCTGCTGCCAAATGATATTGTTGTAGGCTTGCAATGGCAACTTTTCCAAGAAATCCTCGATATCGTTATGAAGAAAATGGAGGTATCTTTGGCCTGTTAAAGAGCCACGATAAAATAGTGGTCCAATAATTCGATTTTCTAACATCCCACACCAAACATTAAGTGAGCTCCAACCTTGAAACTTTATCATTTCATATCTATGAGGGTTAACTGCTGCCCAGTATCTTGTATTTTTCCGATTGTATACCCCCGATGTTGTAAATGACGCTTCGTCACTCCATAGAATTTTATTATATAAATTATAATCTTCGTCTTGCTCTCTCATCAGCATTGAAGCAACAAATCGAAATCGCAGTTCTTTTTGAAGCTGTGTTAAGTATTGAACGGGAAGGATGCAATATGGTTTTAGACCACATTTTTTTAAAGTTCTGTGAACTGTTCCATAGCTTACTCTCCGGAGCCCTGGACCATACCTTACTTCTCGTACCGCTTGCGGAATAGAACTCTTCGGATTTATAGTAAAATATTGAACAATAGCTCGATCCCTTATATTCCGTCTTTTCATCTTTCTTGGCTTATCTTTCAATGTCTTACTTTCTTCAAATAGGGTCTTAATTCTGAGAATTGTATCCACTGAAATGTGTCTCTGGAAACTCTCAAAAAATGTTCTTTGTGTTTGTCGAGCATTCTCTCCACTTTTGTAATATAATTTTATTACATTTAGCTGTTCTTCTAAGAATATTTCATTATTTGTAATTAATTCGTGAAAAATATATAGAAATTTGAAACTTGATTATTTTGTCTAACTGACGGACGCTTTAAAGCAGGTTAAAGGGTGAACAGGTGAAACGGGTATCCATCTATCAGGTATTAATCTTACGGTAGACGAACATTTTCCGAATTTAAAACTGAAGAAAAAAGGCGTTTTTGAATTAAAAATCCAACATTTTAGATCAAAATTTATATGAGAAATCGGATAAGCTCATTAAAAATACGGCATCCCATTTAAAAAAATATCAAAGTGACCCCTAGTACTTTTGTTTGATGTTCAATTGTTTTTTGCTGAAGATATTCGAATTCGCGGGAGAAAATGACTTATTTATTGTTTATTTATTGTGTACAACTATTACAGGTCATTGCCCAATTACAAGTTGCGTTTATAACTATAATCTTAAAACTAAAGAAAAGGCTTAAAAATAAAATGTCAACTAGGTAAAAATATCAGAACAGTAACTTATCTGAAATCTAAAATACACCCATTCAAAGATACTATACATTTTAATAGGTAACTAATTTAACAATATTATGTTCACAAAACCTGAAGTATTTAAGAGACTTGTTTTAATATTTCTAACAAATTTTTTAAAGTTATCATTAAAAATGTCACATACTGATTGAAACTGATTATAATTTACTACCATTGTTGAAATTGGTGATTTTTTTTGGTAATTAGTTCTGGGTGTTTTAAGAGTAAATGTACGATAACCTCTCAGTCTAGTCCTATAGGGAATGCAGAGTGAAACTAGATTTAAGGTAGTCCCATCAATAGCAAGATTGTTAAATATTTTATATATATAAATTATACTGAAATAAACTCTTCTGCTGTACAATGACATTAAGTTATATCGCTCCAAGTTCGATATATAACTGTGGCTATGTTCAACTTTTAGGATAAAGTCAGACAGCCGAAGAAATTTTTTTTGTATTTTTTCTATCATTTGTATGTATTTAGTGTAAAGAGGTGACCAGATGGCTATTTCAGTTTTTTTATAAAAGTACAGGAAATGTCAAAAAATCGCCTTGTCTAGTCTTGGTTGGATAACCCTGTACATAGTATTAGCTACACTTATTTTTTATTAAACATTTCTAAAAAAATACAACTTACAGAAATTAAATTACACTCGTAAAAATTATAATAAATTAACTTATACTCGTAAAAAGGGAAGAATTTTATTTTAACAGAATAATATTTAGGCATTATGTGCATAGTATTAGGTACACTTATTTTTTATTAAACATTATAAAAAAAATACAAAATACAAAAAATACATTGTACAGAAATTAAATTATAAAAGATCATACTATTCTTTGTCATCTGAGGAACCGTCATCTCCTCTTGACCTTATAATTAACGGGTCGACGGTCCGATCGATCAGGTGGTCAAGATCCCTCATTTTCTCCTCTTCTTTAATGATATGATGGACTGATTTTCGCCAGTTCTCTGGTGTCACTTCCTTAATGGCTTGATCAAACAGTAGCTTAACGTCTTTTATTTTGAATGTCGTGTTGTGTCTTGCTACAAATCCTTTCACTTGCGCTCATGTAAGTTCTATAGGATTTAGTTGGTAATGATATGGCGGTGTGCGCAGCACAGTTACACTATGTTTTTCTGCTATATCTTCCACGGCATATTTCATAAAACAATGTTTGTGTAAATTTGCTATAGCTAATAGTTCCTTCTTTATCAAATTATCTTCAAATTCAATACTTTTGGTGGTTAACCAGTCGATAATTTCTTGTTTTCCCCAAGATGAAGTTGGAGTCTTCTTTGTGCGTCGTGAATGATAGCTTGCGGTATCCATAACTACTACTGAATCAGCTGGAAGATATTTTATTATTTCACCAAAATAGTCCTCAAAAACATTCGAATTCATGTCCTCGTGGTAATTTCCGGTATTTAACGATTGAAAGGCTAGCAAACCTCCTTTTAAAAATCCATCTCCGCTTCCAATGTGGACGATTATTAAGCTTAGTTCATATGGATGCGAATCACGAATTGCGAAATGCGAATTTCGCATCGGACAAACTACATCTTTTGTCCTATATCATATAGATGCGAATTTCGGAGATTTTAGTGTTTTTAGTTTTGAACGGTTGGTAACGAACGAGACTACATAACCTGAAGAAGTTCATGACCAAGCCATTTTCATTTATATAAAGGGTTTTCCAATAAGAGGTGTTATTTTGATATTCAAAGGAAAATGCCATTTTTTGAGATAAATGATCGGATGTTTATTTCATTATAAAGAGGAAGGTATGCCATTAATAATGGAAAATAACATCAGGCAAATGACCACCACGACCACGCCTCCAGGACCATATCCTTTTCATGAAATTTTCCATATCCAAATCGCAAAGTGGCTGCCCTATGTCCTCGTAGCCTCACGAATTCCATCTTTGAGGTCTTGAATCGACGCTGGGCTGTTGGCGTAGACCTTCGCTCGCTTCTTTAATAGCAGATAGGCCGCGATTGCTCTGCGTCGTCGCACAAAGAATAATAATTGTTCTTCACTCATTTTTAATATAATTGATATTTTCGAGTATGCACCACAAATAGTTAAACTTAAAAATAAGGTTATAGGAAACAGCTGTGCGGTCGTACACAAGGGCGCATGCTCAAAACCAAAATCGCACGAATATTCGTAAAATATTGAAAGACATTCAAGATTCCCGCTCCTCAGATTTAAAATTTTGCGAAATCCCAAAATCCTTTAAATTTCGTTCTGGCACTTTTACGTCAAATAGATATTTAAAATTGACCAATCGCATCATCTCAAGATTTCCGCCCCCCAGATTTGAAATTTTGCGAATTCGCAAAATCTTAAAACTTCGTTCCGACACTTTTGCCGCCAAATATATATTTGAAATTGACCAATCGGAGCATTATTCGCAATTCGTAATTTGTGATTCGCATCTATATGAACTTAGCTTTAGTCTCTTCCCTTTACCTGAAGGCACCTTAATACCCGCTGACAGGTCTTCCATGAGCACTGGTTATATTTTGTCTTGCCACAATTTTGGTACTATATAACCTTCATTAATCCACGTCTCATCAAAATAAAAGATTTCCTTCTGCTCTCTTCTGTACTGCTTTATACTTCTCAAGTATTTTCGTCGCCGCCAGCAAACAATTTCATCGCTTTCCAGTAAAAGTGATTTACGGTTATGCTTTCCCAGACAAAATCCATATTTTTTAAAGTTGTCCATAAAAGTTTTCTAGTTATGAACGGAATACTGTCATCCTGGCGAAGCTCCATTAGAATCTTATCTATGGTGGGTATTTCTTTTTTAAAATAGAAAGATTGAACTTTTCTTCGAACTACACTTTTGATGTCTTCATCAAGGACTTTTACTGGTCTGCCTAGACTGCCATTCTATTACTAATCTTATAATACTGTTAACACTATATACGGCTTATAAGCAAATACTGATGCGTTAAACTGAACAAATATACTTATTAAGGTCATACACATACGATATATGAAGTTTATTCCAAATTACCACCTATTTATATGATCCAGCCAAAGAGGCCAGAGCCAAACTCATCAATCACAAATCACAATCACAAATGGTACCTATTCAACGCAAAACGTAGCTTTATAATCTACTACCTAACTGATCCCTACACAATATTTCGATTTTGACACTTCAGGCCAGAAAACATACCTTTTTTAATCCTCTTGCGCAACTACTTGAAATTTTGATATTACAAACAATACTATTTTATCTTAATACCCGTTAACCTAATTCTCTAAAATTTTTGGTTAGTTATCATAAATAATTTAATGCACAAAGTTGACCTGCGCCTATGGCCGACACCGAAATTGAGCCAAACTGGACGGAGTTTCCCATTTTATTACTCTACACCTTTCTGAAATAGACTATAAATAATTTTCATTCAATGATTTTAGACATATTTACTAAAGCTTGTCCCGTCACAATTTTTTAAAAAACCAATAAAAAATATTGGATATCAAAGGGTATTGAAATAAGTTCTAGGAATTTACGTTCCCTTCATTATATTTAAAAAAAATGCATCAAACAGTTCATGTACCCTATATTATAATAGTTATAAAAACAAATATAAAATTAATTTAAAAAGCCAATAAATATTATTTTAAAAATCGTATTACTTAATTCACGTGAATAAGAATGTTAGAAAATTATTAATGATATAGGAGGAAATAACAACGTGATACCTATACATACTTCATTATCTTCTGACGGACTTAACCATTTTTACTGTTAGATTGCTTCAAATGTTTCTAAAAATATTCATTCATGAATTAATACCCTTTCGTATATTAAGGACATACAAATTAGGGATAAGTGCTTAGTTAGTCCAACCGATGTTCAAGAAATAAATTTAATTATTTTGGAGATAAGATTTCGGATGGGATCATTGATCTATTAAAATTTGTTCACAACTATCTGTTCCTTCTTTGAAAGCCTTAGCCAAAGCAATAAATATTTTTTTTCAAAGGCGGATTATTTCCGCCATATCTTAAACCAGCCATTCCATAAAAAAGGTGATTATGAAGCTGCTTCTAATTTTCGAACAGTATTTTATATCTAAACCAATATGCATTTCAAAAATACTGTGGAAGCAATCTTTTCATTTCTTAAACATCTTTATTTAATCTTAACCAAGGAGACTTTGCCGCAGCAATATTTTGTGATATTTCTAAAGCTTTTGATTGTGTTCACCACGACATATTATTTAAAACTTTATGACTTTAGAGGTATATCATTAAAGTGGTTTAAATCATATTTATTTCAAAGATCTCAAGTAGTATTGTTGGCAAGCACCAATATAATTGATTGTGGGGTACCTCAAGGTTCAGTTCTTGGTCCATTGCTATTTCTAATCTATATAAATGATCTTGCGTCAATTTTTATAAATGCTAAATTGAGAACCATAGTTGAGAAATTTACCAAGTTTGCTGATGACGCAACAATACTCTGAAATAGTGAATATTGTATTGAATTAATTGAAATAGTTAATGAGAATTTCAAAGAAGTTTGTCCCTTTTCTTTTCGTCAGACCCAATCCTTGGACGCGTTTCGCCATATTACGGCAATCGAGTAATCCACCCAACCAAACCAGCGAGGACTTAGAGAAGATCAAACGCTGGAATGAAACCCTCTAAAGCAGGCATCTACGTCAAGTACGTTTGATCCTCTTAAGTCCTCGGTGGTCCGGGTGGGTGGATTGCTCGATTGCCGCGAGATGTCGCCACGTGCAACATTTCGCAGACGTAGCGTAATGAAGATTTAATAAAAATTAAAAAGTGGTGCTACTTTAATTAACTTTTAATATCACTAAAACCAACATAATATTAACTTTTAAATGTTCACTTCGTAATAATATTACTTGAATATTGTTATTCAACCAAATTACAGAGGTTTTTATCAGAACTAACAAAATATTTTTTAAAATACACATTTTGTGGGAATTAAATTTAATAAATGCGGCCTGCATGCCCTGTATATTATAAATTATTACCCTGTGTATAAGCCCAGTTAAACCCTGATTAGTTTCTATTTCGTATGCTTAACATAAAAGTATTATTTCTCTGAGCAATGAAAACAATTCAAACCCTAGGCACGACCCAAACTTAAAGTTATGATACGGTTTCGACAGCTATTGTCACTTTAAACTAATTTTATGACCAATTTAAAAGTCATTTTCCTAAAAGCAAGATATTTTTTCGAAGTAAAAACAAAACACTGCTCCAGAAGCAACATCAACACTATAATATAAATGACTTTCCTCGGTTGTGTAGTGGTAGCAGTTGTGTTATTCCTAGATCTTCTAGACGACACAAAAAATATTAACGGTTTTAGGGTGAGAGTGTGACTTAATTTAACTTGGTGATGCTATATTTGGATACACAATGAGAATTGTTTGTGAAAAGCGTATTCATTAGGGAGATTGAGATAATTTCATATTGGGGTAATATTTCTTTTTTTACAAGGAGTTTTCGCTATAAAATATACTCATCAGCAAGAATTTTCAATTAATAGGTTTGATTATAAATATCTCTGCTAATTCTGGACAGTTTTTGCTTAAATATTGTTTCAATTATCGATGCATTGATCACAATTTGAAACATTGATTTACAGAAATGATATGCATGTTCATAACCCGTGGAAACAAAAATTAACACTTATTTTAGTTCTTCATCTTATACTCCCTGTAAAAAATCTAAGCGACGCAATAAAATTCCAGTGTATATGATATCAAAGTGACATCTTTAGTCAACATTATGTTTTTTGATATTCGTCCCGATATCTACTCTTTTTGAGAAGTTACAATTTTTTAAGGAATTTGTAATTTTATCATATTTACGAAAAAAAAGATTATTGTGTGTCCTTGAAATCACTGTCCAAAGCTTAGCCACAAATTCCCTATCTAAAAATAAGGCAATCTAGGCAAACTTACATACAGTGTGTCTACTTAAGTTGGCTACATATGGGAAACTTTTTTATTATTCATTTTAAGAAAAAAAGTTATTCTTCATAAAAGTTCTGCATGGTCCAAAAACTAAAATGCAATCATCAGATATTAAATTTTTCCAAGTGTATACGAGGGGTGTAAAAAAATATGAATTTTGCTAAAGAGAAAAGTACACTTACCGTTATTTTTGACGATATCGAAAACTATAATTATTATGAAAAGTTGTTCGGAATGAGAAACTATATTTTATTTTTTAGGAAATTACATCTTTCTACTTAAGATTTTTTTTTATTTTTACAAAATTTCTCAAATTACCGATACAGAACATTTATCTTTTTTATTTATTACAAACATGATAACATTTTTGTTTCGTTCAGAAAGTAATAAGTAAATTTAATTAATTAATCAATACACCATTGAAATTAAATAAAACATTTAATCTAGGATGCACTGACAAGAATTGTTTGACAGTAACTTCAAAAAATCAGTTGTATTTATAAAATTTAGTAGAAATGCCAGCAACGTTAAGTACTCAAGATAAAATTGAAGTTGTGTTAATTGTGGGTGACAATTATAAAACAAATCGAGAAGCTGCAGACATTTTTAATACCCGACACCCAGAGAAAAATCTTCACTATACCACAGTAAGGAAATTATTAAACAAATTTAAGACTTTTGGAGATGTAAGAAATTTAGCAACAAACGCCAAAAACGGGTCGAAAGTGATGACATGGAATTTGATATAATGCTCTCAGCAATTGAACATCCTAAGAATTCCTTGCGAACACGGGCAGCTTCGATACCGAATTCTATAAGCAAAGATACGGTTTCAAAAATTTTAAAAAAGAACAAATTGCACCCATACAAGCCCCAATTTATTCATACGTTAAGACCAGGAGATCATGATAGACGCTTTGAATTCTGTTGTGATATTCAAGGAATGCTAGAAGATAATCCATTTATGGGAAGACAAATGGAACAATATCTACCCAAAATTGCCGTTGGTGGAGTGATACTAATCCAAATTTTACCAACAAAACTCGGGACCAGTATGCATTCAAAACAAACGTGTGGTGTGGAATTTATGGAATTACAATTATTGGACCTTTTTTTTTCATGAATCTTTGAATGCAGACCGTTATTTACATTTTTTAGAGAATGAATTAGACAATTTTCTTGACAACGTTCCCCTTCTTCAACGTCAACAGATATGCTTCCAACAGGATGGTGCCCCTTGCCACAGTAGGTTAAATGTAAGGCAATACCTTGAAAATCGTTTTAATGAAAGAGTTATACATCGGTTTTCGGAAATTTCTTGGCAACCTCGGTCTCCAGATTTGACCCCACTCGATTTTTTCTCGTGGGGTTACCTAAAACAAAAGGTGTATCTTCAAAGGCCATTTACAGATGTTGCCCATTTGGAAAGAGTCATTGCAGGATCGGTTCAGAGGATTACTCCGGCTATGGTTAGAAGAGTATTGAAAAAAATTTGCGATAGAACAATTACCTGTATTGACAGAGAAAGCGGATATGTTAAGGCGTTTGTGAATTGAGGAAGTTAATAATGTTCGTTAAAATTATTACAACAAAATGAATTGTCATGGTATTATTCATTTAAATGCATCGCTAAAATGTTACAAGACAGGCATTAAGTAATTGAAAAGTTATCAAGTGTTAAAAAAAAATAAGAGATTACTGTTTATTAATAATTATTGATAGAATTTCGGAAAATTTTTTAAAAATGTTTAATTTGTAGTATGTAAACTTAGTCATCAATTAATTATAAGTTTCGAAAAAGTAAAAAATAAGTTGAGGTAGATGGATCTGATTACATTGTACTCAGGGGCGTGCGGTCCATGGAAGCGATGGAAGCACTGCTTCCCCTACCGCTTTCATAAGACATAAGACAAAACAAATTTTATATTAATCTATACCTATCCATACAATTAAAATACCCAAGTATTTATTTCTATCTAATTTCCAAACCAAATCCGGCCCTGTATGCATCCCTGACCAACGCAATATTAAATGTATCGAAGAATCGAAGTGATCTCAATACGTGTATACTACACTCTATACGCGTATACGAGTAATAATTAATATGGTCTGCCGTGCCAAGTAAAGGGTAAATCGTTAGACTTCGGTATTTCCTTCGCCGCGATGCGACGCTGGCACGAAACCGACAAAATATTTAGTTTCCACGTGTTTGTACTCGGCCGTTACGATTGTTTGTCGCGATTTTTCGCCAGGAATACGGCTACAGGTAGAGGATCTGTCTGACTTGACTTTGATTTCTTACTTCTTGATTTATTTTGTCATGGAGCAACCAATTGCCGGCCCATCGAGTTCGGGAAATGTAAAGTGTATCTGTTCTGTATGCAAGTTATTGGAAAAAGGATCTTCAACGCTTTTCTTTGATGAAAAAAGGAATATTATTGCAACAGGTAGGCCTACAACTTAATTTACAGACAGAAGTGAAGGCGGCTAAAAAATCCGTTTAAAATTAAATCAAACTGTGAATTCAAAGTAAAAATGTATAGATAGTTTTCTGTATTAGTTTCTGTTATGAAATTTTGTTAACTTGTTTTTAACGACTCTTAGGCAGGGTTGGGTCACTAAAGAATTGGTTTTCGACGGGCAAATTACGTAAAAATTAATAAAAAAAAACATAGGTACCTAGCCATTTAGAAAATAGAAGAAATATTAAAAAATCATAGGTACATAATCACACATTTTCGACAGTACCTACTACCTACATGACAGTATTCTACCTGTATTTAAACGTCGAAAAATTGCCAATATTTGGGCGTGGTCCTCAAAAAATTTTTCGCCTCCGGCGGTCCTACCGGCGGTGCTTCCCCTTCTTCATAACTCACCGCACGCCCCTGATTGTACTTGAACAAATTTTTATTTTAATGGTGTATTAATTAAATTTTTAGAAATTAATTTTGTTTTGTTAGAATTTACTTATTATTTTCTGAACGACACGGAAAGGTTATCATGTTTTTAATAAATAAAAAAGATAAATGTTCTGTATCGGTAATTTGAGAAATTTTGTAAAAATTAAAAAAAATCTTAAGTAGAAAGATGTAATTTTATATTAAAATATAGTTTTTCAATCCGAACAACTTTTCATGATTACAGTTTTCGATATCGTCAAAAATAAAGGTACTTTACTCTTGAGCGAAATTCATATTTTTTTTACACCCCTCGTATACACTTGGATTTAATATCTGATGATTGCATTTTAGGTTTTGGACCATGCAGAACTTTTTATGAAGAAAAACTTTTTTGCGTAAAATTAATAATAAAAAAGTTGTGCCGCTACAGGGCGTTAAAATTCTTAAATTGATATCGTTTCTTCGAAATAATTGTCTTTATCGATTTTCACTCATTTTGGAACTAAGAATTACTACTATTATTGGCGTGTTTTAACACAAACGGGATCTTTTTTAATGCCTGAAAATTTAAAAATGGCGCGTGATTTGTAAATAAAAGTTTGTATTTTTGTTACGCCCTGTACAAATGACTTCAATTGTTTCTCTCACACTAGCTGACTTCATTTTAAAACTTCTTAGAATGTTGATACTAATGTGGCGTGACGTCGCGTCGTGCATAAACCACATTTCCAATAAATCGGGTAAAGTGTTTTGCAAGAAGAAGAGATAGTTATCCCCATTTAACCAATTTGGCAATATACTGGTCCAATAATAAAATTGTTAATCATACCTGCCCAAACATTAATTCTATATTCATGCTGGAAATGTTTCTCCCTGATGGCACGAGTATTTTCATTACTATACACATGTCGTTATGTACATTTTTAATTCCTTATCTCGTAAACGCAGCCTCGTCCGTAAATAAAATTTTCTTATGAAAGGTTGCATTTGGAATTCTTATTGTTTCGATGAAATGGCAAAACCTCAGCCGACTTTTAGGATTCATTCGCAAAATATTTTACACCGGTTGCACATGATACGGATGAAGTAACTGCTCTCGTAGAATGTTATTAAGGGTATTTTTGGAAACCACCAATTCAAACCCCAAGCGTCTACAGCTTAATTTGGGATCATCTTTAATTTTGTTTAAAACTACCTCTTCGAGCTCCGGAGTCCAAATTGTACGTTGGCGTCCTCGATTAACATTAATTCTATTAAAACTACCCATTTTCCTAAGTTGCCTCTCAATGCTCGCGAAAGTTTTATGGTTCGGAATTCTGCGGTCTGGATATTTGTCATGATAGATTCTGACACTCATACGTCCATTTCTCTCACATAATCCATATACTAGAAGCATGTCAACCTTCTCAGCTATAGAACAATGCTCCATTTTAAAGGACCAATAATTATTTAATTTACAATGAACTCGACTCCACTTAACAACAACAATGAGTAAACACTATCGGTATGTCAGATTTATTTTATACTAGTAAAGAAACAAAAAACAATTTTTGTATCATTGTTCAGAATAGCAGCAATGATAAGGTATGGTAAACAATTTTTGGAAGAGAAACTGTATGTCTGGCGAAAATCTTATAAGAGACAAAAAAGTTTTAAAGTAAAGTCAGCTAGTGTCAGAGAAACAATTAAAGTAATTTGGTAACAAAAATACAAATTTTATTTACGAATCACGCGTCATATTTCATTTTCCATGCACTAACAAAGATCGCTTTCGCGTCAAAATACGCCAATAGTAGTAGTAATTCTTAGTCCCAAAATTAGTGAAAATCGATAAAGTCGTTTAGAAATTATTCCGAAAAAACGATATTAATTTGAGAACTTTAGCGCCATGTAGCGGCAAGACGGAGCAACATTGCATATAGGTAAGTTTACCTAGATCACCATATTTTTGGTTATGGAATTTGTGGTTAAGCATTATACAGTCATTTCAAGGTCACTCTGTATATGGGCTGTGTGAATGAACTCATAAACTAATCTGGACGGATAATTAGTAGATACATTTTTGACTACCCTATGCTAGTTGCCATTGTGTGATCCCAATCCATTTTCGCATGGCAACCATGAATTCCCCAGGTTTTTGGTAGGTTTACAACAGTTTATTTATTGATTTTTCTTCTAACCAATCATTTTAATGTGATGTTTAAAATTCAATTCAATCCTATAAACTGTTCTTTTCAGAGCCATTTGTATAGTTGGGGTCAAGCAAATATTTGACGCGTGACACTTCCATATTGTTATGGGTGTCAAATACGGCAGGCCACTCATAATATAAAAGTTACTAATGGCTAAATTTATATTATAACAATTACCACCCACTCGAAGTATTTGTATCTTTATCCTTTTATATGACTAAAAAGAGATATACATAAATCGAGTTAACTTCTCGTCGATTTGGTCAAATCATATGGGCTGCAGATCCGCATTTTATTTATTAATTTAATCGTTACACACTACAAATCGTTATACACTACTAAGATTGCTTTTGTTAAGACCTGTGATATTAATGGTCAATCCTGAATCCCACCATTACAATGCACAGAATTTATCAAAACAAATTTATTTATATTATAATTCATATTCTTAGACCAATTTCTCAGCAATCATTTTCTGCAAAGGTTTATAAATAACAATATTCGTCAGTCCGGCCCTGACTAAGTATCAACTGTAATAAAGTTTGTGAAATCGAAATAACCTAGTATTGGACAAATATGGCAAGATAGAAGTTTCACGCGTCAAATATTTGCTTGACTCCAACTATATCATACTTTCGTGTTGACGGTTGGCGGTAAGTAATTATGGGTATTTGCTATAGTATTATTAAATCTGAACGCTAGCCACGAGATTTTTGACGTTTATAAACTTAGATTTTGTTTTGACTTTTTAAATCTCGTTACTTTGATTAGATTCATATGAGTGTAGTCACGTGGAAGTAATTACGCACCGGCAAAGATCCACCCGACTGTATCTATATAGTTTGTTGCTTAATGTAAGAAAGTAATAAATCATTACTGAACTATAAAACCCAGTGGTCTTCGCCGTACTCCATCGGTGTAATCCAATTATTATTTCATATAACATTCCGAGTTGCAAAAATAGTTGAAATGTGCTCGAATATGACTGGAGTCGGACAGCCAACAATATACCGACTTGTGCACGAGGATAAACGCAGCCTTATCAGGTCACGAAAAAAAAGCACAGGATGAAAATTCTTTCCATTGACTTATATGGCCCCCTACCAAAGTCACGAGGGGGTGTTCAATACCTCTGCGTATTAATCGATATCTTTTCAAAATACATAACGTTGTACCCTCTAAAAAAGGCTACCACGAAGGCAATTTTAAACAGACTACTTCTTGACTACTTTCCCAGATTCGGTCGCGCGGACAATGTACCTACCGATCACGGGAGTCAATTTACGGCTAAATCATGGGCGGGTACCCTACATCCTTTAGGTATAAAAACCATTTTTTCATCGGTAAGACACCCGCAAAGTAATCCAGTTGAGCGAAGTATGAGAAATTTGTCGCGACTGTTTCGTACTTATTGCGCGGACAAGCATTCACGATGGGCCTTCGAAGTCCGTAAGTTTGCCGGTTTTCTAAACGCGGTGGTGCACGAAAGCACTGGTTTCACGCCAAATGAACTTCAGTTAAAGGAAAACGCCTCTTCACCCTTACGCTTTATGATCTCATATCCTGGCGGTCCCGAGCCGATGCTTCATGAGATGAAGTTGGTTCTGGCTAGAGAAACTTTGGAGTCTCGCGCCCGAAAACGGAGCTTAAGAAATCAAAGCCGGCCTTACCCGGATTATAACTTGGGAGACTTGGTACTTCTCCGCGCTAATCCTTCTTCTTCAGTGTTAGACGGTGAAATCAAAAAAATGGCTCTATTGTTTGAGGGGCCTTTTCGAGTAAAGAAAAAAATTAGTCAAAATACTTTTATTTTGGTAGACCCCGAAACCGAAAAGGAGCGGGGCTCTTTCCATGCCAGTCATATTAGGCATTATTACTCCAAGTAATTTTTTGTCTAAATACTTATATATTTTAGGTTATAAAAAAATTAAGTGGGAGGAGTTGTAACAAAGCAATACTACTTTTGTCCTACAAATTGCCGATGTGCCTCGCCATAGCCATATTTGGCACTTTTATACTGTTAGGTACTTCGACCCATTTTGTGTTTTTTGGCTTCAATGGTTCGATTTCTTATCACTAAATTAAACGCCTTATTTAGTGATATTTTGACAGTCATAAAAGCCTGTGGTGCCGGTACAGAAACCCTATAAATAGTGATTTTCTTGTATAATACCTGCTTTAGGTAAGTTATTAAGACTTTATGCTTAAATTGCATTTCGTTATATCGTATTTGGGTTATTTTGGGTCTTTCTGTTGCCTTTATTTTAGATTGTCAACATCTACTAAGTAAAATAAACAACTATTCCTCCACCACCGGTGTTGTTTCTCTTACCTAATACGTACACGTACACTCACCCCACGCGCCCTGAGAGTCCACCAGCTAGCAAATACTTCGTCACACTACAGGCATGGTGCACTGCAAAAAAAGCCCATCTTAGAAAGCTTTAAATATTTCATAATAAAGTGTTAAAAAATATTGCAGATGCACCGAGATATACGATGACAAAGACTTACGAATGCCGGCATTCTCAGAATTTTTTGATAAATTAATCGCGGACTACTACAGACGGACAGATGTATCGGAAAACAATTTAATAACTGAAACTCATGTACACGCACCACCATACAAAACATACAAATTACCTAGAGATTGACTACAGCAAAAATTGCAACTTTTCCTCACTCTTCTTTTTTCTGCTTCATGGACTACCTTAACTAATGAAGCAATAATCGCAAACACAACCCGCATAAGGATGATGTACTTAGCAGCAGGACGATGAATTAAAAGAAGTAAAACGCTAGGTCAAGCTTGTATAACAAATGTGAATCTCTCAGCAGCATTACGACAATTTTGCTTGCTCGCTATAAAACATATCACTTCCTAGTCCTGGTACCTAAATAAATGTTTACTTTTAGTTTAGAATAGTGAATAATATGAAAATGCCTTTATGTAAGTAAGAAACGGAATCAATTTTTACAATTTTAGATCATAAGCCACTGTCATACGAAATCTAAAAATTTTTTTCTAATTTTGTCTCGAAAAATAGATATTTCGAACGCGCTAGCGAGTTCGAAATATATCCATTTCGAACTCCGAATTTTATTTTTTAAAAGTTGGCATTGGTTATATTTAAATGTTTTATTCTGTTGACGTCTGACGTTTCCTGTTATTGTTATCCATGAGAAAAGAAAGTTTTCGGGATTTCTCTGGTAAAAGTTGATTTATCGTTTTATTAGCAATATCCCTTAACTCAGGGGGAGTTAAACTTAGATTATCATGCTCCATATTTTTTTAATTATAATTATGAACAACTCTATGAAATATTAAATCACAAATTTCGTGACAATGACACAAAGAAAATATTATTTATTGTCAAGGCTACTATGATAAAAAGAAATTTAGAGTATTACCAACATAGAATTTAGACACACAAATTTACAAAATTTGAAGGGTTGATTTTCTTTTTAAATATGTATTTTCTTATTGAAAAAAATACAAAATAGAAAAAATAGTATAAAGTACGTGTTTTATAAAGCAGTTAGAGCACTTGTCCCGTTAAAAAACTCGCCGCAAGCGGCTCGTTTTTTAACATGGACGCGTGCTATAAGATGATGCTTTATAAAACATGTACTTTAATATACTAATACAAGCTCAAGTTAAAAAACGATCATATTTTGGTGATTTTCTGAAAGATGTAAAAAATATCATAAAAGTTACTTGGTGGGTGTAGAAAATTAAATTAATATTTACAGGGTAAAGTAACCCCCAGCCTTTGACAAAATCCCCAACTGCTTTTGGGCAATATTGAAAATAAATCACTGTGGTTTAAGAAGTAATTACTATTGCACTAAAGATGGACTAAATCTTAAACCTCTTGAATCTAGTGGTGAGCTTTTATCAATAATAATATTGCTATAGAAGTCAAATTCAGTGGTCCCGGGGTAAAAGTGCTTAAGTCAGTTTTTTGAGAAAACGAGCTTGTGTCACTATTGCATTATAAATTGCGCACTCTTTTGATCGATGGAACTTCCTAAGTCGTTAGTTTACTAAATCAAAAACATGGTACCTGGAACAGAACTGCCTAAATCAAATTTACATCGGGTGATGTTTCCTAACCTCTCTGATAAAATGAAGGAGGTGAATGCTCACCTTATTTTAAGACGAAAATGCGGTATAAAAGTTTTTCGCATGTCACTTATTTTTCAAAATACATGATGTTAAAAAAAAATTGTATTTTTTTTTCATTTCATTAATTAATGCCAAACGATATTCTATACAATGATATTTGTTAAACATAAGGGATTAGAGCACTTTACTTTGGGCCAATTTTAAATTTTACAATTAGTTCATTGGCGGGGATCTGGGTAAAAGAGTACCTTAATATTTTAGTTATTTTTCGTATTTTTATCATTATGTTACGTCAAATGATACGAGTAGGCCTTGCTCCGTTCCATGGCAACCACATTTGTTTTCTCCGTAACATTTGTCTCCTATTTAACATCTTTGAAATAATATTCTTTTGAATTGTTTTTGAATTTATTTGTACAGGGTATTGCACTATAAATGGACCCCCCCTTTAACTTTTTTATCCGATAATATTAGAAAAAATAGTAAATACAAAAATTCTAGGGTACAACGTAAAATTTTTTATGAAATAGTTTAAATATATATAGGGTGTCGCAGAAAGACGTAGCAAACAAAAATATAGTTTTTTCTTATGGAACACCCTGTATATAATACTCTTAAATGATAGGTCTGGTCTTCCTGATAAAAATGATATATAATTTGTTATACTTATTATTATGTTAAAGTCAAAAAACGCATATTTAAAATGTACTACTTGTAGTAGGCCATGGATTAATTGTACTTGTAGCAGGCCACGGATTAAGCATGGCGCTTTCAATTATTATTTGGATAATATGTTTGACAACTTGTCAGAATTATCTGATTATAATAGTAAACGTTTTGAAATGATTTATACAGTGCAAGAAAAATTTGAAATATCGTGTTTATACATTAAAAATAATAAAAATAGACATGCTGTCAGACGAGAATATATGATTCTACATGACAACGGACGCGCGCCAGCTTTAAATACATTTAAGCGTGTATATGAACTACTAAGGAGTACTTACGCTTTAAATAGAAGAAACAGGACTGTTAATATAAATGAAGATGAAGAATTAGAAGCCCTTTTATATTTTCAAGGTATGTTTATTTATCGATTTATATAAAAAAAAATCGTAAATGCACAACTATCAATTATAATGCTGCATTATTAATTCTAGAGTATCCTGCTAATTCAATAAGAGATGGTGCCAAAGATCTTGAGAAAAATGTATGAAAAATTTATAGAACTTTGAAAAAACACAAGTTCCACCCGTTTAAGCAGACAAAAGTCCAAAATTTAACTGAAACTAACAAACAGAAACGTTTGGAATTCTGCAGAATTATGCTAGAAACTCTTGAAAGGTATCCAAATTTCTTTTACAAAATAATGTGGAGTGATGAATCATGCTTCAGCACGGCAGGAATTCCAAATAGAAAAAACATACATTATTGGTCTACCGACAATCCCGAAAAGCTTTTTGAAGTAAAACATTCTGCGCCGATCTGTAAATGTTTGGTGTGGGATAAAAGACTTTAGGATTTTGGGTCCGATCTTTTTTAATCATTCTGTGACTGGTATACACTACCTTGACATGCTTCAAAACGACATTGAAGATTTGTTTGATGATTTACCCCTAAATGAAGCGCAAGGTATCGTCTTTCAACAAGATGGGGAACCAGCCTATAATGTAGGCGGGGTAATAACTTTGCTAAATAAAAAATGTGAAACCTGGATTGGGAAATATGGAACAATTAAGTCGCCGTCGAACAGTCCAGACCTAACTCCACTTGATACCTTTTTATGGGGGTATTTAAAAAATAACATCTACCTTAAAGGACATGACAATGTCGACTTATTGAAAGCACAATTTCGAAATCAAATTGATATTATAAATAGAAATCAACACTGGGTAGTCAAGGCCATCCGTAAATTAAAAAAAGCATATCGTCTTTGTATAGAGATGAACGGCGGTCATTTCCAGCACCTTAAGGAATTTCAATAAAAATATGTGTTCTTAGTTCTGCTATGTTTTAGTTTTTTTTAATGTTCCTTATAAAAAAATATTGTTTAAAAATAATGCATTATCAGTATGTTATGTATTAAAAAATCAAGTTTTATTTCTTCTGTAGTAATTTTGAAAGATATTTACACAATGGAAAGTGCCTTTTTCAATCCATGGCCTACCACAAGTACAATTTAAATATCCGTTTTTTGACTTTAACATAATAATAAGTATAACAAATTATATATCATTTTTATCAGGAATACCAGCCTTATCATTTAAGAGTATTATATATAGGGTATTCCATAAGAAAAAACTATATTTTTGTTTGCTACGTCTTTCTGCAACACCCTATATATATTTAAACTATTTCATAAAAAACCTTACGTTGCACCCTACAACTTTTGTATTTACCATTTTTTCTAATACCATCGGATAAAAAAGTTAAAGGGGTGGTCCATATTTATAGTGCAACACCCTGTACTACATTACATAATTTTCATAATGGCTGAGTTTACCAATCAAGAAATGGCTCAAACTCACTTTATGTACGGTTTGACAAATGGAAATGCGCTAGAGGCGAGACGTTTATATGCGGAACGTTTTCCTAATAGACTAGTTCAGTGTTCGGAAACATTTACAAGATTGCACCTCAGGTTAGAGGAAACAGTAGTTTATAACTGGTTTCAAGGAAATTCTTTAAGGGTCCCACATTTTTCGGCAAAAATACTATTTACAGATGAAGCAGATTTTTCCAGACAAGGCATCATAAATTTTCACAACCACCATATTTGGGCGGAAGATAATCCTCATGCTATCATCGAAGGACATCACCAGTATACATTTTCTTTTAATATTTGGACAGGGATTATTGAAGATAGCTTAGTTGGACCGTATTTTTTTCCAAATAGACTTACTGGTGATGTCTATTACAACTTCCTTAGAGATGAATTGCCAGAATTGATGGAAGCAGTGCCATTTAGAACGAGAACTTCAATGTGATTCATGCATGACGGCGCTCTCTCTCACTTTGCAGTACGTGTTAGAAACTATTTAGATCAACAATATCCTGCTCGTTGGATAGGTAGAGGAGGACCTCACCCATGGCCACCCAGTTCGCAGAATCTGAATCCATTGGATTTTTATTTCTGGGGTCACCTTAAACAGCTTATTTTCACTACTCCTATTGAAACTGAAGAAGACCTTCGACTGCGTTTTATTGATAGTGTTAATACGATTCGCGCCAGTCTCGAAATTTTCCAGCACGTAAGAGACAATTTAGCACGTCGTGTATATGGGTGTTTACTGCCTCATGGAGGACATTTTCAGCAATTTATTTGACTTTTGTTCATGTAAGTTCATTATTAAAAGTTTTTAAATCAATTACTATAATGATTATTATGGCTTTACTAATTTTTTTTTAACACCCTCTATTTCGAAAAAGAAGCGACATGCGAAAAACGTTTATACCACATTTTCGTCTTAAAATAAGGTGAGGATTCACCTCCTTCATATTTTCAGAGAGGTTAGGAAACACCCTGTATTGGGTCGACTTTATCGCAAATTTACAGCAAACATAAGTCGAGTTGGTCATTTAAACGCGGACTGAAATGTGACATAAGTTATTAGTATCTGCGAACGATCTCATGAAGCTGAGTTGATATGACACGTGCCATGATCGAAAAAAATACTAAACGAACTGATATGAGGATTTATCACCCTCGCGACTGTGTACAACTTATTCAGACGGTTGAAAATAAAGAATTTCAGTAACCGAAATGGAACAATAAGACTTTCTTGATTTTAAATAATAATTTATAATAAAAAGCTACAAATCGAAACTAAAATTTGCGAACACGAAAAATGTATTTGACATAATGTGCAGTGGATGCCTTTTACAAGGAGACGCGATTGATTGGTATTGTTCAATACAAATCATGTGTGGATATTTTAGATCCCACCCGCGAAGGCGTCGAAAAATTCCATACTCCAAGCCATATGCCAGTTTTCAGAATGTATTCCAATTTCTGAAGAAAAAAAGAAAAATTTATTTAGCATTTTACACTTACTCGATCCATTGTTCCACTAGTGTTATATGAATTTGCCTACCTCCTAGAAGAACCTGGCTCCTGGTTTGATTATATTATCTTTGTTAAAAAAGAAAGTTAAATTTTATCTTTTTAGACATAACCAAGAGGAATATTAGAGAGTTCAGTTTTGTCAAAAAAGAAAACAACTAATGTTTGTTTTTTTGTATATACTGTATACTGTTGTTATCATTAATAGGACAGTATATTCTAAATAAAAAATAATTAAGTTTATATAAAACTTGTTTCAATCTAAAAATCTTTAAAAATCCTTACTTGTCAGATGGAGTAGAATAAATATATATACTAATTAGGAAAATATTTCCTAGACATCAGATGGCTAGGAAATATTTTCCTAATTAGTATATATATTTGTTTCAATCTCCTGAGAAAAATTATTCACGTCAAAAAATCGGTGTTGGTGGTTGCGCTTAAGTCAAAATAGGCTTAATATTGAATGTTATGCCTACATTAGTAACTAAATAAGCAAACTGTCATAAAAACGGGTTATTATCAACAAGAAAATGTATAAAAAGTCTAATCTTTTGGTTTTTATTTTCGATTAAAATATGAGTAAAATTCGTTTGGCTAATATCTCTTAACTATAAGTTTTGACATAAGCACTTTTACCCCGGGGTCACACAAATATCTTTAACATTTCTTTATGCGCCTTGTTATATTTAATAGAATATAATCCAGCATATTCCTAAACTATTTTCGGCGTTTCTTTTAACAACTACATAAAAGTAGTTGACAAACAGAACACCTTCTCTTCATTTTTAAATAAATTCCAGACTGTCACTGACAAATATGTTAAATTCTTTTCAAATTCTACGTCTTTAAAGAATTTGGAATTGCACGCTCGTACAATTAAAATAATTACATTTAATTATTGAGAACATTATTTTATTTAGCACTATATAATGCGAATATATCATTTGGGGAATATTTAAATCTTTAATTGGCCGATATTATGAATTGTGAAAAAGTTATGCGATGTTATGCGAATAAGGCTATTAACGTATAATGAGAACATGTTAAATCTATTATTTATGTCTTCATTAGGTGTTAAAAATAAGTAAGTAAATGAACGGAACAACATTTTTTCTGTATGCGTGTTATCCTTAATTAAAATATAAATATACAATATCGAAACAGGTGAGATTATTTAAAAATTTTTGCATTAAGAAGTTATTGCGTCTTTTTGTAATCGTATTCCGTTGGATGTTGGATTAGAAAAGAAATAGCGTTTAGAGAAAGTATTCATGGTTATTTAATATCTAATATTCAGTGTATTTACTTAATGCTAAGTCGGTACTTATTTTAAGTGCTTCGTAGACCAATTTTAAGTCGAAAACTTTATATTATAAACACATCTACAGGATTATCTTTTTTGAAACCCGCTACAAAACTGCAGTGTTGCCATTTATTTAAAACTTTCTTTAATATTCCGCATTTGAAACTAGAGTTATATTTCTGCAAACAGAAATGTTAACGTAATGCCAGGTTTAAATAAAAATAACCTTGTATATCCTAACATGTTTAGTTTTTGATATACAGGTTGTTGTAAGTGGATATCCACTAAATAAAATGTGGTCTTATTTAAATAATGTATATTATCATCAATAACTGGCAACCGTCCAGAAGTCCGGTCACTCCCCAGGAGTTTGAATTATTAACGCAGAAACCTTTATAACATCTTCCTCTTTTCTTTGTTTTTCTTTGTAGTTTATCATACATGAATACAAATACACGTATGAACTACTTTTCAACTACCTATCGAACATGAAGTTTGGGGTTTACTCAGATTTAACAAGAAACTGGTGATTTAAATAATGCAATTAGTTTACAGGTCTAAAATTCAAGGTTTTTTTTACCAAACCTCCCCTTTTCATTGTTACTATCTTTCCAGCTTTTTTACTTCCAATATCATCACAATCAATGTCATCCAATTCACTTTTTTCACCATCTGTCTCTCCCTCTTCTTTATGTTCTTATAATTCCTCCTCTCTTCTTTTTTTATTTTAGGCTGTCCTATAATGATAAATCTCTTATTTTGAATTTTTTCAAATACATCTTTTACATTAGCTGGAACTTGTGGTAATAACTGATATTTAGTAATAATAACCTTGGTTCTCAGTTCATTAACAGTTCTGTTGGTGTTACTTATGTTTCTGTTACTGGATTAACTGAAATTAACTCCAGATTTTTCAGTCTGTTTCAAAATACTCTTAGCAATGTTTACTACTTTGCCTATCAACCCATTGGACTTGAGATAACACAGACTTGACATTTTAGTTACAAATCCCCACTCCTTTGAAAACTCTTGTATCAAATAACTGTTAAAAGATTGATTGTCTGCAATTATTATTATCATCGGTATGCCATGAATAGCAAAAATATTGTCAACAAAATGGCGGCACCCAACTTTCACATGACTCGACCACTGTGCGTTGAGGTCGCGGACCACTGTGCCATCCAATGTCAAGGTTAATAGAACAAGACTTAGCACTTTCGGTGTATAAATACCCGAACATTGGATGGACAAGGTACCTTCGTCTTTCCGACCTGGTCAACTCCCATACCCTCAGGAGTGCTATAGAACGGATGATCTAAGCCCCTCTCCTGATCCCTTCCTTTAAAACACCCCTCTGGAGTGCTATAGAACGGATGATCTAAGCCCCTCTCCTGAGTCCGTCCTTTAAAACACCCCTCAGGAGTGCTATAGAACGGATGATCTAAGCCCCTCTCCTGAGTCCCTACTGTGAACCCCCTGTCCTAGTTAACATCCCCTAGTAGAACACCGCCACGTCCCCCAGATAAGGTCCCCCGGAACATGCTAAGCAGTCTCTGGGCTACGGGGTAAATTATTGTAGAATACTTATCATTAATAAAAGGGTACTCTGTTTTTTAGACGGGCGTCTTATTTCCCACTCCACGCCCCCTCTAGGACCTAAACGACGGCACTAAGTCGTGACATGGTGGAGGCGCCTAACCGTTCCAACGAAGCCAAAGGTTAAACCGCAGCCCAACAGCCTCCCCTACGCTAGTGGAAGTGGTCCTCGTCGATACCCTCCGCAGCGCCACACAACAGACCACCCCGAAACCGAGAAGCCAGTCCTCTGAAAATACAGGAAATCTGACAAAAGCCACACCACCAAGAGTTCAGGAAGCCACGACACCAGAGCGCCGAGCCGGCAGTCCAAACACAGGCAGCAGCGACACGGAAGTACACAACCTCACCCCCACACCAATAATGGCGACGGTGAACCAACCAAGTATGAACATCACAATATCGGACGCAATGGCATCACCCAGACAAGCCGCCGTACCGCAGTTCGTGAGCCCAGCTACATTCAACCCTACGAAGGTATCAGCCACGAACTACATCAAAACCTACGAACGGACGGCGTTAGCAAATAGCTGGGACGAAAACCTAAAGATAGCATATTTCGGAACATTCATGGACGGAGCCGCAAACATATGGTTCAACGAGTTCAAAGCATCTAACGGCGACAAAACTTGGGGCGATCTATGCAGAGCATTCCTCCACGAATTTCAAGATACAAACACACAAGCAATACATAAAAAAAGAATCGAAGAAAGAAAACAACACAAAGACGAATCAGCAAGAGAATACTTCTACGAGTTGCGAGTCCTATACAATGAATATAAGCCCACAATAGACATAGAAGAATTCACGAATTTCTTCGAAAGGGGCCTACTGCCCGACACATATTATCACTTTTACTGGCTCACAAACCCACCAAATTCACCACCTCAAACAGAAACAGAGCTCAAGAAAATCGCCACGACAATTGACAACGCACCCAAACTGCCAGAAGCAACAAGAACAATCAGGTTCAGCGACCCACCCCGCAGTCAACAGGACGAATATCGGCACAACGACAGTTATAGCAGCCACAGAGCGCCCTGGAGACCACCGCCAAGAAGCCCCACGAATTACAGAAGATATTCACCAACCCGACAATACACGCACGAAGAAGTACAGAGACCCGTCCAAAGTTCACGCACCTTCAGCAGAAGCACACCAACGCACCCGCAACCTAGGACCTACGACAACAGGCCCACCTGTCACAATTGTCGCAAACCTGGGCACTATGCCATGTCATGCAGAAGCAACCTACACCCAAACGACAATGGACGGCGAAACCAATAAAAACCCGCGCCGTCCTGCTTCAAACGGGGCAAAACAAGAAAAATTATTCATCCGCCCTATGCATCGACTTATCTATCAACAACAAACGAACTAGGGCAATAATAGATACTGGCGCAGAAAACAGTGTCGTGAAGAAAAATCTACTACCCACAGAGACCCGAATGGACAACACTAACTCCGTACTTATCACGGCAAGAGGACATAAAATACAAGTATTGGGACAAGCCAAATTACCGCTTAAGATATACACTAGGACAAAGCCACTATACAGCTGCTGCACCGCACGAGTCATTGAAGAATCACCAGCAGCAATCATTCTGGGCATGGACTTCCTTCGGCAAAACGAGGCACAAATAAACTTACCAGAAAATACACTAACGTTACGAAGAAACTACGTGATACCACTGATTCAAACCAGCGACATCCAACCCTCAATACTAATGGCACACCAAGAAGAATCAACGAAGGAACAATGGAGAGACCTATACAGAGAATATACACGATGTCCGAAATCAAAAAATTACCCATCAATCGCAGACAAAAAACCTACGTCAAACACATGCAGAATATACTACCTAACCGAGGATGGAATGGTAGACAAAAACATAAACACACGCACAAAAGACAATTACATAAAATGGAAAAATATTGGTTTTAAGCCACAGAGAGGCGAGGCCAGATTAATACAAGAAGACGGGTATAATACATATTACCTTACGACTAAGAAAAAGTCGTACTTTAAGCCAAGTTATGCATACTTCTTTAAATGCATACTAGAAGTCAAAAAATTACTGCAAGAGACAGGTGAAAGAGAAGCCGCACTACCAATTGCAGCGTATAGAATGAACACTGACCGAATAAAGCACATAATTAGTCACATCTTCAAAGAAACCAACATCAACATCACCATGTACAGACCAGACAGCACGACCACAATCGAAGCTACCGAAACGGAAGACGACGTGATAAAAACACTAAGCGATATTGAAGTGGACAAACAAGCAGTCACCCATAAAATTACTGCAACAGAAGACTACAACCTGGACAGCCCTGACGAACAACCAATTAAACTATCGAATCCTGAATTAGCTGAAGACAAAATTTACTACTTCCAACTGAACACAGCGGCCTTCGTAAAAAACCAATGGAGCCCCACTTCAGGACTATACTTCCAGAACAAAAATTGGTACATGAACATAAAACCAAACGCATCCATGTCTCCACCTATCAGAAAATACATGGCAATAGGCTACCTATTGGAAGCTAACGAAGACGAGTTAAAGCACCCTCTTTGCCTAACCTTGCAAGAAAACAGAGAAGATATAGTCACCCTACAGGATCACGAGCTATCCACAATACACGACCAAAGGACTAAAAAGAAATTAGAAAACCTTCTGTCTCGATACAAGGACGTATTTGCCAAACATCCTAAATACATGGGAAGGACATCCTTGGCAACACACAAAATAGACGTCGAAAACGAAAAACCAGTGAAAAGTCGCCCATACAGGGTCTCCCAGAAAGAAAGAGAGATAATCAACGACCAGATAAACGAAATGCTAGATAGTAATGTCATAAGGCCCTGTCACTCACCATGGGCCAGCCCAGTAGTCCTAGTCAAAAAAAAGACGGTACTACAACATTCTGCGTCGACTACAGAAAAATCAATGCCGTCACAAAAAAATCCTCCTGGCCCTTACCACAGATTGATGACATTCTTACATACTTGGGAAAAGCAAAATACTTTAGCACGCTCGACATGCTGTCAGGATATTGGCAAGTACCAGTCGAAGAAGAGTCAAAACAATACACGGCATTCGTGGCACAGGGACACGGCGCCTACGAGTTCAATGTCCTAAGTTTTGGTTTGTGCAACGCGCCAGCAACGTTCCAGGAACTTTCAGATAAAATTTTTGGCGACATGAAATGGAAAGAAATTTTAATCTACTTAGACGGCATCATCATCTTCTCAGAAACACAAGAAGAACACCTGGAAAAACTGGCCAAAGTCTTCCAAAGACTAAGAGAAGCGAACCTAACCCTCAAACCATCGAAATGTAAATATCTGCAAGAAGAAATAAGAATTCTAGGTTTCAAAGTAAGCAACACGGGCATCCGACCAGAGGAAGAAAAAATCGAGTGTATAAAAAAATTCCCAACCCCAAAAAAATTGAAAGACTTACAAAGCTTTCTGGGACTATGTAACTTCTACAGAAAATTCATAAACCAATTCTCGGTTATAGCAAAACCACTTCATGAAGCTACAAAAAAAGGAAACTTCACATGGGGGCAACAACAAGAAGCCGCATTTCAGAAGCTTAAATAAAAACTAATTACAGCTCCAACCTTGCAGCACTATAATCCTAACAAGAGCTGCATTTTTCACTCAGATGCTTGCACCGAGGGCATTGGAGGAGTCCTGCTGCAAGAGGACGACAAAGATATTGCTCATCCCATAGCATATATCAGCCGAAGCTTATCACACGCAGAAAAAAACTACGCCATAAGTAAGCTTGAACTTCTAGCAGTAGTATGGGGCCTAGGATACCTGCGCCACCTTATATATGGCCAACATGTCAATATTGTAACAGACCATCATGCACTGTGTTGGATTGACTCTATAAAGGAACATAATAAACGACTAGCAAGATGGGCCCTAAAACTATCAGGATTCGACTACACAATCGAATACAAAAAAGGGGTGGCTCACAAGGACGCCGACTGCATGTCCAGGAACCCAGTACTGTGCCCAAACAAACATACAGAAGAAACAGAAGAAATTCAAACATTTACCACATTAACCAGCGATTTAAGAAAACTCCAGGAACAAGACAAAGATCTAAAGCAACTCAAATATATACTAGAAGAACCAGGAAAACTGGACGCACCAATAGGCACAAGAAAGAGGGCAAAAGGGTACAGATTAATAGACAACATACTACACAAAGCAGTATCAACTGTAACAGGCCTACGTAATGTACCAGTAATCCCAAAAAGCATGATAGAAGAGATCTTATGGGAACTTCATGCAGCTCCCGCTAGTGGCCATTTGGGAATAACAAAAACTATGAACAAAATTAGGACCAGATACTATTGGGACAATATGACAAAAGACATCGAAAGATATATAAAAGGCTGTCCAGATTGCCAAGCGCGAAAGGGACAACCATATCGGAAAACACCGGGACTGTTGCAGCCAATACCAGTCGGTCAGATTTTAGACAAAATAGGGATAGACTTATTGGGACCCTTTAGAAGGAGCAATAAAGGAAAAACAATGATAGTAGTGGCGACAGATTATGCGTCCAGGTACGCCATAACAGCACCACTACCAAATGGCAAGGCCGAACCAGTAGCGAAATTCCTAGTGGAAAAGATATTCCTAATTCACGGCGCACCAAGGACCTTGTTGAGTGACAGAGGCAAAACCTTTCAATCCGAGCTGGTACAAGAAATTACAAAACTTATGGGAGTCCAAAGCCAGTTCACCACAGCCTACCACCCAAGCTGCAATGGATTGACAGAAAGATTGAATAAAACAATAGCAGACATGCTCGCTATGTATTGTAACACTCAGCAAACAGATTGGTGCACCTACCTACCATACATAACATTTGCATACAATACAGCGGTGCAAGACACCACAAGATTCAGCCCTTTCATGCTGACATATGCACGGGAACCAACCCTACCCTCGGAGGCGATGCTAACTAATACAGACTGCAAAACAGATGCTGTGGAAATCAGAAAACGGGCACTAGTCATGAGAAGCATAGCGATAGAAAATATAACCAAAAGGCAAGCCAAGGACAAAGTCGCCTACGACGCCAATCACAGAGAACTGACGTTTGCACCTGGAGATAAAGTAAAAATTTTTACACCAATCAGAAAAGTTGGTCGCAGCGAGAAGTTACTATTAAAGTGGTTCGGACCATACACTATAGCTGAGAAACAAGGGGAAGTCAATTATAAAATAGACAAAGGACGGGGAAAGTCAGATGTCGTACATGTTAGCCGAATCCTTCCTTATAATGATCCATGGACAATGGACAGGGCAGGACACCATAGAAATAGAAGAAGATAACGAAAAAGCAGAAGAAGAGGATAACGAAGAAGATGAAGTATACGAAGACGCGGAGGAAGCCTAGAAGAGGAATCCTAGAGGGGAAACCTGGAGGGAGACAAAAATAGACGTAGGTAAACAAAAAAAAAATATATACAATTATTATATTATTATACGTTTATACAATTATTATACATTAAATTATACATATACACAAATACGTAACACGTAAAAATAGTTACTAGTTAAAGGGATGAAAGGGATAACCGTATCAAAGTACGAACCAAGTATAACTTTGACATGAAAAACCAATTTATACAGGGAAGTCAACGTTATACATACAGGGGACGGTACAAATATACAAATAGACAAGTTATTATATACACATTTATATTTATTATAGATCAAAAAGGGTAATTATAAAGGGATATAAGGTCCCAATTTATACTTAAGATATTAAGCTACCGATACTACATAAGATCTTTCTGTTGTTACATGTAACACCCACGACTCCACCAGTTGGCAAAAGGACACCCGATCATCCGGCAACAAGTCAAGCATCAGGAACACCAGTAACCAAAAGGACATAGCCGGCTGGAAGTCAGACAAACTGGTGGACTGGGATGAAAAATCAACAGACAGAAGAAGCAATATAAAATATATATGTATTATAAATTCGAAAATGTTGTAAAGCAAGCCTAGCATGTTCCTTAACATTGGGGTCCAATGTTTTTCAAAGGGGGGGCATGTCAACAAAATGGCGGCACCCAACTTTCACATGACTCGACCACTGTGCGTTGAGGTCGCGGACCACTGTGCCATCCAATGTCAAGGTTAATAGAACAAGACTTAGCACTTTCGGTGTATAAATACCCGAACATTGGATGGACAAGGTACCTTCTTCTTTCCGACCTGGTCAACTCCCATACCCTCAGGAGTGCTATAGAACGGATGATCTAAGCCCCTCTCCTGATCCCTTCCTTTAAAACACCCCTCAGGAGTGCTATAGAACGGATGATCTAAGCCCCTCTCCTGAGTCCTTCCTTTAAAACACCCCTCAGGAGTGCTATAGAACGGATGATCTAAGCCCCTCTCCTGAGTCCCTACTGTGAACCCCCTGTCCTAGTTAACATCCCCTAGTAGAACACCGCCACGTTCCCCAGATAAGGTCCCCCGGAACATGCTAAGCAGTCTCTGGGCTACGGGGTAAATTATTGTAGAATACTTATCATTAATAAAAGGGTACTCTGTTTTTTAGACGGGCGTCTTATTTCCCACTCCACGCCCCCTCTAGGACCAAAACGGCACTAAGTCGTGACAATATTTTTAACTGTTATTTTTACTTCTTCAAAGTTAAAATATGCTTTATTGCCTGAAAAAATGTCTTTATCGACAAAGCCTTTAGAAATTTTAATTACAAGAAATGAAGCAGTGCGGGGTTCAGTAGAGTAGCCGCTTAGGCTAGACAGCGCCTTGCTTCTATTTGTATTGCCTTGTGTTCTTTGCAGTTATATATGTTTTCATGATAAAAAGACCTTTAATATTATTATTATTATTATTATTATTATAATTATTATTATTTATTGATGAAGGAATAAGTAAACATATATTAAAGTCTTGTCTTGTATTTTATGTAGGTAAATTAATATTATCTCTATGTTTTTTTTTAATCAAACAAACGCTTTCCAACATGAGGTTTAAAATTTCTTGTTAGATAAATAAAGGTTTACAAAAATCTCTAGAATTTGCTTTGCACTAACCTGATAGATCTTTTTTGTAAAGTGAATATGAAATAGAATTAAAGACATTGACATGAATTTCCCCAGAAGCAAATTCCATACCTCAAAAGGGATTCTAATAAAGCAAAATAAACATTTCGAAGAACTGTATCATTTACTTCACGAGAAAGTACTCTCAGGAAATTACAACTTAATGCTAGTTTTTTACATAACTTTTTAATATGCTCATTAAAAGAAAGATTTTCAGTAATGTTAATTCCTAAAAATTTAATAAATCTGGGCTTGTTAATTATTAGATTGTTAAAAATTATATTATTAAGTGAACATTCAAAAGTTAATATGTTGGTTTTAGAAATATTAAAAGAAAGAAGATTAGAGTCGCAACGTTCTTTATTTTTTATTAAACCTCCATTAATTATTTTAACTAATTCAATACAATATTTACTACGACAAGGTATTATTTGTATCATGAGCAAATATGGTAAATTTATCATTTCTAAGAATTGACTCAATGTCATTTATATAGATTAAAAATTGCTAAGGACCAAGAACTAAGCCTTGGGGTACTCCTCAATCAATTGTGTTATTTTTTGATGTTTTACCATTTAACAATACTACTTGAGATCTTTCAGATAAATACGATTTAAACCACTTTAATGATATACTGCTAAAATCATGAAGTTCAAGCTTCTTCAATAAAATTTTGCGGTTAACGCAATTATAAGCTTTAGAAATATCACAAAATATTGCTGGCTTGTTTTTTATGTTTTTTACCTCCAGCCATTTTGAGTAGTAAACTACTACAACCAAATAGCAATCCCCTTTATACTCATAATGTCACTGGCAATTTTCTCGAAAGGTAAGTCTGGCTACTTGTGACTAATAAGTGTCTCTTTAGTATTTTACGTACTTTTGACATACATTTCAATCACCCACGTATTTTATTAGATCCTCTCCCCTTCTTATCTAATATAGCACATTTGGAGCCCGGTTTTTAGTTATCTATGCCGCACAATTTCCTTTAATTTCTTCTCTTAGTGATTTTAAAACAAATACTCTGTCTTGTAAAATATTATATTTTCATGGAGTATTTTCGCATTTATCATATTTACGTACTTTTTTAATTCAAGATTAAGTTATTTTTCTTGCGTTGGCCAAACCTTCTAGGTGATATTTTTTGATCTTACTTAAAATCTCATCTTTGACTGTTTCTTTTCCGGACTGTTTTTTTTTCTATACTCACTAAGCGCTGTTTCAGTTATTAGTCTATGCACAACTTCCTTAGGTATTAGGTCTAGTCCATTATATTGTATACAACTTCTTAAAAGTTGATCAGTAACAACCATATTTTTACCAGGTATTGAACGTTTATTATGTACAATTTATTAGTCTCGTCTTCATTCTCTGTAACATATCTGTTATTTTACAGATATCTTGTTTTATAATAGTTACGAGAGGCTTACGATATGTTTGGTTAGTAAATTTGAGGCCATAAATAAATTTATGAAATTTGCAAGCAATTCCTTCCCTATATGTACATAACTCGTCTCTATTTTAGTTTGTGTTCTAGACACAAATTCAACCGGTCTCTCATTCTATAACAAACATAATCCAAGGCCATATTGAGAACTGTTACACTATATCAGTATAGGTAAGCGACCATTTAAATATTGTAAAGTAGGCGCACTGCTTATTTCCTCTTTAACCAACTGAAATTATTGGTTCTGTTTAGGACCCCAAATCTACTCTACATCATTCTTTATAAGATCCCTAAGTGGGGCACAAAAAATACTTAGTCATAACCTGATACCATGTTATAAAAGGCTATCCACTAAATTAAACATAGTTTTATTTAAATGAGTTGAAGAAGTAGTTTATAATTTCAGTGGAGTTGATAAAATAAAGTAAAGTAGACACAGTCCACAAATATAATTTTTATTTTATTAAACAAAACGAAAATTGATAACGCTAGGTATATCCCTACATGTTTTGACAGTGTATACAGTCATCTTCAGGGGCTAATAACTAAATGAGATATAAGACAAACTTATAGGGTTTGAATTTACAAAGAATACTGAGAAGTGACTTACCATAGGTCGAGTTGAGGAGTGATGTGTGGTTGAAGATTGACAGACATAATTGAGTGGTGCAGGCTCGAGTTAAAAATTAAAACAGGAGGAACATGTTTCAAAATTGATAATGATTCTTGACAAATGCAAAATGTAAAATGTAAAATACTGCAAAAGAGAATTTTTTTTATTTTTTATAAATTTTATGGTATATTTGATATAGGAGAAGTAATTGAAAAATAGAACATTTAAGATGAGATAAAGTTCAAATTGTATTGCTACTTAATTCAAATATTTTAAAAATTAGGTGAACGTGAATTCTCTCTCTGGGAAAGCAGGATAATATAGAAGACGGCAGCTTTATAAAATGGCGAGGGTCCTGACAGGGGGCTCCAAGAAACGGGTGTCATTCATCAGGATCCCGGACAACGAGATAATAACGAATTGCAAGCAAAAGGTTGAACTGTTGGCGGAAAGGCTCTACGAGCAGTTCAGTGAAGATCCATCCGCCGACCCAGAGAGAGATGAAAGGGTCTCCAGGACGGTACAGGTATATAATGGTATGAATCATCCTGTTCAAAACATCTCAAACGTTACGACAGATGGGGTAAAAGGCATTATTGCAAACTTAAATGTCAAGAAGGTAATAATCGAAAAAGGTTACTATCCGTGTGTGTGGAAAAAAGCAAAAGTTATACTGATCCTAAAACAAAACGAAGACCCGACACAGGTGGTAAGTTATAGGTCAATAAGTCTGTTGTCAAGTCTAGGAAAAATTATTGAAAGAATAATACTCAGTCGTCTGGTTGACTTTGTCATCGAGCGTAATGTTCTCCCCAATGAGCAATTTGACTTTAGGAGAGAACACTGTACAGTGAGGCAGACGACGAGACTGGCGACTAAAATTTTGGAGGGAATAGAAAAACACACACAGGAGCGGGTTTTCTCGACGTCTCAAAAGCTTTTGATAAAGTCTGGTACTGCGATCTGGCCTTAAAATTAATAAGACTGTGGGCTCCTAATTATTTTGTTAAGATTGTTACTTTCTTTTTGGAGAGAAGGAGTTTTGTAGTCAACCACATCAGGGCGGGAGTCCCGCAAGGGCCTCCTCTCGCTCCGATGCTGTACATACTGTACAATGTGCACGTTCATAATATCCCGAGGGACATATTTAATAAGCAGTAATTATTTGCTGATGACACTGCTTCAGTTTCAGATCAACCGCGGCTGGTAGTGGCTAGATTGCAGAGGCACATACGAGTTTAAGAAAAGTGACTTTCGAGGTGGAGGATTCACCTGCATCTTGCCAAGACGAAGGTCATTTTCTTCTCGAAGAGCGGAGTTAGAAGTACTTGGGACTTGTTTTTGATGAGAGACTAAATTGGGGAAAGAACTCCGAATTGAGATTTAAAAAAGCTGACAATCAGCTTTGTTCTATATATTGTCTATTCAATAAAAGTAACAACATAGATTATAGAACTGCAGTTAATTTATACAAAACTCTGTTCAGGCCGTTCCTGACTTATGGAGTATTAACATGGTGCACCATAAGCAAGACAGCGCATAACAAGTTCCAGGTGCTCTACTGTAAAGAGAGCACTACACAGAGATTTTGAAATACCGACACTGACGGCATTTTATGACACGATATTAGTGGATTACTACAAGCGTACGGACGTATCGACCAACCCACTAATTACAAGTTCACGTATGCAATCAAAGCCGAATTCCACCTACAAGTTTCCTAAGAATTGTCTGCCTCCAGCAATAGTGGAGAGGCACTAACGATGGAAGCCTCGACAAATCAAGCCGTTTTTAAGCTGAGAGAAGAATAAGTTTCTAAAGGCGCGCTCATACCTCCCTTTAAATGATCCAGGGATTCACTCAAATCCATTTCCATTTTTAAAGTTTGACCAGCAAGGGCCCCAATGACTAATAGAAGTTATAGGCAATGCCTGACTTGAAAGAGAGAGATAGAGAGATCCAGAGGAAGTGGTCATCAGTTTGTCCTTATGAGTTTCATTTTAACTAGATACAATCCATTAACGATTTAAGGTGATTCTAACATTTTAGTTTTAAGTTTGACGATTGGTAGAGTGTTATGATATTTTAAAACAGTTTTAATTTATAAACCGCTAAACCACAGCGTACACATCGGGGTACTGTCAGCTGTAGAAAGGTGACAAACACGACAGATGATAGATGTCAAAAGTCGAAAGAGTGTGTTCTGGAATTCGATCTAGGGCTTACAAGGTTTAAAGTAGAAATTGATTAAACAATAAAGGCATCAGTACAAGAAAAAGATGTGTGAAAAAAGGAAATTATGATATGTTGGGGATAAATATGTTGTAAGCTGAAAGGCGGGTTGTTTAAATTATTAAAAAAATGGAATCATAAAGAGATAGAGGGAGGCAAAAGTATAAGATGTTGAGGAGGAATTTTGTCTCTCGAGCTATAAATAAAGCTACCAAGTAAGTGTGTGGTTTTCAAAGTCGTTACTAGAATGAAGGGTTAATAAATGTTTTTTAAATTGTAAGAAAGTGGGCCCCAGAATGGGAGAAAGTGATATTTGGTGGAGGTAGTATCCTTATATATGAGTTCTTTATTCATGTAATTGTTTAAATGTTTGTGGTAAATTTTATTCATTAATTTTTTAGGATAGCCACTGTTTTCACCAAATTGTCTAATAATGTTTAATTCAGATCTGAAGTATGTGTGAATCAAGGGAATTGAAAAGAGGCGAGGAAAGTAAAAGAGCGAAAGGCAGCAAATTTGGTTATAGGGCTGATTTAAAGAAAAATGTATGGTGGAGTTAGTGCTAGCGGGTTTATGATAAATTGCAAATTTGATATGATTATTAATCCCGGTAAAACTAATAGTGTTTTCGATATCTGTGCTAACCTGGTGTGAGTGCACAAAATACCCGCAATTCTGGAAAATAGTTAAAGGGCATTTTCAAACTACACTCGATCAAATATTTGGGCAATGTAAAAGTTTTTGAAAAATATACGGTAATCTACATTTTTAAATAATTGATTAATTATAGTGAATTACACATCTATTAATGAAACAAAGCGCAAAAGTTGCTATAAATTTCAGTTCCAGCAAATAAAGTAAAAATATTATTTCTCCTCCTCCCTTAAATGTCTTAACATTTAGATAACAAAAAATCGTTCATTCTGTGCAGAATGTTTTCGCTAGACCCATATATCTTTTTCCTCCCTTTGAAATGTGGTGCGTACCGCCCAAATGACTATTAGTATCTTTTATGAGACATTTTTATGGTTCTGTCTATTTAAAAATTTAATATAAAACCTCAAGTGTTGATTTTATGACTGTAGTAAATTTTCTTGTCTAAATATTTAATAATCTTAAGAAAAGGGGATTATTGGTAATAATTTGTTCACATTTCCTTATTTAGTCTTAGACCACACGTAAGCAATTTAATGTAATCTTTTTGTTGCAATAATATCATCAATGACTGGTGCATTGGATTCACTACGTATGTTTTAAAATTAAAAATATTTAAAATATTCTGGAAAATTAAGCGTTTGATAGTGGACCGCGTGATATACAATAGTTCGTTTAGTTATAGAGACCGACAGGAAAAGGTTATTATGTCGAATATCGTATTAAACGTGATCGTCTGGTATTACTGCACTTATATCGGTTTACCGCTAAACTTGATAAATGATAAATGTAGAACAAGAGTTAGTAGACATAGGGGAAGGTAAAACATATAAATTGTGGATTTATTAGCTGCTAAGTGGGATTTATAAACTTTGTCGCTGCGTTCAGTTCAGTTTTCCGCAGTTCAGATTAGTTTCGCAGATTGTCATTCGAGTTAAACAAACGGAAATATTCAAAGCCATTTATAAACTTTTAGTCCATTCACTGCGACGTGCTGAGTTCGAGGCGGCCAAGTTTTATGTTTGTACGCTGCAGTTTAGTGTCGCAAGACTTGTAACCAATAAAATGCAACAGTTGAATCACATGGTGATTGACATGTATTGTTATTCGCGTAAATTCACAAATGTATTTTATAATATTTCTAAATAAATTCAATTTCTCAAAATACACACAAACCAAGTAAAACCATAAAAAAACAAGGGTCACCAAATTGAATGTCAAAATAAATTAAACAATTTAGGTTAAAAATGCAAACACTCTATTAGGTTACCGCAAGTTGACCAAGTATATAAATTAGAAATTGGTTTGCAGCCGCAAATTAACCAAGTTTAGCAGCGAACTGCGCGGAATTAAACTAAATAGCTAATAAATAAATCCACCTTTATCCTTTTCTTCAAACGTTGGTTTGTTAGTTAACAACCACTTTATGTCAAAGTAATTTAAGCTTAGACCATGTATATCGTACATGGACTGAGCAAAAATAATTAAAATACAAAATAAACGGAACTAGTCCAATGGCACTTCCCTGAGGTATTTCTACTTACTGTTACCCTTACCTACCACTACTATTTGTTGCCTTCCAGATAAGTATGACTCAATCCATTTAAGTGTTGTTTTTTTATTTCATATAAAATAATTTTTTTAATAAAAATATAATGGCACTATACTTACGCAGAAACCCGAATAACGCAGATTTTTACTGAGAAACAGCTGATGTGTGGTTTTACCTGTTACGCTATTTTGCCATATCTTCCCCTATACACGACTTAGTTAGCAGATTTTATTTTTATATAATTTGTTTTTTAAATACCTAACTAATATGCTGGTTGTAAGGTTCATTGTTTTTAGGAACACTGTAACATAGGAAACGTTCCTTACCTGCATTTAACTTTTAATGGTGTTGTTTTAATTAACTAACAAATAATGTCTTTCTTTTTTAAACATTATAATATACTACAATATTTTAAAAGACATTTACATTAGCCTAATAAACCAGATGTTTCTACCGAACCGCACCAGTTCAAATTGGGTAGGTACTTTACTGAACATAGTATTTTTAGTAAAAGAAAACCGCCAAGTAAAGCGAGCCTTATTAAAAATAAAACTCACATTCCTAACATGTATGTCTTTAGGAAGATGCTATCTCTTATGACAATAATATTTTACGTTTGAATAATGGAGACCCATAATTATGTCGACAACTAGGAATAAATCACCATGTCTAATCAGGTTTTAGACAATTGGAATCGAGTGGTAAAAATATAAATCGGATAAAAATACTTTGTTAAACAATTACAACAAGTTGAATGTTATGAAAATATTATGGTCAAAAAAGTATACCTACAACAAATAGGAGTCTTACCTTTTTTTTCTCCGAAAATTTTATTCCTTAAGTATAATTTAACAAGAATTTTTTATTTACATTTTTTTGGGACGTGATGTTGATTGTCCAGCAGCTGTAGAGCTTCTGCATTAATATGTAGGTGAAGTCGGGCTTCACGGTTGCCGGAACACCTTTTGATCTCATTTTTCACTGTTGAAATTCCAAGGTCTCGATGGAGATCAGAGTTGCGAATATACCAAGGAGCATTGACTATGTTACGCAGCACTTTCTCTGGAACGTCCGTGTCATTTTGATACTGCTACCACATATACAGCCCCAAAGCTGAATACAGTAAAGTCACAGTGGTTTAAAAACCTGGTTCTAAATAAGCATTTGATGAACCTAGATTGATAATTTTGATATTTCTTCCCAATTATCTTGTTATATTTTAAATCCAGCTGAGGTATTTTCTTCTTCTCTCCGCCGAAGTTTAGCATCAAGATTTATTCCAAAATATTTACCATTCCTGCAGTGGCGCCTCGTGGGTTACCAGCCAGGGTCCGGCAGTTCGGTACAGGCGTAGATCCAGGGCACGGCTTCTTTTAGCGATTTTCACGAAGAAAAAGAGGAATACAAACCTGACGAAAATGAAAATGAATCAACAGGTAAGTAGTCTACATTACTGTTTTAAAAATATTTATAGTTCTATCACCACTTTCCTAAAAACTGGAAGAATAAATAAATGTTGTATATGCTCTTTTCGCTCCCAACAATTTTACATATTTCTAAGCTTAAGTACGACCTAATTATAGGCTATTTTCAAATTACCAACAATACATTTTATTACTAGTCGCATTTTTTATTTAAGATAATGGAAATGAAGAAGAAATTCCACCCAAAGCCCGAAAATCAAAACCGCAGCGTGCATTAACTGCAAAAGGTATCAGAAAACAAAAAGTTATGAGTGGTGAAGAACATCGGTCAAGCAAAGGCAACTTAGTTCGGAAAAAAGAGTACAATCCAGGAAAATGTTGCAAAACGTGCAAGCTAGGTTGTCAAAATAAAATTAATGGAATTCGACAAAAGCAAATTTTCCGTTCTTACTATGCGCTTGACTGGACATCCAAGAATACTTTCCTATCTGGGCAGATATCAGTACAACCTGCCAAAAGGAAATTTACAAAAAAAGAGGTATCTAGGCGACAAAAAACGAGATCGTACAGACTACAAGACAAAAATGGAAATGACCACAAAGTTTGTAAATTTTTTTTTAAATGCGAATGCGAAGAAAAAATAACAAAAGCTTTTAACAGGAAAATGGTTTCAGGACCCCCTGTTTTTGACAAACGAGGAAGACACTCGCCACATAACAAGAGCAACCATGACGGTAAAAGTTACTTAATAGAGTTTATCAAAAAGTTTCACGCATATCAAAAATATTTATCGCTAAACTTGAACATGTCTCTTATGTATGATAAGTATAAAAGGTGCTGTGAACTAGATAAGAAAAAAAACATTATCTCTTTTTGTTTTCCGAGATATATTCAATCATTCATCAATTTGTCGTTCCACAGACCCCAAAAGGATACATGTCAAAAATGTGACCAGTTTAATAATCCTTTAAAATCTCTTCCTGATGATGAAGAAAAGCCAAAAATGGAATTAGAAAGATCTTTGCATCAAAGAAAAGCGGAAACAGTGAAAGCGTTAAAAAAGGAAGAAACTACACAAGCAAAAAATAGTCAAGGATTAAAACATGTCGCAGTGTTTGACCTACAACGTGTCCTGCCAGTTCCTATTCTATCTACATCTATTGCTTAGTACAAAAGGCAAATATGGGTATTTAACTTATGCATCCACGATGAGGCGAAGAACATAGGAAATATGTTTATATGGGATGAAAGTATTGCGTCTCGTGGAGCTCAAGAGATTGTGTCATGCTTAATAAAGTACATTTCCTTTCTACCAGATACTCCTAACGAAATCATCAATTTGTACAGTGATAGCTGTGGGGGACAGAACCGCAATATTAAAGTCGTTGTAGGTCTCCTTAATGAAATGCATAGAAGAAGCATTAAAGAAATAAACTTGACGTTTTTTATTTCTGGCCATAGCTTTTCAACATAATATGACCAAAATTTTTGAGTGATAGATAACGAAGTTTTGGATTCACAAAATGCAAAAAAAAGACTTTTTAGTACAAAAGTACTAGAAAATGACATCGTAAATAGAAAGAAAGGAGGGACAAGGTAGAGTGGCTAAAGATGTCATGTATCCAATTAAGGAAGGATGAACCCAAGAAGATATATTTTAAATACAACTACAACACCGAAACTCATTTGTTAAAATTAGATTTGAAAAAAAAACGTGCATGGCCGCCTTTCTACTTATTCCTATACCGAATTGGATTTATTATATCCCGAAGGAAAACCAATAACGGAAGAGAAAAAAAAAATCTAATTTCTTTGCTGAACTATGTACCTACCACCAATCTACCACCCCTTTTTTACAAATTTGAGAAGCAATAATGACATCGATATGGGCAAAGATATGGGACTTGCGGGTTCAGAAACTGAAGATGTAGATAATAATGAAACGACGGAGTAGGTTATTTTACTCGATTAGGTTTCTTTTATGGTTTTCATTTTTTGTAAAAGGTTGTTATATTAGGGGCAGAATAGCTTACATTGTTTCTTTTTCTGAAAATAAAGTTTCTTTTTAAAAAATATTTTTTTGCTTCATTTTACCTATATTTTGTATGCTTTTTGCGCCACATTCACACTAAATTAGGTACTTCTTGCTGTGTGTCATTTTACTGTAACTAAATAACTTTGAACCTACTAAACTAGTAAAATGTTGGATAGGCACATTTGGTTCTAAGGCACTCATATTATGTATTATCATATGGGGGGGGGGGGGGGTAATGACCCCCATAATCCCTTCGAATCCGCTCCAGAGTCGGTTTATTATTCTTATTTCTTTGGATAACATAAGAACTAATAAAATAAATATATGTGATATTTTAATGAGCGTTAGATTCTAAAGTGCGTTAAAACTTTACACACGACAAGCCTCGCTTATTTCACACAGATTGTAGGTGAACATGACAATAATTTAAAAATTTCCGGAATACTGTTTTACAAAAAGTTGTTTTACGTTATACCTACATAAAATAATAAAATTTTTCCAATTCTTACTGATTCTCTATGTTAAAAAAATTGATCCTCGGACACTACCATTGTTTTTTATTTTACTTTGTTCATCAAATAAAAGAGAAGACGAAAATACAATGAATAAGATCCCTTCTAACCTCAGTTTCGACTAAGTTTTTCATGTTATTGCGCGCAAACAAAATATTTTATTTAAATTTTAAAACACTTACCTGCCCTAATCCTAAACAAACCTATTAACCAAACCGAAAGTTTTGTTTTTCAACAGACCACACTTACTCTGACTTATTTTATATTAATTCAGTCCTTTTCTTTCAAGAATAATAACAAACAACCGATAATTAGTGAGTATAATAACAAACGATTAATAACAACAACTAAACTAACTAACCTTACTTTCTTTAAAATTTTGCTTCGAGTTCCAACCCGTTATTCTATGCCCGAACGATTATTTTCAGCCTGTCAATTAAACTTGGTAATCGACTATTGTAGCGGCAAATTAGTTGTGCGACCGTTTGGAGGACTCTATTGATACGGTTTTTGGTCGGTTTGGAACAATCCTTTAATTTACCGGCAAATCTATTATTGCCGTTTTTGACGGTAACTTTGCAACACGGTCTGCAAATATATTACTGTACATTATTCTATGCATGTTTGGTTGCCTAGAATTTTGAAGTCCTTATTATAGGGTCGGCTTGCCGGTTCTTGTTACAAAGGCGACTTTAAAAGTAATATAATTAACTTGATTGTGGCGTGTTTAGGAGAAATCCACTATGACGTCCTGGGTTACAAGTTATAAGGGCGATTTAAAAAGTATAACGGTTATTCACTGGTAGTTTGTGGGTCATTAAAAATGCAAATTAATGTGCATAACTAATATATACTGTTTGTTGCTTGTCTGACGCTGAGTCGGCACTGCCAACTCTGCCGCCTCTGAATAGCTGCCACTGCATTTATCTCATGGGGCACAACTATACCGTTAACATCTAGGAGAAGTTGCTGTGCTGACTTCTTGTTAGTTAAATTTACATGGATTGATTTAAGTTCGTTGAGCGTGACTTTCCGTTATCTTGTCCAGTCAGCTATCATGTTGCTTGCTAGTGGGAGTTTTCTAGTAGAGCTCTTGTGATCTTGATCAACTGCCAGAATAGCAGTATTATCAGCGAATGTTTCTTCCAATGCTGGTAAGTCACTGGTATATAATAGGGGTGGGCGATTATCAAAAGTTATAATCGATTATCGATTATGAAAAATAATCGATAATTTCGATTTAATCGATTAATCGGAAAATCGATTATTTCGATTAATCGATTATTTCGATTAATCGATTATTTCGATTAATCGATTATTTCGATTTAATCGATTAATCGATTATTTCGATTTAATCGATTAATCGGAAAATCGATTATTTCGATTAATCGATTATTTCGATTAATCGATGTTTCGATTAATCGATGTTTCGATTAATCGATTATTTCGATTTAATCGATTAATCGGAAAATCGATTATTTCGATTAATCGATTATTTCGATTAATCGATTATTTCGATTAATCGATTATTTCGATTAATCGATTATTTCGATTAATCGATTATTTCGATTAATCGGTATTTCGATTAATCGATGTTTCGATTAATCGATTATTTCGATTAATCGATTTTTTCCATTAATCGATCTTATTATATTTATCATTTTGGATAAATTCGATGTAATCGGTATATCGATTATTTAGATTAATCGATAAATCGGACAGGCAATAAATTTATTGTCCAATAATTTATTTGGTCCTTGTCGATTAGGCAATTTTTATTTAATTAAAACAATCTCCTTTTATGGGAAAAATTATAATATAACAATATTATGTTTAAGCAACGTTTCACTTTTTTTCAACTTTAGAATAAGAGTAAAAAGCTGTTTTTATTTGTATATATTTTAAGTAATAATTATTTTCATTTTTATTGCGCTATTTCGCCTACTTTTAATTTCCATCGATGGCTATTTTTGCAAATAAATCGAAAACGGTCACAGATACGAGAATAGTACAAGAGACAAGAACGCTAAACAAGGGAACAGAGAGTTCAAATTTCATACCGGAATTCATACAGGGAGCCCCAAAAAAAGTTCTGAAAGATAAAATTGTAGCGGATTCAAGAAAATGTAACACCCTGTATACTGCGACCAACAATTTTGATACTTTATTGTAGAGATTCTAAAAAATGGTTGTTGTTCCAAATTTGAAACAATTATCAGAGAATATAAGAGAGAAAACGCAAGATACGAGAAAAAAATTAAAACTTTGCTACCCTGTATAACGAAAATAACGCGTTTTAGACCATGCATATATTTACATTTTTTTCTTATTTTGACGAGTACTAACTATCACCCCCTGAAATATCTGCATACCATTAATTAACACCCTGTATACTAGTAGAAATACGGGCGCAGTACACGTAACTGTTATTGTATAGAGTAATAATTAATTGTGCAGTATATTAATTAATATTTCACCAGCAACTTCAAAATCATTCAATAACATAATAATTTATATTTTCGATTATCGGGTAAAAATTTATTTACACTCGATTTTACAATCGACTAATCAGAAAATCGGAAAATCGATTAATCGGAAAATCGATTAATCGAAAAATCGATTAATCGAAAAATCGATTAATTGAAAAATCGTTTAATCGGAAAATCGATTAATCGAAAAATCGATTAATTGAAAAATCGATTAATCGGAAAATCGATTAATCGAAAAATCGATTAATTGAAAAATCGATTAATCGGAAAATCGATTAATCGGAAAATCGATTAATCGAAAAATCGATTAATTGAAAAATCGATTAATCGGAAAATCGATTAATCGAAAAATCGATTAATTGAAAAATCGATTAATCGGAAAATCGATTAATCGGAAAATCGATTAATCGAAAAATCGATTAATCGAACAATCGATTAATCGATTAAAATTTTTCTTAAATCGAAAAATCGATTAATCGATTAATCGATTATATATCGATTAATCGATTATTTTGCCCACCCCTAGTATATAACACATAAATAATGTGAATATGTCTAATATAGTGGAAATAATTGAAAGTGACGAGGTGTTTAGTTGCACACTAAATATAGTAGATGCAGCAATTTCGGTCATTTCAAAAATACTGCAAGACAAATTAGGATAAAGCTTTAAAACAAAACGATCAACTTAGGCAATGAGTGCAAAATATTAACGGTATTTATTTTTTTTTAATAAAAACTCTTCCGAATATAGCTCCAATTCATACCCATTCCCGGCTGTAAATTTAATTACATGCGCGAGACTAATTTTCTCTAGTATGTTGCTTAATGCGAGAGAGTAATAATTCATTATTGAACTATAAAACCCAATGGTCTTCGCCGTATTCCATAGGTGTGGTCCGATTATTCCTATTTAATTATTGAAAAAGTAGTCCATACTTACAGTGGAGTCAATGTAATGTACTGTGTAAATGAAACATTAGTTTGAGACAACATACATCGCTTTTAAACTGGATGTTAGGTCAGTCCTAAAACTTTATTTTATATTCACTGTTCATTTTCAATCATGTAATATCCTTTCAGTATCCCCTGATGATGAATGCTTAAGCATTCGAAACATGTTGGGAACTTAAAATTTAATTTAAAATTAAACTGTGGAAGAAGACTGCATTGTTTCATTTACATTATTTAATTATGTTTATTGTGAGGGGTCCTGAGATCGGGTAAGTAAACTACCTGTGCCTTACTGTTTCAAAAATTCGAAATATTTAGTTACTTTCCGGCAGTTGTTGGAAAACTTCGTTCTTGAAAATGGCTAGTGCTTCTGAGTTTGTTGCTGAGAAACAGATTAGTAAAACTGCGCTTTCTAAAAATGAGAAAATTATTATTCTCAATGTGTTTAACGCTCCTTGCCACCAAAATTCAACATTCGGAGTTGCAAAAATAGTTGAAATGTGCTCGAATATGACTGGAGTCGGACAGTAAACAATATACCGACTTGTACACGAGGATAAACGGAAACGCGGCCCAATCAGGTCACCAAAGAGAAGTACAAGAAGAAAAGAAACTGAAGTAAATGAGGTTAAAAGACAGCGATCAGAAGAATCATACACTCGTTTTACTTAAAAAAATAAATACCTACCCTGGACAAAATAATGTCTGAAATAAAAAAGGATGATTTCGTTTCACCCATGGGTAAGAAAAAATTATGGAAAACTTTGAAGGAAATGAATTTTTGTTGAAATGAAATAATTCAAAACAGAAAATCACTTTTAATAGAGAAAGACGAAATCATCTGCTGGAGACGACGATATTTGAGGGCAGTTAGTACAGGTTCCAAGGGAAAACAGGAATATCTATTATATGGACGAAAATTGGTTCAATAAAAGATATACCGTTGGTAAAATATGGCAGGATAAACATATAAAAAGCGCGAGGCAAACTTTCATGAAAGGATAGTCCACTGGGATAAAAGCACCCTCGGGAAAAGGTAAACGATTAATAATTTCTCACATTGGTAGCAAAAATGGATTTGTCTTGAGGCTATCATGAAGACATGAACGCTGATGCCCTTGAAGAATAGTTCCCGCAAATGCTACATTTTATTTCTCCTGGGTCTATAATACTCACGGATAATGCCACCTACCACTCAAGAAAATCAGAAAAAATACCAACGTCTTCTTGGAAAGAAAATGACATCATTCATTGGCTTACTGTAAATAAGAAGCCATTTCATAAAGATATGCTGAAAAAGGAGCTACTGAAGATTGTTAAGTTAAATCAACCTTTTTGTACCAAAGTTGTTGTCGACGAAATCGCTTTAAAACGAAATATAGCGGTACTTCGTCTTTCGCCATATCACTGTGAATTAAACCCCATAGAATTGGTGTGGGTGCAAGTAAAAGGGCTTGAAGCAAGGCATAACACTACTTTTAAAATATAAGACGTTGGAAACCTCTGGCAAGAGAGAATAAAGACAGTAAATTGTGAAAGGGTGGAGTAAGTGCGTCGAACATGTGATTAAAATAGAAGAAAGAATGTGGGAAGCTAATAACATGCTAGAAAACACTGTAGAGCCCCTTATTATTTCTCTGGACCCCAATGACAATAGTTCATCGGACTACTCGGAACATGATGACTAAAATTTACAAATTAAGTAGTTGTATTGTGTTGTCCAATTAATCTATTTTCATATTATTCTTACTTCTATGTAAGTTTTTATTTACTTAATATTAGAATAATTAATATCTGAATTATCTGCCTATTTCTATAATTATAATCAAGTATAATTATTATTATAATTTTTATTCTAATAAACTACTTGAATGAACTCCGCTGTCACCTTACTATTATTCACCAATCTCGTTTTTCTTTTATATCCATATTAGGGTGACCTAATTTAGGACCGATTCGGGGTGTGTAGGTCTTTAATATCTACAATACGGAATTTTTAAAAACTATCATTGCAATTTACCTGAAATTTACAATGCAACCTTTAAGTTGTCCACCCTGCCTAATGGGTCCTGTCATTGCAAATTTACATTATATTACTCTCTCGCATTAAGCAACATAGTATAACATAATCGATCTCCTAACCATTACCGTTTTAGATAAAGAATGGCGGCATCACTTAATTACCCTGTATACTTAAATGGATTATAAGTTGCACTGATTTTGCAAATACAAGTATTTATTCGTACCAGTTTTTCACATGCTACGCAATGTAAAATACTAAACAATTAGGAGAGCTATCTTATCTATGCAAAATTTAGAATTCTAAAACCTAGTTAGGAATGCTAAGAATTCTCTAAACAGTTTTCGCAAGGTACTTCTCAAGGAAAAACATCAATATATGACTTTTTTCGATAAAGCACTCCTTTATCTGCCTACTTAAAATATTTCAAAATGCTTTGTATAAATTTAAGACAATATTTTTCCGTATTTTGTCACTCGTTTATATTTTGTCGCAACATAAATTACTTAAAAGTAAAAGGATATCATTTAAGGTGTTAAATCACTGTAATTGATGATATTGCGAGCAGTTTACTTTTTAACGTCTTTTGTGATATTTTTAGGCCGATAGAACATTAGTGCAGGAGACATAGAATGCGTTTTGTTTGGGTATTTTTAAACCACGCGACACTTAAGACAAAAACAAAAGAAATATCACTTTACCTTTCAACAGATTTACCACATAAACGGCGGTTTTATTTAAAGAATAATTAACGAATTTTTGACACCAGCGTAACAACGCTTAAATTAGTGTTTTGTAATTTGCAGAGCCAGTTTTTACAACTAATATAATTAATGTATTGTTAAAAAAAGAGTCCAACACTGAGGACGGGCTTCTTGTTAAACTAACATGCAATATGGCGGCGGACAATTTATGTGAGCACACTTCAATAGTCTATGAATAAAGACAAAAAGTTATTAGCATTGCACACCACAAATTACTAAAATTTAATTCAACACATAAATAAAACCAACTTTTAATAGGTTGATCATATACTTCTGTCATGTTTCTTCGTGTTAAATTGAATACATATCAAAGAGAGACTAATGCTAACTAACACGAAATCAACACAGGCGTTGCTTTTTCCTTGCCATACTTTTTAATAAGGCACAACACTGCAGGACTAATCCTTTATGGCGCTTTCCGAGCGGTGCGTATGCGCAGGAAACGACCTACGTTGGTTTTAAATCTTTGGAGATTATACTCCTTCCAGAGTGCTGACGTTCTCCAGATGAAAAAGTTTTTAAACAGTGATGTTCGAGGGACACTAAGCTGAACCACGTACCTGTGGGCTACAGTGGCTCGTCGTGTATTTCTACCATGCACCGCTCTGGGTGGAATCAAGCGGGCAATCTCAGTTGAGTACTTGCCATGAAAATATTTGTAAAATAGACTCAAGTCGCCAACCTGCCTTCGATGTTTAAGGCTTTCCAGGTTGTTTGTTAGATCATGGTCACCGATCAAGCGAATGGCTCTTCTTTGAATGGAATCTAGCAATCTCAGGGTATGTTTAGGAGCCGAGCTCAAAATATGCGAACAGTACTCCAGCTATGGTTGAATTTGGGCTTTATATAGCATCAAAAGTTGTTGGGTGTATAGAGGTTCTTAGTTCGGAAAGTATTCCAACCTTCTGCGAGGCTGCCTTAGCGATGGCCGCAACGTGCTTATGCCAAGACATCTGACATCTAAATTGACGCCCAATAAATGAATTGATAATAATAGGTACAGGCAAATCGAATAAAAATTGTGTGAAGGGCAGTGTGAATTTCAGGGCATTGCTATTAAATGCCTTTTAACATTTTGCATGTAGTAACCTATTTAAATTCCCTAAGCCTCTCACTTGGTACTATTGCTCTCTTGCGCTAAATAATAGGGATGCAAAATAGCCGTACTGGTGGTCACGCAGAACACTCTTATCTTTGCATTTATGAAACAAACCACGGTGAATAGTGCGCGATCATATCGAAAGGAGGGCAAGAAAAATGGCGATGAGTGTTGTCAGCCTACTTGTTTGAACGCAGCCGTTGTGAACATACGATCATATGAACTTTTCTTCATCACATTACATGAGAAATCACCATGAAAGATTCGCACGTCATTAAGGAACACCCTGTATATTTCAAAAAATTGTCATCATTATTACGGAAAACAACATATTTAATTATAGCTTTTAAGTCCGGCTATATCCCTAAACGGCTGCTTGCTATTCAATAATTGTTACCAATATTAGTCCTACTAAAGATGACATGTCGCCCATCTTGCGGGTTTACTCGTTAAAAATACTTTAATTGTTGAATGAACAAATTTTCTGTGAAGTAAGAAGACCTAAAATAGTTTTAGAAAACTATTTAAGTTGCTGGGTATCTTCCTACCCCAACGAATATTAAGGTAATTCAACTCACCCTGAATGTGCGTGGTAGATGAACCACCATACATGGGGTAGTTGAACCACACAGGGAGAGATGAACCATAATAACGAAAGATAAGAATCCAATTATATAGAAGTAAAAATAATTGCATGTGATATTAAGGAGACACTAAGGCTTTTTTGCCACATCTATTGCACATATTTTCGTATTTTAAGCACGACTCATGAAACCAGCCGGTGCATATAATACATTGAACCCAGTCATCAGTCATTTGTGTAGTATTATAGTTTTCCCCACAACCAACGTAATTATTTTCTTCCCAATCTCCTGGCGTGTCGCTATCATCTTTCAGGGATACTTCTCCCTCTGATTCGGAACCACTACTTAATACTACTTTTTTTTTCGTTAGTATCTTTTTTGTTATTTTCTTTATATTTTGTGGATTTTTATTAGCTTGTTTCAATTTTTTCATTTTGTTACTGCGTGTTTTTCTAATAGCAATATGCTCAGGTGATGTGAAGACTTGAGCAAGGGCTCGCCCGCGCTTCTTTACATTCGCACGTTTTCGGTGCTTTTAGGGATTGGACTTATGAGATCCAACATTTTTTCAGTTTTCGTCCTGTTGGTTTAGACAATTTACCGATACTCTATTTTCTTCTTGTGATGATATGGGAACAGAAGAGCGTATTATACTATTTTTTAGAAATTGGTTCCCAAGATGAACCCCTGGCTGATCAGCAGAAGACTTCTGGACAACAACATTAGTGGCTTCGATTACCAATGCATGAGAGGCCTGAATTTGTTTATTTTTTTCATTGATGTTTATAACCTGAAAACCCAGGATAGCTAAAGTTCCAAGGGTTTACATTGCTTTATAATAAAAAAAACTAACCTCATTTTGTGTGGCATTTGTTGACTGCTGGCTCATTCTATTATCCATTTCAGATATAAAAGCATAATCTGGTATAGCTTCCGGTGAAAAAGGAATAATCCCAGTAGCTCGGAAACCGGATATTGCATTTCTTACTACAGCTGCTTTTGACCAGGAATCTGCCAATAGTTGACCAAACTGGAGCCTGCCAATTTTTCTGTTGGAATTTGTTTTCATTAAATTGTTACAAGCTGCATAGTAATGTGTTTTAAGCAACTTAAATATAGCCCTATCAAGAGGCTGAAGATAGTGGGTGGTGTAAGGTGGTAAGTAATAATAATATCATTTCGCTCAGCAAATTTAAGCATCTCGCAAAGATTACAATGAGACGTATGCCCATCTAGAATTAAAAGGACTTTTCGTAACGGTTTCTTAGGCAAGAAATGTTCTTCTAACCAGTTGAAAAATATGTCTGCATTTACATAGGCAGACTTTTGAGACATGCGAACTACAGAGCCTGGTAGCATAACCGATGAAAACTCATCTTTTAAGTTTTTCCCTTTGAAAATACAAGAAGGGGGAACAAAAGTGCCTTCGCCATTACAACAAGCTATTACACTAATTGTTTCGCCCTTCTCTGCCGACGTAATTGACGTTACCGATTTGCTGCCTTTGGCTGCTATAACTTGCCTTGGTCTGTTGTTGAGCTGCAAGCCTGTCTCGTCAACATTGACAATATTGCATGGTTTATCAAAGAGCCGATTGCCATTAAGTATAGTGTCTAACATTTCGAAGTAGTTGTTTACAATGTCCCAAGACAAAGCGGTTGAACGGTTTAGTGACACACCTTCAGCAATTCTTACGCTTAAATCTGAATGGCGACTTAGAAAAAGATGTAACCAGTCATATCCTGCCATGTTTTAACTTTAACTGCTCAGCGAGGGCAAGCACCATCTGCCGCACATCATTCCGTGTTGGGGCAAAACCAAATATTTGCAGCTTTTTAATAAGTGCTACTAATTTCGCTTCATTTTCTTCGCCTAAGGTGAACGAAGGATCCAATGACCCTGTTTTCTTTAGTTTTCCAGATTTTCTCCTTTTTATTAGCGTAGCTTTGGGGACATTAAAGTGTTTGGCTGCGACATGCGTTTTTAAGGTCATCTTCGGTCCATGTAGCCCTTGAAGAGCTTAGCTTCCGTTGGTATTTCGTAGGCATTCTAAGAAAAAAAAAGACCTATTAAAACCGGTTCAACTGTCCCGACCATATTTCAGGGTTAGATGGACCACCTAAAAAAACAAAATCTAATTGCAAATCGACTTTTACACTATTTACACTGGCTAAAATGAATATCATATTATAACGAGTGATTATTAATTATTTTGCTCAAGGGCGGCTGTGACCCAGTATACATAGTGTAGCAGTAGCGCGTAGATTAAATCATAGGGCGAATTTGCAAGAAAGCAGCGTTGTCACGTTGAAAACCTAAAATAATGTTTTTTGACGGTATGTAATATAAAATCCTGAGCTATCTTACTTTGAAAGCCTACTTTATATGGCCGCCTCCTACTTCTAGACACCTTCTAATGTTTCTTCTTACCCTCAGAGACACATTAACCAATACGTTTGGAGAATTATTAATTTCGGCAATTTTTTCTGAAATCCTTCGTTTAAGATCATTTATATCCTCAATTGGTGTTCGATAAATGGAGTTTTTTATAAAAGGCCACAAGAAGAAATCGCAGGGTGTTAAATCGCAGGAACGAGGTGGCCATATTTGTTGCGTATTTCGGCTTATAACTCTGTTTTCAAAAAATTCACTTAAAAAATTTAAATTTTCTCTGGTTACATGAGGTGTAGCGCCATCTTGTTGGAAGTAACCTTCCCGCAATTCATCATCGTGAAGCTCATTAATAAATGTTGTCAGAATTTCGATCCGATATCTCTCAGCTGTAATTGTGCCATCAAAGTAAATTAGGCCTACTATTCTTCTAGAACTAATTGCTGCCCACACACCAACTTTTTGAGGATGAAGAGGTCTTTCTACAAAAACATGCGGATTTTGCGTATTCCACATTCGCATATTTTGTGAATTAACATAGCCTGATAAATAAAAATAAGCCTCATCGGTAAAAAATGTTTTTTCAAAAGCACCACTATTTTCTTCTTAAAAATTGTTTAAAAACCATTCACAAAAATTAAGTCTTTGGGGAACGTCATTGGGAAGGAGTTCATGAATAGCCGTAACACGATAAGGGTATAGATGCAGATCCTTTTTCAAAAGTGTTTGACATGTACTGTAGCATAAATCCGTTTGCTGAATTTGTTGAGATAAATGCCTAATAGAGGTTAAAAGATTATTTTCCATAATTTGTCGCGCTTCTTCAATAACCTCATTCGATCGTTTCGTTGGTCTTCCAGCCCCTTTTTTATGTTGAACAGAACCAGTCTGACGAAATTAATCAATTAGGTATTGTGACCCAGTACGAAAATTATGAAAGGTCACCGCAACATCAGGAAACTCGGTTCGAAATTCATCAAAGCAGTCATGCATAGAGTAATTCCACACACCGCCTATTTTGTTTCCATTTCTAAAAAAACTTTCAACAATAAAAATTTTTTGTGCTTCACTAAACATTTTTACTGTAGAACTTTCAATCCGGCAACAAAGCTTCACCAAAACTTGATACGCTGAAAAATAAAAAATTAAATCATATCCTGCAAATAGCACTTTATAATAGTCAAAAGACGACTCCCCAGAGAAATATTAGTTAAAGCAATAGTAACCTACCTTCAAATAACTGCAAAAACTACAAAATTTCTCCAATTTTTGAACTTTACAAATACACAAATTTAAATAAGACGTAAATGTCATAAAACAATCATGTCATCTTATCTACGCAGTACGGCCATGATGCTTTTAAAATGCATGGCCTCCCTTGAGCAAAATAATTAAAAATCACTCGTTATATTTTTAACGAAAACTTGCATTTTAATACTTACGTTTAACTAGAATCACTGCTTCACAATCCGTTAAAAAAATTTTACGCCGCGTGTAAATTTGTAAACAAATATAGTCACTTTCAAAAAATATCATATGTGCACCTCGCGATTATCAGACTCCAACTGGTGGTTACTCTTACTCGTCCATGTGTCTGCATTTAAATTTTGTCCCTCTACCTTATACAATCAAAACTACAAGACTGGTCCATCTCAGGCGGTGGTTCATCTCTCCCGGAGTTACCCTATAGAGGGATTATCAGCAATCTCATCTCGAATTTCCTCCTCTTACCAAGGGTCCCTTAATATTATTGGAGGCCCTTCTCCACCACAATGCGGCAAAAAACTTCCTAAAATAGATTAGCAAAATATTATTTTTTATTTCACTTGACTATTTACCTGTTTCTCTCAACCCTTTAAAAAGTTCTTCGGTGAGGTAAACCAATATATTTTTCTCGGCTCCACATAATTGACGAGTGTTTGATCATAAATTAGATGCATGTCAGCATATTTACTAAAGGAATAATCCTCGATTACTTAAGTGTTATTTACCTATTCAATGAGACCATTTACTATTTCAATAACGTGTTATCCAAAAAATTCTTTAAGATGCTTTGCGACCGATGCAATGAGTGTTCAAAGGACAATTCACGTTGGTGTTAAAACTTTGTAGATTTTATTTATTTGGTACCATGGAACATGGCCTCTGGAAGATCGTTCCAAAGTGATGACCTTCTTCAGATGAACTAAGGTGAAGTTACGCCACTGAATTGTAACGCCAAGTTGCTGTGAAATTGATTGCAGGAAATATAATACTTTTATAATGTGACGGTTATGGCGCTTCTGATTTAATGATAATAGGTTACCGGTATCATAACATTAAATAAAAAAAAATAAATGAAATATAAATGCAAATGAGAATTGTTTGAACAAAACAGGTCTACCGCATTTCAAATTCAAACATTATCGTTAACAGAAAAGCATTCTTATTTCAGCCGGTATAGTATGTAGGTAATATTTGTTTTTTTAAGAATAATTCAACAAGTTTTTAACTAATTATTAACAAGTTAGTTATGTTTATTTCGAGATAATTATAATAAAAAGAACTCGATAAATTTATTGCACCTACGCAGTTTAATAATAAAAATATACCTTATTTCATTAATGGGGTGACATCACTGTCAAGAACTTGTCAATAAATTAGTGTCACGGTTAAGTCATGAAAGATTACACTTAGGCTGAATACGCTGACATGCTATTATTTCCTAGGGAAGTTCAATGTAATGGCAGAGCCGCTTCTCGACTATATGAAGAGCGGTTTTTTGAAAGGCGAATCCCACACACACTGTTTGAAAGGGTCAATCAACGGCTAAGGGAAACTGGCTTCATAAAAATAAAACGGTTGGATAATGGCGCAAAGGACTGTGCGAACCCAAAATCTTGAGAAACAGATGCTTCGCCGTTTTGGAAATAATCCTTCTGTAAGCACCCGAGCAGTCGCAGATGCCATGCATGTAAATCATGTCAGTGTATGTAAAGTTGTTCATGAACAGCTTCTTCACCGCTACCACCTTCAAAGAGTGCAAGCATTGGAACTAGATGATTTCATGCCCAGCGTAGAATTTTGCGGGTGGTGTCTTGGCCGGAATACACAAGAGCCACAATTTCCAAAATATGTACTTTTTACTGATGAGACTGTGTTTACAAAAGAAAGCATTTTAATTCGCGAATTAGTCATGTGTGGGCTAAGGAAAACCCTCGTGTGAAAATGGTGTTCACATGAGGGGGGTATCAACATAGGTTCTCGGTCAACATGTGGGCCGGCATTGTTGGAGAACGATTTATTGAACCGATCATGTTGCCTCCTTATTTAACCGGTACTATTGTTATTATTGAATTGTTACATAATCTGCCCCTAAATATATAACAAAACTTATGGTTCCAACATGATGGAGTGGGTTTTCACTTCTTGTCCGCGAGCACCTAAATGAAAATTTTAACAGATATTGGATTGGCCGCGGAGGCCCTGTCACCTGGCCAGCGCGCTACCCAGATCTAACACCTTTAGATTTTTTCTTTGGGGGTATATGAAAAGTCTCGTTTATGAAACTCAGTCGAGTCAGAAAAAGATTTGGAGGCTAGAGTTTCCGCTGCGGCTTAAGTAATCTAAACCATGTTTGAAGTTTTTAAACATGTCAACTTAAATGTGCTGCGTAGGTGCAATAAATATATCGAGCGTGGTGGCAGGCGTTTTCAGTAACTACTATTTCAAGTCTTTTTTTATACTACCTACCATAAAAGTAACGCTGATTAATTTATCTCTTGATATCTGTACTGTACTTCATTGTTCTTTGGACCTAATTTGTTTAAAACTTCAATAATTGATTTCTGTATCTTAACTTTTTTTAGCCAATTTCCGAAGGAACGGTGAAATTTAGCTACTTCTACAGAGAGTACCCTTTTTATGTAAAAGACAGAGGAAATTCATAATGTAATGTCAAAACGACAAGAAATTGAAGCCTTAGAGGATTGGGGTTAAGTTTACCCCAATACCCCCCTGGTTCGCACGCCCATGGTTATAGTTAACATTGTCCAATAGGCTCAAATAGATGAACTTACTCACAGTAATTTATATCCCAAAATTGGTTGCGGTAGCTGAAGTACTTCTGGAGCTACAAAACGAAAACTAGTTTATGAAGACCATCTTTAACCCTACTTTTAAACCTACAGTCTTCTTAAAAGGACGGCAGAAACCTAGTAACCTAACACGTGATAAGATTTAAAAAATTTAGATGACGGTGCGCATGCTTAATAATTTAAAGGACTAGGAACCATACTTTAATAGGTTTATTATATTCCTTGCATTGTTGAGGGAGAAATAAGTGACATTTTGTGGTTATGATAACACGCCATTTACAATAGGAGATAAAAAGTAAGTAATTTTTAGTTTTATCTGTAATATTTTTTGCATTTTGTATTTATGAAGGTTCAATAAGATTGTAGAATTGTAACCAGTATCATAACATTTATTTGTTGTCATGATTATGATAAATACTTAGCAAAAAGATCGTCCGTCCTTTTAAAGGGACGGTAGGGTTATATATTACTTTTTGCTCATTGATATTTTTTTTTCCAGTTATTGGAAAAAGCCCTTAAAGTTGTCGGAATTGCTGGAAGAGATCGAAAATATTGATGATACTGAAGTACCAGAACAGTTAGCAATCTTTCCACCAGAAAATGCCGATGAAGATTGTGATACTGACGAAGACTCAGGAGATGAACATTTAGTTGAGTTAAATAATCTGCCCGGAGCACAACTTAAAGCTGAAGTAGAGGTCCGACAATTAGTAGATGATTATTGGGACAGTGATGACAATAAACCTTTGGCAGCATTCGTCGAGCGCAAACCAAAACAAATTAAAAAATTTAATTATACAAACCAAGATTTAGAGGCAATGCCTATTTCTCATTGGAAACCTGTAGTTGAAGTAATGAACAATCTCTCACCTGCAACAACTTTTAAGTTATTTTTTAAAATGAACTACTTAGTTTTATTGCAGGTCTTCTTCTCAGTGGATATATACCTTTTCCTAGAAAACAAATGTTTTGACAAAATAGAAAAGATATCATTTATAAATTGGTGTGAAGCAATTTCCCGCGATAGATTTCAGTACATTATGACCAATATCCATTGCAACGACAATACACAGTTGGACAAAAAAGACAAATATTCAAAAATGAGACCCATCTTTGATATTTTAAACAAAAAGCTTTTTGATCATGCCCCAGTTGAAGAAAATCACAGCATCGATGAATCCATGGTTTCTTATTTTGGCCGCCACAGTGGAACACCCTTTATTAGAGGAAAATCAATCCGGTGGAGGTACAAATTTTGGGTTGGAGCTTTGCGGCTTGGCTATATTGTTTACTTTGACCCCTATCAAGGTTCTTAAAGTAAACTGCCTGAGAAGTACAAACATATGGGACTTGGAGCATCTGTGGTGTTACAATATGCTGATAGGGAGTTTCCATACGAGTCATTTAATTTATATTTTGACAACTACTTTACTTCACTTTCTCTTCTTAAAGAATTAAGAATTAGAAGAATACGAGCCACTGGAACGCTGAGGGACAACCGCATTCCACAAGCTTCTCTATCCAATACTGCGATTATGAACAGAACGAGGTAGTTTTGAGTATGTTTTGGCTGACAGTGAACTAGTTATCTGTAAGTGGAATAATAATAACGTGGTAAATATAGCTTCAAATGCCCTTACATTCCTACCAATGAGTAAAGTTAAACGTTTTTCACAAGCAGAAAAAAAAATACATCTACGTAGACCAACCACAACTCAACACAAATTCTACAGCGAGAATATGGGAGGTGTGGACAGAAGTAATCAAAACTTGGGTGATTACAGGGTTTCTATTAGAGGAAAAAAGTGGTACTTTCCTCTGTTTACCCACTGCATAGGCCTTTTAAAAGGACAGCACGTTTTGACCATTCGCAATATTTTGAGTTTTTTAAAATCTTTTTTTTATCATTAACGTCTAATAGACTAACTTCTACAAAAAAAATTAATACCTTTTAAAAACAAATAGCTTCAGTGTTAAATGGGTTAAATGGCTCTGGCTCCATGAGGAAGTGTTTCCGGACCCATATTCATATAAATTTTATTTACTTTTTTTATGTGTTCTATCTACCCTAGAAACTTGTAACATAATGAGATTAACGCCCTGTATAGGTTATCAAATTTTTTCCTAACTTAATCATTCGAAAACTTTTATAAAGGCACAAAATGTTACAACACAATAAGTCATAGATATGCCATATCTCCATACATTCTATCATAGACAGATGCAAATGTCAAGACTTCTTTAAATAATTTAAAAGGAATGATTACCAGAAATAATAAATGATGATTAAACATTTGTAGATAAGGACGACAAGAACCTGTCTGGTTCCAAGCGGGTACCGAGCGACCACGTCGGTACCTTTAGAACCAAAAGAATTCTTGTCTCACGCTACTTCGCACGTCATCGAAAGATGTACTGTTCTGTCCTTCAACTATCGCCACTGATGAGGAAAACAAATTACTGCAAGGTCTTGAGAATACGTTTCAATAATGACGATTCAATTATGAACGTTCCCATGATTATTATGGTTAGGTACTTAATGATGTTGCAAAAAGTATCTGTATTAGATGCAGAGTTCAAAAATTATTATTTTAATTAAAATGACAGATTCATAAAAAAAATTTTATTTATTCAAAGAGGTGCAAATTTTCATACTTACTTTGACTAGTTATTTTCGAGATTGCATGCAAAACTTAAATTCTTCGGTTTGAGTAATACTGTAATTAATTTTTTTTTCAATATTATTCTAGTAAGGAGAGCGGGTTTTATTGAACAACAGGAAGTATAACCTATTCTCGATGTCCAGTGTCGTTACTTTGTAGCAATTTTAAAATTGCCCCTATTGACTTATGGGGAATCCTAGACTTACCTTTTGTTCTTACAGTCAAACTTCCACAAAGTGCATCTTATATAGTTATTTGGTTCAAAATTTGTTTATTAAATTGTGTCATCTTTGTTTACAGAAAATTAGTTCAAATAGTCAAAATATGTGGGGCTAGAAGTAGTGCGTTCGCTTTTCTGTTGGTTACTTGCGCAAAGCGCTGCAAGTAGGTTCGTCAGTCTCTGTCAAGTCGCAGATCGTCCATTTTTTACTCCTGGCAATTTTATGTATAAGCGAAGTTGTTTGGAATTATTTCCTTTATTTCATTATTTAATCTATGTTCTGGTAAAAGCCCACACTCTCGTATCGTTTTGATCTTTTGTAGTGTGTCTCTCTTCTCTTTTTTTTTTTTTGGGGTTATGTTGGGTTGGCAATACTTCAGTCAGCTGATTGTTGGAGGAGAGGAGGGTTTCTTCAGAGTTCTCGTGGCAAATGAGCTCGCCTCTTAAAATACCTTCAGAGAGGAAGGTTGTGTCTCGCTGATAGGTCATTTTTTTTGCCAAAAGGCCACGAGGTCTCACCCCCTTTTAGAGGTAAGCTCCTTTTATTCTTTTTTTTTTGTTGCTGTTCTTGTAGGGATTCAGTGGGTTATTCTCTTTTTTATTATTTTTAGGGGTTTTGTTGGTGGATTGGTTTAGCCGTTTTGTTGTTTTGGTTTTGCCGTTCGTGGGGTTGTAAGGTCAGGAAACCACCTACCTCATGTGCTCTAAGTAGAGTCTTTAACGAGCTACCATATGGGTTCTTAGGACGACGTTGAATTCCACCTGACCTACAAGGAGTAGCCAAAGCTATCTGAGTGTAATTTTTTATTATTTGTTTAACTTATGTCATTCATCATAGTTTTCACATTAGCCATCTCAATTTTATTACCTTTTTCTTTAACATATAACTTTTTAATGTAAGGCTATCTTGGCAAGGGATAACACCTTTTTACCATACCCTATTAAAATATTTACTATGTTCTAGAATCTTCCCTTAAGTTATACCCAATTTTTAATTCAAATCCTTGCGCCCGGAAAGGCTGTTTTGCTTTTTTTATCATACTTACATAATTTAAATTATACAGTTCAATTAGTCAATTGAAAAATTGAATATTTTACAAGAGATATAAAGTATTCCCTCTTATTTAATAAAAACTTCATTGTTTGTGTGAGAAATTTTAGTTTTATTTATTGCATAGATTTTCAATAGTTACTGACATTCGGTATACTTTTCCTGGTTTGGACTTCTGTCAAACCGGGTGGCGCCCAACGCAAGCCAACGACGAAGGGAAGGTGTAAGTATAACGGACCACGACCTAGTGCCTCCACATTAAGGGCTACCGGCTACCGTCAGCAGAAAGTGACAGCCTGTTGTCCATGACAAAAGATTAACACTGTCATAACTTAAGGTAACATTCTGGGTCCTTTAATTGTCTCCGTGTATACGTTGGTTTCTACGGGGTTTTAAATTTTATCAATCATAACGATATGCATCAGATGACTCTTAAATTTTTTTTTCCTCTTGAAACTGCTGCCTTCGGCGTAAGTGAATTTTTATTCTTTTATCTCATTTTATTAAATCATGGCATATATAAAACGTATTCGTTATAAATAAAAAATAAAGTGACTACAAAATAGTCATTTCTATGGAGACCTCTAGCCTCTATCAAATTTTTAACAGCCAATTGTTAGTTAGAGCACTTTATTTATTTTTTCAATAATTAAATGAAAGCGGTCTCGACACTCATCTACTACCTTCGCAATGATTTTACAACGACAAGAGATATCGATCCCCGGTTTCAGATTTCGTTTTCTTAACTAGTAACCTACCAAACGAAGTAAAAAAATCTGTAGGGTACCATTTGCATTTATGAAGTAATCAGAACTAGTATAGCATTTTTTTCGACAGCGCCAGCTACCGCTTAGCATTAAAATAAATAAAAAAATTTTAAAAGCCATGTTTAATAAACTTTAAAAGACCTTTGAAATAAGCCCTAGTTTGTTATATTCGGTTACCGCAAACCTAAAGCTGGATTTATAAACTCGACAAGTTGGTGAGGTTGAGGTTCAGTTGGTGTTGGAAATAGAAGTTCAATTTAAACTAAAGGGAACACTCAGTTCCATTTATACACTCGTTCATGTTGTTGATGTTAAGCTCATGTAAGGTTCGAAAACTTCCCGGGTAGTTCGAGATAACCAATTTTTATGCTCGGAGTTTGGAATATCTAACCTCACAAACTTGATCGAACTTCAACCTCACCAACTTTTCGAGTTTATAAATCCAGCTTAAGTTACATCAGTTTGAAGTATCTAAATTATTATCGGACACCCTGCCGTTGCCATGGTAATAAGAGAAAAATTGTCATTACAAAATTTGTAGATATTTGAACAAGGAATGTGAAAAGTAAATTTCTTAACTACATTATATATGAAATGTTAGGAGATTTTAACGACTTTTTGTGACACCATAGCAAATACGACCCCTAGCGGTAAAATTAGGAACTTAAAAGTATTTTTATTCAAATTCTTTTGGCAATATTTGTTAATATTTTTTTACCTTAACATTAACTTAAATCTTAACATGAATAGTTTTCGAGATATAGCTGCTCTATACCCTTAACTGATCTCCCTGTATATGCCTTGTTTGCTTTTAAAATATGCAGTTATCTGCATTCTCTTCACCAAATTTGCATACTGGTATGCAATATTTCTTAATGAATTATAGTAAAATAGGGTAAAGAAACACAGTGTGTTCTAAACAAGATGTTTATTTAAAAAAAAAAATGCAAAAAAAAACGACGAAAAATAAAAGTAAAAATTTCATTTGGTTTAAAATGTTTCTTTATTTCAAAATAAAAATAAATTAATATGTAGATAGCTATATTTTTAAGCCGACCTGCACCTATTTATTGCAGTTTGAACATGTTGCGACTTACTAAAGGTAAACGATGTAATGTAAACTTTACTATACACGTATTACGTGGCTCATTTCGACTATCCATTGTAAAGAGTTTTTTGCTGTATTATTTGTATTTTAAAATTTGTCATTGAGTTTTTGCAGTGAAAGGTAGGGGGCGCTAATTGAAATACAAACATGTTTCGCGTATTTTCTTAAACGTTTCAAATGGAGGTAGGTAGGTATTTTTGTTTTATGTGTTTCCAAAGACTGTCAACAACAAACAAATTTAGTAAAAACCTCATGTTGATATCCTATTTCTAGCCGAAGATATTGACATAATTTAATATAGTTGATGCAAAGCAAAAACCCTTGCACGTCATACCTTTCGAGCGACGTCAGATATCGACAGTGTTGCCAGCTTGTAACCACAAACCTAAGGTAAACATTAAGGTATTAATTATTATATTGACAATAATAACTAGACGTCCTAACGACAAAGCTTTAAGTTTAACAAAGGAGAGGTATAAATATCTTGTTTATCGTTTTAAAATTTGCTCGCGACATTTTAATAAAGAATTTAATTTAATAAAACAAATAGCTTCCAATAACGGTTACAATCATAAAAAAATAGATAAAATACACTCTAGAATGTCATATAAAAAAGCGATAAATGAAATTATGCCCATAACAAAAGAAAAATCTAAATATACAACTTTAACAATCATAGGTAGAGCTAGCGATAACATAAAAAGTTTACTTAATAAATAAAACATTAATATTTCATATAAAACTGACAATAACTTGAGCAAGGTCATTAAAATAATAAGGATAAAACAGCTAAAGATAACAAAAGTGGAGTTTACAAATTAAATTGTGGCTCTTGTGAAAAATCATATATTGGTCAAACTGGTCGGTCTTTTAAAACTACAATTAAAGATCACTTTGATTCTTTTACCAAAAATAATAAACATTCTACGTACGCGGATCATTTAATAACAGACAATCATAATTTTGATAAAGATTATGACATATTACATCAGGGACAAAAAGGATTAAAATTAAATCCCTTAGAATCCTTGGAAATTAACAAACTGAAAAATTACCTTAACTAACTTAAAGCTTTGTCGTTAGGACGTCTAGTTATTATTGTCAATATAATAATTAATACCTTAATAGGGAAAAGGGGAAAGAAAGTCAAAAAGTCTTTCTCGACTAATTTAATAGAGCTATCAAAGGCTCAATTTTAAAATAAAACGTCTCTACATGTTTCGAAGGTAGTAACCTTCATCTTCAGGAGACCAAAGTAGTGCTGCAGTTATTATTAGCAGTAGAGAGAAAACTGTTGGTGGAAAATGACGTTGATGGAGCTTTTTTTTTTTTAATATTTTGAAAAGATATTAAAAAAATTGAGTGCAATCAGCATACTAAAATTGTAAAAGAAAGTGAAAAGTTATATTTAATTCAACATTTCTGAAAAGACACTGTCAATTTGTGGTCGAATTTAAAAAGGGGGGAAGTTATTCGTCATTTGAAAGTTATAAGTCAGGATATATAAAGATAATCTTTTGGGCATTCTAGGTCATGTTAGAGAAAGATTTTGTTAGCGTTTTATTAGAAATTCTGTAATAAGAAAGACATTTGTAATTAGTAATGAAATAAAATTATTAATAATGTCTGTACTTACATAATGTTGAAATTTCATTTGTAAAATTAATTATTGGAGACCTAAGGTCCCGTCAACTTGTGTTATGTTCGTCCCATTATGTAGGGAAAACAGAATTAGATTTAAAATAAAATTATTAAAAACAGATCTTATATTTTATATACCCTTAAAGACTAAAATAGGGAGACGGACACAGTTACAATGAAAACGTGAAAACGTGTTCACCGTCATTTTATAGTCGACCGTTGACAGTTGGAGAACAAAATGGTTGACAATGTCAGCATAATTGCAGTAAAGAAAAACGTTTGAAAAGCTCAATCATCGTTCTTATAGTCAGTTAGATAAACGTACATAAAACTTGAATACAATATAAAATACAAATAAGGTATTATAATAAAATTTTTTTCACAAGGTTGGGGGAATAAGGTCCTAAAAGATTTCCTTTATATTCTTTGGTGGTCTCCAGTGATCGTTAAAAGAAACATAGAAATTTATGTTAGGAGAAGAACAATTATTGTTAAGAAACTAATTAAAATTTTTTTTTTTTGGGTTACTAGTTTGACATTTGTATTCTGTACTCAACCTTTAAATTTCTGACTTATCACTCATACTCCTAGATTCTGTATCTTAACAATAATGTTCTTCTCCTAACTTAAATTTTTATGTTTCTTTTAACGATCACTGGAGACCACCAAAGAATATAAAGGAAATCTTTTAGGACATTTATTCCCCCAACCTTGTGAAAAAAATTTTATTATAATACCTTATTTGTATTTTATATTGTATTCAAGTTTTATGTACGTTTATCTAACTGACTATAAGAACGATGATTGAGCTTTTCAAACGTTTTTCTTTACTGCAATTATGCTGACATTGTCAACCATTTTGTTCTCCAACTGTCAACGGTCGACTATAAAATGACGGTGAACACGTTTTCACGTTTTTATTTTAACTGTGTCCGTCTCCCTATTTTAGTCTTTAAGGGTATATAAAATATAAGATCTGTTTTTAATAATTTTATTTTAAATCTAATTCTATTGCTTTCCCTACATAATGGGACGAACATAACACAAGTTGACGGGACCTTAGGTCCCCAATAATTAATTTTACAAGTGAAATTTCAACATTATGTAAGTACAGACATTATTAATAATTTTATTTCATTACTTATTACAAATTTCTTTCTTATTACAGAATTTCTCATAAAACGCTAACAAAAATCTTTCTCTAACATGACCTAGAATGTCCAAAAGATTCTATTTATATATCCTGACTTATAACTTTCAGATGACGAATAACTTCCCCCCTTTTTAAATTCGACCACAAATTGACAGAGTCTTTTCAGAAATTTTGAATTAAATATAACATTTCACTTTCTTTTACAATTTTAGTATGCTGATTGCACTCAATTTTTCTAATATCTTTTCAAAATATATTTTTAAAAAAAGCTCCATCAACGTCATTTTCCACCAACAGTTTTCTCTCTACTGCTAATAATAACTGCAGCACTACTTTGGTCTCCTGAAGATGAAGGTTACTACCTTCGAAACATGTAGAGACGTTTTATTTTAAAATTGAGCCTTTGATAGCTCTATTAAATTATTGGAGAAAGACTTTTTGACTTTCTTTCCCCTTTTCCCTATATTTTAACTCCACTTCGAGAATGGACTATTTCTTTAAATTAATACCTTAATGTTTACCTTAGGTTTCTCCATCGCTACCTTTAGTTAGACCTATATATTAAGATATTTGTTTTTAATACCTCACATCTGAAGAAGCCGCTGTGACGGTGAAACACGTGTCATGTTGACATAATAAAGTGAAAATCAAAAAACAATTAGTGTTTTCTTTCATATGTTAAATATGGATTTTTCATCAAGTAACGGTCAAAACTATAAGACATTGTAAAGGTTGTTAGTAACATTTATTGGGTCTGGAGGGGGGAGCCGAAAATCTCTGCTGTGGCTGCCCCATTAAATGTCTTGTGTTAAAAAGTGACATTGTTTTTAACGGTGCCCATAAACTAAAAGTTTTGATTTATTTTATTAGAGTTGAAGTGGTAATAAAATTTCTAACATTTCCACCGTTTAATTTGGCAAAATAAAAACAAATACGTGTGAACCAGGTCGTGTGTATATGCATATTTTTAAAGACGAGACTAGACAGCTGTGGGGATAGACAGGCGGGCTGCTTCCGTTTTAATGATTTAGTGGTCCACGGAACAACACATGTGCTTCTGAACAGCATATTTGCATCCCCTGGGTTCCTGATGATGGGATTTGTTGTTGTTTGGTATTGCCGATATTATAGTCACTAATAATTTTGGGTTTAAATTATTACGGCATAGTGTAAAGCTAAAAGGAAATTCTGTATGATTTCTTGCCAGATTTGTCAGTTCGGTCCATTTTCCACTATACCCGGATCGAATTGTGTATCAGTACCTACATGACATTTCCTAATTAGTTTCATTATTTTTCTTTATTCCTATGGTACAGGGTGTCCAGTTTTAGTGTATTTTCATATACCAGCTTCCTTATTGTAAAAGATATAAAGATGGGGTTTACGGCTTACGGTTGTATTATTTTATAAAACTTTCATTGCCCTAAACGAAAATTTCATAGCCCTTTCAGTTTCTGACATACAGGGCGATTTTGAAAATTTGTAATTTTTGACGCATCCCTGTATCTCAATTATTTGATAACTTACCAATAAGGTAAAAGTGGGTTACAATATAGTTTTTTTTTATGTAGAATTCAGTGATCTAAAAATAAAACAGAAAATATTTGAAATGCAGAAGAAAAAAATTATGTATGTGTAAAAAAGTTATCGACGCGTCTCTTCTGTATGTCCACCTTCTCGTTCAATGCATTTAATTGTCCGATCATAAAATTCACTAAGAGTGGATCGCAATACACTTGCTGGAATATTTCTGCAATGAAATCGTATCGAATTTTCAAGCTCCCCATTATTAAACGGTCGATCCTTGTAAACTTTTTGCTTTAAATATCCCCATAAAAAAATCTAATGGGGTGAGATCTGGCGAACGAGGAGGCCACCGTGGATCGGTATTTCGTTCTTACCATTTATCACCAAATTCCCCGTTTAACCATTCAGAAACAATTCTAGCAGAATGAGCGGGACAACCATCATGTACAAACCATAATTTATGTCGTTCTTATATACTCATATTACCCAAAAAATCCGTCAGTTTGTTTTCCAAAAAATGTAAATAGGTATCACCAGTTAGATTTTGGCAAAAAAAAAATGGCCCTATTAATTTGTCCTTAATAATACCGCATCAAACGTTTGTTTTTTTTGGTAATACTGGTTTTTATTGTCAATGACAAAATTTGGATTTTCGTCCGACCACCACTTACAATTTTGGGAAGAAACAACGTCATTTGTTGTGAACGTGGATTCATCCCCAAAGAGTATGTGTCTATGAAATCACGGTGATCTTCTATTTGTTCTTGAATCCACATGCAGAAATCATACCGCAAGTCATAGTCTCGTCTTTGAAACGTGCAAATCAACATTGGCTTATAGACATGGTAATTTTGTTTTTTGAGAATCTTAACAGAGCTTTTTTTATACCCGTATAAGCATAGATTTGTTGGATGGATCTTCTAGGGTTTTTAGCAACTGCTTGAAGTACTTCTAATTGATTTTCTTTAGTACATACAGTTTTGGTACGTTCATTTTTATATTTATAGTCTAAAGACCCTGTCTGCTTAAAATTATTTAAAGTTCTGTTGACAGTTGAATAGTGAACTTGTTTATCTGGATGTCGTTTACTGAATATATCTCCTGGTTCACGCACATATTCACACTAATTCTTCCTTCTCGGCTAACGTTAACTGTATTGGAGGAGGCATTTGAAATGAAATAACAACAATAATTATTTAAGCATAAATAATGCCACCAAACTGTCATATTGTTTACTTTTAACCCTTATTTGTTTTTTTCCATAGGTATCTGCGATTATTTTAGTAGGATTTCATGTTTGTCGATTAATTTCTACAATTTTCTAATAAACATTTAAAATAAAAATTTTGCACTTTAAATGAGAGTTTATAATTTGGATATTATCATTACTAATGTTTTATCTTGTTAAACAAATTTTAGGATATTTTAAAGTTGTGTTTAATGTCGCAACAACCATGAAGTTTGTGATTCCTTAGTAAATTAAAAATTTAAGTTAATTTTACAAATATGCTTGAATTTGAACAAAGATATGTGAAATTGATGTGATTTTGATTAATTCATCAAGGTTTTTAGGGCGAATATAAAAAAAAAATTTTTTTGGGAAATTATTATTGTTCTCAAAAACAAATATTTTCTTATTTTAGGAGGTCACGTTTTCGAATATGTGCATAACTTTTAATTCTAAACAACCAAGTTTTATATTTTTGACCTACCCTGTACGTCGCTTGACTTGCAACCATTTCAAGTGCACTTAATATGATTATCGAACATTCACCAACTTTTATGAAGAATAAAATTTTCTGAGAAATCGGTAATAAAAATAATTCCCATATGTTGCACACTTAATAAATAACCACACTGTATAAGACGCCTGAACTAGATGAAAACGACTTATGAATTCGGATTATTGAAAGTTGCAATGCGATACGAAATAATGCAGGCGTTTTTGAACTTGTAAGAGAATCAATGGTGAGACGATTGCAATCGTGCATTTTATCAGAAGGTGGCTATTTTCAACATATGCTTTGACTAACTGTTGCATTTTTTTGTACCATTATTTAAAAAAAACAATTTTATTTTTAATTTAAATGTTTTTAGTTTTGAAATGCATAGGTATTTTTTTTGTACATGCACTAAAGTGGTTTTTATTTTTTCTCTCGAAAACGAAACAAGAACAAAAAAGAACGAAATGATAAAAAAACGATTTTTTTTTAAACTTTAACACCCTGTATACCAAAACGGGGCAACTCCGGACACATGTTCATATAAACTTTTCTCTTAAAATGTCATAAGAAATCACCTTCTTAAATTACGTACCGTACGTCTGAAACACCCTGTATATGTTTATTTTAATAATAAAAAGTATTTTAACATTTTAATATACAATTAGTTATCTTAAATTGTGGAATAATTTATCTAACATATTTGTATTGTTAAATATAACATATTGTATCGGTGTCCTAAATGGACACATAAAATATATTTTATCAAAAATAATAGTATATTATTAACCAAGGTTTAGACAGCCATCATTATTGCCCGAGCGGCAAGTTTAAATCACGAGGAGCGGAGCGACGAGGGATTTAAGATGCGAGGGCTATAAGCTGTCTAAACCGTGGTTAATATAATATTTTTTCCACTACTACAAACTTTTATAAGACATTTATCTTTATAGTATTAATAATTATAAAAAATGATAGGTAGGTATAAGTATTTTTTTAATCATGTTACCTGCGCTTTGGAATTGGCAAAATATGTTGTTGTTTTGTCAGGTGGCTTTGTTAATGTCAATTTTTGTTCATTTATGTCATCAGATTTCGCGAGTTTTCCGTTTTTTTAAAAAATGAGGGAAGAAAATGTTAGTGATATTATTATGTGTACACCTCTAGAATTAAGGATGGAAGCAGAAAAAATGTTGATTGTATCGATATTTTACAATATCAAGTAATCTAATATGTATTGATAATTATCTGGTTGCCTAACCACATTCATGTTTATGAATTCATGCTGTAGAATCAAAAAATCAAGTTACCTGCCTTCAAATAGATTCTTGAAGATCGGTCAATAATGGATTTCAATGCCTTATTATTGACCATGGTCAATAATAACTTATAATTTAGAGAAAAACGATTTCTAACGTTAATAATCGGTCAATAATGGCGATGTTATAGGTTAGTAGTGGAAAAAAATAATTATTTTTAAATTTACGATAAAGGTATTTTCTCAGTGTATTGCCTACAATTAATTTTTTTTTAAATGGGACACCCTATATTATAAACAAGTGTGACTTCTTGAGGATTCAGTCGCGTTTGGGCTTAAAAGTAAAACTCTTATTTTACTACGCCGAGCTTTCGAAAAAAATATATATTTGTTATCCAATTATATATTGTGATCAAGTATATTAATAGTATATTATTATCCAAGGTTTAGACAGCCATCATTATTGCCCGAGCGGCAAGTTTAAATCACGAGGAGCGGAGCGACGAGGGATTTAAGACGCGAGGGCTATAAGCTGTCTAAACCGTGGTTAATATAATATTTTTTCCACTACTACAAACTTTTATAAGACATTTATCTTTATAGTATTAATAATTATAAAAAATTATAGGTAGGTATAAGTATATTTTTTAATCAAGTTACCTGCGCTTTGGAATTGGGAAAATATTTTGTTGTTTTGTCAGGTGGCTTTGTTAATGTCAATTTTTGTTCATTTATGTCATCAGATTTCACGAGTTTTCCGTTTTTTTTTTTTAAAATGAGCGAAGAAAATGTTAGTGATATTATTATGTAGACACCTCCAGAATTAAGGATGGAAGGAGAAAAAATGTTGATTGTATCGATATTTTACAATATCCAGAATCTCTAATAATCTAATATGTGTTGATAATTATCTGGTTGCCTAACCACAATTAATTCATGCTGTAGAATCAAAAAATCAAGTTACCTGCGTTCAAATAGATTCTTGAAGATCGGTCAATAATGGATTTCAATGCCTTATTATTGACCATGGTCAATAATAACTTATAATTTAGAGAAAAACGATTTCTAACGTTAATAATCGGTCAATAATGGCGATGGGTTAGGTTAGTAGTGGAAAATAGTATATTATTAACCAAGGTTTAGACAGCCATCATTATTGCCCAAGCGGCAAGTTTAAATCACGAGGAGCGGAGCGACGAGGGATTTAAGACGCGAGGGCTATAAGCTGTCTAAACCGTGGTTAATATAATATTTTTTCCACTACTACAAACTTTTATAAGACATTTATCTTTATAGTATTAATGATTATAAAAAATTATAGGTAGGTATAAGTATATTTTTTAATCAAGTTACCTGCGCTTTGGAATTGGGAAAATATTTTGTTGTTTTGTCAGGTGGCTTTGTTAATGTCAATTTTTGTTCATTTATGTCATCAGATTTCACGAGTTTTCCGTTTTTTTTTAAAAATGAGCGAAGAAAATGTTAGTGATATTATTATGTGGACACCTCCAGAATTAAGGATGGAAGGAGAAAAAATGTTGATTGTATCGATATTTTGCAATATCCAGAATCTCTAATAATCTTATATGTGTTGATAATTATCTGGTTGCCTAACCACAATTAATTCATGTTGTAGAATCAAAAAATCAAGTTACCTGCGTTCAAATAGATTCTTGAAGATCGGTCAATAATGGATTTCAATGCCTTATTATTTACCATGGTCAATAATAACTTATAAGGTAGAGAAAAACGATTTCTAACGTTAATAATCGGTCAATAATGGCGATGTTATAGGTTAGTAGTGGAAAAAATATATTAAGTAAGTGCACTTATTGCAATCATATATTTTCCGAATAAAGAATCTGCATGTCATTTTTACTATATTATACAAAGGTATATTATTGTATGTAATCCATAGAAATTTAATACATGTGTCTGAAAAATGTTTTCTTAATATTATGAACATATTAAAAATACATATATCTGCAAACCTAGAAAGACCTTTGATAATAATCATAAAAGATGTACCAAAATATTAAAAAAATATTTTTTAAATGTATTATATAAATTGCGGTTTTACAAAACCAAAAGAATATTGCTACTATGTTGCCAATATGCTAGCAACAATTAATATTGCATATATGTAAACCTTATTCACAGACGTTAGTACGCTATAAAAAAACACATTTTACACAAATAATTTTATAACAGTATATTTGTTACATAGATTTATGTGCACAATTAAATAACACAAACGGCAATTAATGTCAAAACAAAATGATTTAGGCAAGAGTGCATATCCGCAGTTAATTAAGAGACACGGATTCTTCGCGACCCAAGCAGTGACAAGTGTTAAAAGACGGTGTCATATGTCAAGCTTTATTAAACTTAAAAAGTTTGTGTTGATGATTGTATTACATCTCATCTCCTTGAACAGATGCATATAAATATGTTTAACCAGATTTGATAATGAATTGCATTTCTTTTTTACTTTATATACAGGGTTTGTTAAGTACGGGGCAATATTTCGCCAGCGTACAGGGGAGGTCAAAATAATACTAGTAGTTTATATAAACGTTTTCCGAATGTGCCGCGATATATTTTTGTGGAGCTATTAAAAAAACCGCATTTACTATAACAGAACGCGAAATATCCAAGTCTCAAATCCGAATTTTAAACAGGGATCATACCAATTTTACAACAGATTAACCATTAATAACCATTAATAGTAAATTGAGTGAAAATATGCAGAAATGTATGAGAAATGGAGCAGGCTATATTGAGAACCAGTAAAATACACACGGGTATTTGGTCAACTGTTAGTTCATTTAGTTTATGGTTTATTAACATTGAAAATGTTTATATTATCGCACGGGCACGTAGTATGGGTACGGAATTCGAAATTCTTGTGTTGCATTTGTCCCTGACGTCACACCTAATTAAATGATCGGGATCAGACCAAGTCGCGAGTAATCGTATGGTTCCGCTGAAGCAGTCAGCGGGTGCAGCAGGCGTTCGCGATCGAGCGTAGCATCATATTTATATCAATCGGCCGTCGCCACAGGGTGGTTTGGCTGGCGCGGCTGGAGTGCGCTTCAGATCATATTCGTATTTCGTAGTGAAAGCGCTTCATAGAAAAAAGATTGTTTCTTTTTTCTATGAAGCGCTTATGTATGATTTATAATGAACGCCGATAACATTAGTTGCATGCTGTTGTTGGAGGAAGAAGACGAAGAGGAGGTGTTAGCCCAAATTCATCCATTTCGACAAACGTCATATTAACTCTTGAATTTATACTATAGGTACCATATTTAAATCAAAGCTGCAGCGTACCAAGTAAACAAAATTAGAAAAAAGTCAGTGGCGTGCATTTTTTTGTCAATAATATCCGTTGAAGTGTTTCCCGGGACGCCACTGGACTTTATAAATTTAATCTAGTTAGGGCTAATTAAGCCTCTTATCATTATGAATGACGGTACCAAATTGCAATAAAATCGGGAAAAGGATATTTACAGAAATAATAAAAAAAACGATTTTTTTAAAAAAACTTTAACACTCTGTACATCAAAAACTGGGCAACTCCGGACACATATTAAGGTTAGTACTTCTGAAACACCCTGTATACAATCAAATACAACGGTCAAAAACACAAATATTTATATCAGAATATTGATAACAAACAATAACACCAAACGATACAATGCAATAATGCGAAAATCACGGGTAAACTAAATTCAACCCTGTCGCCCAGGGCCTTTTAGTTTTATTGCCGCTTGACCAATCGAAATAGAGTTACGGTTGTCATTAAGTACTTATCAATATTTCCTTCGTATGCATAATCTTGGATTTGAATATGGTATAGGGTAGACTGGGGCAAGTGTAAAAATGGGGTAAGTGGAAAATCAGAGCGCCAATCAGGCAATATTGAAAGTTTACTTGTCTGTGTGGTTCGAGGCAACTAACTATACGTTAGCGCTGTTGAATTATCTACTCCCGGCGAGTTGCCAGGTGTTTTTTTCTTTCTGAGTAGTCATTGTAACATAACCTCCGAATCGGTCCGTTAAATAGTGTGTGATATCTCCATAAAAAATTTGTCAAAGGTAAAAACTTATAATATACTTTTAGTTTTATTGCATTTTCTTTTAGTCTGTTTAGTCAATTGTTGTAGCTTTAAAATCCTATATACCGACCAAATCTAAAAGCAGTTTTTACTCACGAGCAGGTTTGCACTTCCACCATAAAAAACATAATGTGGGGCATGTGTGAAAATTGTAATGGGGAAAGTGTAAAGGTAAGTTTACACTTGCCCCATTTTCCTGGGAATGCTAAAGTTCGTTGGCACTGACACTTAAAGCTTTTATTTTTTACAGAGAGTTGATGTCATGGTACGAAATTATAAAAGAAAGTCCGATAGGGCTGCCTATGGGGAGGAGCAATTAAATGCTGCAGTAAATGCCGTCAATCAAGGTCAATTAACCATGTCGATGGCTAGTACCGAATTCAGAATCCCATACATTACAATCTACTGTAGAATAACTGGCCGCCGTGGCGAAAAAAGCAAGACACAGGGCCGACCTCCAATACTTTCTTGGCAAGATAAGTGTCAACTGGCCGAAAATATAAAAACAATGGAGAAGTGGGGATATTGATTAACTTCGAGAGAGCTTCAAGAAAAAGTTCGGGACTTTGTAACTTTAAATAATATTCCCAATCCTTTTAAGAACAATATGCCAGGCACAGACTGGCTAATAAAGTTTAAACAACGTCACTCCTTGAGTATGAAGAAACCACAAAGCTTAGAGTACTGCAAAAAGAAATCTACGGACCCACTCATAATAGACCAATATTTTGTTTTATTGGAAAAGGCTATATTGGAGTTGGGTCTTCAGGATCGTCCTGAATGTATTTACAATTTAGATGAGACTTCACTGTGTACAGGTCCTTCTCGTCTTAAAATTGTTGGCGCGAAAGACAACCCCTCTTTAAGCATTATTGCTGGATCGGGCAGAGAAAATATAACCGTCCTGGCAGGAGCAAGTGCTAGTGGTAGAAAATTGCCACCATTGATAATATTTAAAGGCAATAACATTGATAATATTTAAAGGCAATAATATTGCTGGATTTCAGAAGGAAATGAAGACTTCTTCAAATACACCGTAAATGCAGCCAGCGCCAATGGATGGATGACCTCCGAAATATTTAGAAATTACTTTCTAAAGACTTTTATTCCTTTGGTTCGTGATCAGGCACCAATTATTGTTATATATGATGGGCATGTCTCGCATGTGGATTGCTTATTAATTCAAGCCGCAAGAGAAGAAAATATTCATATACTTAAACTGCAGCCCATACAAGTCATTAACTTCAACCTCTCGATTTGAGTATGTTTATATCCTTTAAGGCAATATGGGAGAGGAAAGTAATAACATGGCAAAGACGTCATCAGGGACAATGACTACCAAAAAGGGACTTCGCCACATTGCTAGTGAAAACCTGGGCTGAAGTAGATTCCGGAATCAAAAAAACAGGATTCAAAAAGGGTGGTATTGTTCCATTTAATAGACATGTTATTCCTAAAGAAAAGTATGACATCGATGCCCTAAAAAGATGGCAGGAACACTTAAAAAATCAAAGATCTGTAACAGATTTACAACCGAGGCCAGATCGCATTGATATTGAAAGGAATGAACATGATGCTGTAGCACCGAACATAACAGAAAAAACCGCTACTTTCGAACAGTCAATGTTAAAAACAGTAAAGCCTTCTACATCTGGCGCTTCATTTAAAAGGAAACTAGCCTCTAATGCAGAATTACTTACAGCTCCTTCAGCATCTAGTGCCACCAATCTCAAAGTAATTGTCAGCTCTGATCAAAATGAAGAAATATACTAAATAATGATCAGGAGCCTATAACGGAACCTGTAGTACCAGCTACAACCGAAAATCGGCAAGAAAAGAAGGCAAGTTTTGATGATCTACTACTTGATTCGTTCCGACAGAGTCCTTCTTCTAATCCAAGGAAAGGAAAGCGCTTAATTCAAGGTGGCCAAACCATTGCAGGTACTATCGCAAGTAGTCAGTCAAAAATCTCTACAAGTTCATCTACTATATCTAAACCAGCTATGAAAATTGACCGAAAGAGTAAACAAAGTCGGCCAAGTCCGTATCAATTTGAATCCAGCTCCAGTGAATCAGATAATGAAAGTATACCTTTTATGGAATCGGATCAAAGTTTCACTTTAGAATCGGATTGCGAAGATCAGATTCCTGAAATAAACAAAGACAATATTTCGATTGAAGACTGGGTACTGGTTAAATACACATTACCAAAAGCAAAGAAACATTTTATTGGCCAGGTAAATACTGTTGACAACGGCTTTGAAATCAAGTTTACAAGAAAACTAAAAGACAATTTTTTTATGGCCACTCACCGATGATGTCGATGTAGTACAGCTAGACGATATAGTGACTCGTTTACCTGAACCGGTAGTAACACGCCGAGGAGGTTTTCATTTTAATGTGAAATTTGCGGGATACAATATTTAACAAGTTCCATAAAATTATTCGAATTTTTAAACTTTAAGTTTCTTTTCTGTTTTAGTTTCTCCTTGGGAATAACTCCTACTGTTTTAGAGATTAAAGCCAAACATTGGGTTTTGAACGGATAAATACGTTTATAAAAATATTATTCTTGTTATTAGGAATCTTTTGGGGGTTATTTTGGTTTACTTATTATTTTTCAGAGGTACCTTTTAATTTTTCGTTTTTATGATTTGCTTGGCTAACTATTTCCCAACAATAAAAAGTTCATAACTTCCCAGATTTTTATTTTTTTTTAAGTCTGTAAAAAGAAAAATTGGCAAGGGAGATATAAACTTACACTTTCCCATTACCACTTCTGCGAACATGCATGGAAATTGTATTCCGATTTTACACTTTCCCTTTTTGGGGTAAGTGTAAAATTTCGGTATAAAAAAAATCATTCAAATCTCAAGATCTCAAAAATAATTCATGAGTGCCCTTTGCAGTATGAAAAGTAAACATATTAAACTATTACTTTCTTACAAAGACACTTTTATAAATATTGTATATTTAAAGTAGGAAGGAAATAAACTTGAACTATTAAAAAGGGCTTCGCAGTTGCCCCAGTCTACCCTAATTATAAGCTTTGTAATTTAATGCTGAAAAATAAACAGAATGGTTTTGTACACTTTACCGTTCTTCCCTACACTTGCTGCCACTTTTTTTCATGCATTTTGTTTCATTACAACATTTTTGTTATTTTCGTTCTCATAGTTGTATACTTTTGCACCTCCTCTATCAAACACTCGTCAGCAATTGCCGAAAACGGTGGCATTCTGCTGAGCGATCACGGCTGGACTGGTCTCTCTAGCAGTCCGAACGCAGCCACTGCAATTGACGGCGAACGCTGTGTCGCTGAGCTGCGGCAGTGAAACCGTGTACATACAAATCGGCAAATCGCATTAAACCAGTACCGAGCTACCAATCGCAAACGCCAGCCGCGGCCGCTGACTGCTCCAGCCAAACCATACCTTAGAGGCACGTTAGAGTGTATAACCTTTATTTTATTTACTTATTTTTTCGTACATTTTCTAAGAGACTACAATAGTTTATTCATGTTTGTAATACAGAATATTGTTCCTATAACCTCTTTCATTTTATTTTTATATTGACAGTTCCATAACATTGAAAACTAAACTTTGTCAGGCAATTGTTTTTCAAGGCACTCTACTCATAATTATTATTGTATGGTGCCGTTTACAATAATTAATCAAAATTAATTTAATGACGGTTCCTGCCAATAAAATAAGACAAACTATATATTTTTGCAATCAGAAAAGAAAGGTCTTTTATAAAAATAAACAATATAAATAATTCATTATAGAATATCCAATTTGTTAATTTTTCTTAGCTTTCAGATTGTATTTTGTTTCTTTTTTAAACATTTTCTGACGGCTCAAATAAAACCCCATAACTCCTATATTTAAAGTTTTCTTGTATCTCTTATAGGGAACCCTGTAAATATAACCAAAAATATCTTTGAAAACCCTGTACATAGCCAGGGAAGCCGAGAACGAACTTGGCACCGCACTCATAGGGTCAGAATTTTAATAGGTGTAATTTTTGAACAACTTAAAAATACTTTCTTGAATACTTTGGGCATTTTGCTTTCAAAAAGTTACTTTTCATTTGATTCAAAAAAATTAACCATTTTTAATTTTATCAAATTCTGATACAATCTAATATCAGCAGTAGTTTATTACCCTCAATTTATAAAAACTTTCAAAATTAATTTATTACCCTCAATCCTCAATTTATAAAAACACAATGCTAACTAGCTTATTATTTTAACATACTAATTATTACTAGTTAATATTATAAATAAATATACTTAAGAGTTTAATACGGAGTAATGCTAACAGGCATTTAATTTATTGACAAGCCCAATACAATTTTCTGGAAGCAAGAAGAATTTATGCCCATACATTTCCAAAGTGAAATTTACCGGATTGAAAAGCATTTCGTATTTGGTCTTAACAGTGGATTATCCTTTGAAGTATATCTTCCCCGCTATTTAATGGAGTTGACTAAATAGATTATCTCAGATTATCCAGAAAAAAAAAAGAAATCCAAAGGATTTAGGTCTGGCGACCTATGTACTCATAGAATAGATTCGTCGCGAGCTTTCTTACGCTGTTATATTATGTATTATCAGCAATGTTACCCAGAACTTGTTCTTCTAACTGTGGGTGTTTTGCTCTTCTTTGACGACGTGGTAAAAAGCTTTCTAAAACGAAATAGTATATAATATCTATACTATATTTTTTACCTATTTCTCTTAGGCTACTATCAATCCTCTCAAATATTTTTAGAACCGGTAAATTTCTTTTACTTTTGCCTTCATCAATTTAAAGCAACTTCTTTCAATAACTATTTGTTTTTAACATTTTGCCTCTATTAATTAATATGAAATAATATATCGACAACCTTACTTCCGTAAATTGGCGCGAAAAATTAGGTGTTAGTCATTGTGTCTCCAAAAATAATTTACAAAAGTCAATGAAGATTAAACAGGGCAATTTTAAGGGTAAGTTAAACTAATTCTATACTAGATATGTTTACCAGAGTAAGATTTGTTGGATGAATATATGTTTAAATAACTAGCAACAAGTTCCAAATATATTCATTCTTATTATTAGGTACAAAAATAGTGTGGCCGGTTACTGGCATTAAATATAAAGTTTCTAGTGGTCGTCTACCATGGCCGACTACTGGCAAAATTAAAAAAAATTTATTGTGTCTATATCTGGCTTACAAATCCATGTAAATAGATTCTTTATTTGCCATCATGTACTATAATGTATCAAGAACGTACGTATCAGTAGTCGGCCGAATCTAAAACGAATGACAAAGGCCCTAGGATATATTAAAGTTAGTGGCCGAGTACTGGCAAAGTCATAAATTGATGATTGTGCTAGTACTCGGCCAGAAGATTTTATTGACTATAAAGCACTTTAATCTAACGAAAAAATGTATTCTTTACATTATGGACGATGCCGCGCCAGGCCATGCAGGTCAAAAAGAAAGTTCCATAGATATTCTCAAGAGTCCTTAGAAAAAGCTTTAGATTTTATGAGAAATTAAGCTAAAATTCGAGAAACTTGCCGAAACTATGGTGTACCACGTGCAACTCTGCAGGATCGGCTCGCAGATCGTGTCGCAAGCAATAAGCCTCGATGAATAAGCACCAGATCCATCACATAAGTAGTCATCAATAATTGTACATGCAATAGAGCCGATGCCGACGTCCACCTTCCCAACCGATGCTTTTAAAAATATCTCAAATACCAGTCAATTACAAAAACAAAACGTCCGAAAGCTGGACCCTGCTTCCACAAGTGTCATTTCGTCCAATGTTTGGAGAACATATTACATGAAGAAGGATAGAGTACAAAATAAGAGAGAAGAAGCAAAGGAAAGGAAAAGGAATAAGTTAGAACGAACAAAAGAAGCGAAATGGTTAATAATACTATTAAAAAAAAAAAACTCAAGGATAATAGCGAGATTTTAGAAAAATGCTTCGAAAGAAATATTGTGCTAAATGTTAAGATGAACTAGATAGCGATGCAGAAGCAGAAGGTTATAAGAATGTGGGATGTGACTGGTGTCCCAGGTGGTTTCTAGATTGTGTGTCTAGATTATAACAGCGATATTTGCGAATACTTTTTAACTTCACCTATACTTTTAAAAAATATCTTTGCATATTTTATGTATTTTTAGTAGGTACATTTAAGTGTTTTTTTTTTTGTTTTTGGCAACATAATTTTTGTGTTTTTTTATAATATGTTTTTCCCTTTTTGTTGACAAAATAAAAAATGCAAACACGGGCCCTGTGCTAAATAACCATTAATTTATGACAGTCGACTTCCAGTACACTGATAAAACTGTGCTCCCTTAATCAAATAATCTCATTTATTTGGTGAATAATTATTGGTAATAAATAAATGTGATTTTAATTAACTAGATTTGATTTAACTGAAATAAATGAGAGTATTTTGTTTTATTTGCAAAGTTATTTGACTGTTGGTTGATTTGTGTCAAATAATAGAACCCTTCAAACAAATATCTTACCAAAAAACCACTAAAATAACAAAATCTAAATAACTAATTATTTAATCGAACTAAGTTTTATTTAGGAACTAAATCCCGTTAATCGCTAGTTAAATCACCCAATAGAGAACTATTTAAATGTCTAAGTCATTTAAACTAAATAATTATGTATTTACATTAAATCCTTCATATAAAACAACCAAATATTTACAAATAACTAATTATTTAATCGAAGTACATTTCAAGTTAAGAACTAAATACCTTTAACTTTAATTTAAATCATTCATTGCCGAACTTTTCAAATAATTTGGTCATCCAAACTAATAATTAAGTATTTAAATGAACTCTTGTCGCCTACTTTGGGCTTTGAGTAATTTGATTGGTTATACGAAAGTGGCCTGATCATCGCGTTTTGGTCATTGGTGTTCGATTTTGTCTTGTAGAAATTTATGAGTTAGAGTGAAATCTTCTTTGTTAGTGGCACAGAAGTTAGTGGTTCCATCAAAAATTAAAACGAAGATATGGGGAATAAACGTAATATGAATAATTATTTAGAAGATTGGGGTATATCGAGGGTATATCCCATATGTTAGATACTTCTCAAGGTAGGAAACTATATTTGAATATTTTAGTTATGCATGAAACGAGTTAAAAAAGTAAGATGAGAGGCAAAGAAAAGATACTTGTAATACCTAATTTGAAATTTCGAACACAAAATCTTTTTAGAAAAATGTAGCCAGGTATTTATAAATCATGGCTACCTAGGTTACAAATAAGACAGTTTTTCTCAATTTTCACCATAATTCAATACCTATCAAACCTCCTAACGTAAAAAATATAATATAATTAATATAATATTAATAATTATTGTACCTAATATTTGCAAATTTGACTTTATTTAATTTTTTATCAAAGTTATTAACTTCTCTATAATGTTTTATTGACGTATATTTTAAGGGGAACAACAACTAATGGTCGGTTTATACAGCAAGATAACATAACATAAAAATAAAATAAGAGTTGAATCTACAGATCTGCCATAAGACGTTTATAGAAACACATAACATAACATAAAAATAAGAAATAAAATAAGAGATGGTTATCTTTTAAATTTTATATTATTTTTATGTAAAAATAGTTGTGCGCGTGCGCGTAATTTGTCATAACCTTTATTTTCGGCAAAAATGTGTTTTTTTCTGTTGGTTTGCCTTATTATTATTTATTACTATAAACGATTTGATAAGGTTTGTGATTATTATGGTATAGGTACTGATTAAACCATATTCAATAGCAACATTTCAATATTTCTTATTTTTATGTGACGTCTGTATAAACACGTACTTGGATAAAATAAGAACTGATTTGAATGAACATTCTGATCTATTGAAAATTAAAAAAAGATATTTAAACCGAATAAATTTATATTTGATCTAAATAAATATAAAAGACAAGTTAAACAATTATGTACTTGAATAAAAAAACAATCGCTTTGATGGAAATTACCGGTTTATTTAAATCAAATCACTTAAATTGTTTAATTAAATAACGTTGTTACGGCAAATACATGTAAAACAAAAGTAAAATAAATATGTACTTGATAAAATATATATAAATATTAATCAAATAAACATTTTGTTAACTTAACTTTTAACCTACTTACCTTAAGTCATTGAAACGGCCTATTTAAGTTAGGTTAGTGTTAAGGAAATAAATATTTGCTTGAATTTTGTATTTAGTGATTAATTTCAAATAAAAAGTAATTTGTATCAAATCAGATGATACTAATTGAGGCAAATAATCCCTTGGTATTTTTCAAATACATATTTGTTTGGCTAATAGGAAACAAATATTTATTTGAGTCAACGGTAAATTTTTTTAACTCAAATAATTAATTTTATCAGTGTATAGACATGGCCGACTACTGAACAATAAGTGGCCGACTTCCGAAGGAACTGATATTTTTCAGGAAAACTTGATAATAAAATATTTATGTACTTTCTCGAGTATTTATATCTCTCTCAGTCGCTTATTTAATGTTTATATACTTGACAAGGACACATATATTATTATTTTAAGTATTAAGTGAACAGATTTATTTAAAAAACAAAAATAGAATCATCAAAAAAGGTCGAGTACTAGCCCAGTCACCCTATTATTCCATTTTATATTACAAGAAATTTTTTTGAAATATTTTTGAAAAGTATTTGCCTCTAATCTGAAATATTTCAAAAATGCAATTATGTGATGTTTCAGAAACATAAAATGAAATATTTCTAAAATATGATTATGCTGTGTGGGGACCTAATGTCCCCGCAATGAGAGCTACCGTTCGTACTATGTGACAATTATACGTTACAGCATAAAAAAGGTTGCTAAAACATTACTGTGACGTTTTAACCAATTTTCCCCTACTTCCTTACTTAAGTTGTACTTATCAACATAAAGACCACTTTTAAAGCTTTTTCATCAATATTAAACGATTAGTTCGTACTAATATAGTATGATATCAACGTCCTGTATAGACATTATTCCAAACATAACTGCAACGGTCAGTTCATAGAATTCCACGTACGCAATCTAGACGGTCATATTCGGAATTCTCGGCAAAAATTATGAATTCCGGCCAGGTAATAATCAAGTTCAGAATTTTTTGGTGGTGCAAATTACAGCAAATTAATTAGGAATTTTAAAGACAAAAAATAATTTAACTCGTCACATTACGATTGGGACAGGTATAAAGGGATACAAGGACACATACCAATAAATAAATAAAAATGGGTTAGTAAATCTTTCAATGGCTATGATTGCATTTATATAAAAATGCCGTATTGCAATTATTGTCTTATAGGTACATATTAAGAATAAATTATTATCTATCCTAATACTAATGATTTTTATTAAAATAAAATTGAATCAGTTTTAAAATAAGAAACTAAAGAGTAAGTATAATTAATTATGCAATAATATTTTTACAAAATTAGTAGTAGAGCAGAGGATAAGCTAACCGGTGCTTAGATGATATACTCTGTCTAAAGGGAAAGAGTAATAAATGAGAATCAAGTAGTCATTCTATGTTAGTAAAGTCCATCCGAACATATTTCGTTTGACCTAATAATACCTAATAATTCTTGGTAAAATTACCCATATAAAACTATCGATGAGCGTGCCAACCAGCGAAATCTACCTGGCCCCAGCTGGCATCATTGTTTATATTACTGAAATGTAATAAAATAAGGGGTACTGCTTTGCAAAGGAACGGATTTTGTAGTTAAATGAAAAGCCATAGTAATACCTTATAGTAGCAATGTGTATTATGTTTATTTTTACCACTACTTGTATTATATATATATATTAATTTCTTATAAGTACAAAACAAGCGCATGTGAAAAGTTTGGGAAAAAGTAATAATAACAATTATTATACCTACTTAAAAAAATATGTTTACATATATACACAGAAGGTTTAATTGTATTTATAAAACGTTTTAATATATTCCTAATTCAGTCTCGCTATCACTATCATCCACATTTATAATAAGATGATGTATTTCGGTTTGTTGTGTAGTTATATAAGAGTCTTCAATTTTTAAGACATGGTTAACTCAATTTTTCCAACTTTCATCTGGAATTTCACCGAAAACTTTTTCGGACTCCATAATAATTTGTCTCTTGTTTATTGTCTTATACTTAAATCCCATCTCTTGCAAAGCACGGTGAAGAATTGTCCTGCTACATGATATCGTTGTATCGTCAGTTGTTAACCGTGTTTTTAAAGAATCTAACGTGGGCACAACATTTTCTCGATACATTTGGTATATTTTCCTACGAATAACATCTTTGTCACAATCATCTACGGACTTTATTTTTCCGGTGTCTTTGCGAACTTTTCTTGTAAAATTCCCAAGGTCTCCACATACTTTTAATATTAAGTTGTTGCACACTGTTTCAAAGTAAAATAGATAGGTACTAATCTATTTCGAATATTATGTTTACTATTTATATAAGCTATATAAACAGGTACCTATAACTAAAAAGTTTCGAGAAATATCCTAATAAGTAAGTTGTTTCTAGAAAACCTTAATTAGACAGTTTATTAATTTTGATAACAAATCAAGTAATGTACCTATATTATATTGGTATTATAAACTGGCATTAAAAATAAATGTGGGTTAATACGTCTCTGCGAAAGCGAAAGCCGAGTTTATGAGGGGCTTTATTGCAGTCAATAAGCCAAACGAGATATGTTGGGAAGAACTTTACCTGCCTGCATATATATTTAATATTAATTAGTATTCATACAGGGTCCTGCAATAGTGCGTCAGGCATCCATTGCTTTTATACCAATTAAGTTAGGAATTTCTTTCGAACGCAGACCTACACTGAATATATAAGTGTATTTCGGGTTAGTTACGAGCAATAAATTAAAAACAATAAAAAATCGTTTTGCACGCCTTGAAATAGTTATTAAAAAAGCGGCCTTACATCTGTTTTGTCCGAGCTATATAGTGTGAACCTGAATACAAGAGGTCTAACCATACTCCAGTATAAATTAGTTTAATCTTATTTTATACAGGGTGTCCAAAATTTGGTTCAAAAGATGACAACTTTCAAACTAGTTTTTTTTAAGATTTCCAAATGAAGCATTCTATATGTTATTTTACAATCTAATGCAGAATTTAGATATAAATATTTTTTTGTATTACAAGTGTATCAAAATTCTGGACTATTTTCAAGATACTTACCAAAAACCATAAATATGCCCATTTCATTAGTAAAGTATTACAAATAAGATCTAGGCAGCCATGGAAACACAAGCATGTTTATTTAAGAAATACATTTTTACAGTAACGCACTTATCTTAAAAGATGTTCAAAATGTCTTCCATTTTTTTCAAGGCATCTGTCTATTTTTGCTTGAAAGGGCCTTTCCACATCTCGGAGCATTGCAGGTGTAATTGTTGCAAACGCGTTGATTATTCTTTGGCGCATGTTCCACTCAGCTGTTGAACATTCCGTATAAACAAGGTCTTTTACATACCTCTATAGAAAATTCGAGTTTGGTTAAATCGAGCGACCTTGCAGGCCATCTAACTGGTCCACCCCTTCCAATCCAGCGATTTTTGTAAGTGTTATCTAACAAAGCTCTGACCTGACGCGAAAAAATGAGCTGGAGCTCCATCCTGTTGTAGCCACATATTTGGTGCCTGCATATTTGGTGGTAAATTTAAAAGCAATACAGGTAAATCGTTGGCTATAAATTCGAAATACATTTGGACGGTATGATTGCCGCTAAAAAGTAAAGACCTACCACATGTTCTCCAACAACTCCTCCCCAAGCATTTATTGACCAACGATGATGGTAGTTCATTTGTCGTATGAATCTGGATTTTCGGTAGCGTAATAGTGAAATTATGTTTGTTGACGCATCCATTGTTTTGGGATGTGGCCTTATCAGAAAATAAGACGTTAAAAAAAAATAACGGATTTTCCTGAAGGCAGAATCGAGCCCACTTATAAAACTTAACTCTCCACTGAAAGTCATTTTCACTCAGAGTCTGATGCAGTTGAATGTGGCATGCATGAAAATGATGTGTTTTTAAAATGCTCTGAACTGACCTTTTACTTATTCCAACTTCTTCTCCCACACGTGCCTGACTAATGTTTGGATTTTCTGTAACTGTCAACAAATCTGCTAATTGATTTTCCTCATTTTCAACCGTTTTCCCTTTCTTTTTTTGCTGCAAAACTATTTTTTATTGTTTTTAATTTATTACTTGTAAACGACTAAAGCAAATCAAATAAAATATTGTGATATAAAAAAAAACAGTAAAAAGAACCAAAATATGCAAAAATACACTCATATGTATTATAGTGTAGGTCTGCGTTCGAACGACATTCCTAGTTCAATTGGTATAGAAGCTATGGATTTCTGAGGCACTCTTGCAGGACCCTGTATAAAAAATTATATATTATACAGTGCGCGTATAAAGTCCCCCCCCCCACCCCTGTTAACTTTTGATTACCAAATGTGAGAATAATGAAATATTGGTACGTTTAATAATAACTAAATACTAAGTACCATTTTAGTATAAATTCTGGACTCAGTTTTCTAAGATGGCGGCAGGGCGATACTTTTAGTATTTTATAACAATAAAAAACCACCAAAACTACTTTCGATGCTTAAAATGTTCACTATTCATTTCTTGGCACATGTTGTATAGGTATATACCCTATCGTGAACTTCTTCGCGAACATTATGAAGACTTTCTTGACTAATTGATGCGCACACCTAAATTATTCTCTGACGCAAATCGTCTAATGACTGCAGCTGGGTTATGAATACTTTGGACTTAATAGATCCCCACAAAAAAAAGTTCATAAGAGCTGAGTCCGGTGAGCGAGCAGGCCATTAGACAGCACCACGATGACCAATCCAGCGCCTGAGATAGTGCTGATCAAGATAGTTCCTAACATCTCTACTATAATGCGGCGGAGCTCCATCTTGTTGAAATTTTATAGGCATATCACCAAATTCATCAGGATTTTCCTCAACACACTCCAGAATCAAATGTTCTACGGTATTTTCAATCATATACAGATACACCGGTCCAGTTAAATTTCCCTGGATAAAAAGTGGCCCAATAATATGGTTTCCCAAAATACCTGCCCAAACGTTAAGTTTCTAAGAGAACTGGGTATTACATTCCCTGTAAATATGAGGATTACATCGCTCCAACACCGAACATTTTGACAGTCAACTTTTCCGTTTAGAAAGAAAGTACACTCAACACTACAACAAATACATTTAACGTTATTTGGGTAACGGTTCAATCTTGCACCCATTAATTTACAAAACTCTAGTCTACGATCCGGATCATCTTCTGTTAACTCGTGTAACATTTTCAATTTGTAGGGATGAAATTTAGAACGTTTCAATACTCTCTAAACACTTTTAGAACTTACTTCGCATTCAGCTGCTGTAACCGATGTCGGCTGCATTGGATTAACAATCATTTCAGCCACTATCTGAATCTGTTTCTCTCCTTCTAATGAGGGCCGTTCACTTCTTTTAGGATTTTCAATTTTCATTCAGCTGTTTGGAACTTTTGAAATAATTTCCGCAAATATTTCCTTAAAATTGGGAAATCAGGAAACGTTCATTAAAAATGCGCTCAGCGGCATGATAGCTACGTTGCGCCTGCCCAAAAATCAAAACTGCCTCTATTTTATCTTCCATTGGACGAAACATTTTAAATCAATTAAATAGTTGACTTTAACGACCACAGTTATACAGCGCCGGTTTAACCAGGGGTCTTTTGGGTGCTGTAGCACCAGGCGGCAAAATCTTAGGGGCGGCGCGCGAAGCGCGTAGCAACTCTTGAAAGTTCAATGTATCCTCTTTATTATTACTTTTTTAATTATTAAACCATATAATTTTTTTGAAATAAATGCTTCAAAAAAATTGTTTTGTTTTAATGTTGTTTTCGAACGGGCGGGGGGCGCTGCGTTTTTGTAGCAGCGGGCGGCAAACGACCTTAAACCGGCATTGCAGTTATATAAGCTACACAACTCAACTTACTGACAAATACATATTTGATAGGTCAAAACAAAACAAATTTTTGTGAAGAAGCAAACCCTACTTTGCATTCCAAATTTAAAAAAATGTGATCTATTGTAATGAAATGGCAGCTACGAAAACTACCTACTTTTTCTCCTGTCTTCGAGAGTATGGAACACAAAAAAGAGTCACCAGTCTTTTAACCCCCCATAACCCCCGCAAACGGGCAGAAACCAAAAAACCACCCTTTTGCCCCGCTTTCTAGTGGATATACGTGTTTGGAGGGGTATGATTGGGATTGTTAAAAGGGTTTAGAGACATGGAAAGGGTAATGAGAGGTTAGTTCCCTTGGCCCTTTGCCCAAGGGTAACTATAGCCCTGCCCCCTAGAAAGTCGACCACCTACAGACTCATACGTAAGGGAAGGAGTGAAACCGTTAATCAATTAAACCTGTCATCAGAAAGGCACAGGAAGCCTTTAGATGAAGACGAGAAAAATAATATAAGAAGGAAAGTACATTCATTCTATTTTAAAAATGAACAACTTTACAACTTATAATAAGAGAAGATATTCCTTAAACTAAAAGAGATAAGCTTGAGAAAATTCTATAGGAATTGAATTTTAGATGGGTAAAACAGAATCGAAAGTATCAATTAATCGAAGAAGATGAAATTGTATGTTGGAGGCGAGATTATTTACGAAAAATACTAGATCTCTGCAATCAAAATAGGAAATTGTACTATTTGGACGAAACGTGGCTAAACGAAGGTTATACATTTGGAAAAATAGGGCAGGATAAAATTTTAACCTCTTCTGGTCAAGCGTTTTGAAATGGTCTATCCACAGGAATAGAAGAGCCTTCAGGAAAAGAAAATTGCCTTATTATTACCCATATCGGTAGTATAGATATCTTTTTAAAATATGGTTTATTAACATTTCAGTTTTTTTCACAAGGCGGGGTAGATAAATAAAGAAAGAAAAGGTCTAATATGCAACGTAAATCGTTATAGAACCTATTCAAAATATTTTTACGATCTTATGAGCATTTTGCATGTTAATTACGGTTTAATACTGTGATCGCCTAGGCTTCTTTGTGGGCTGTATACACTTTGATTTAGCTAAGTACTATTTTTCTTCAGAAAAAATTACTGTATTCTGGACAAAAATCTTATTATTACTTGACGACCATCATCTTTGACAAGAGTTCTTTTTACCTATCACCTTTGTGCTGATAACCATGATTATTATAAACTTGGCGGAAACAATTACTCTCTCCCTATCTCAAACAGAGTATAGTTTTTATGGTCTATTTTTAACTGGCGCGAAGTAATAAATGTCCATTAAATATACAAAAGGCATACCGGGTATCAAGAACATTTTAAATTAAAGATCTAAAACATGCCTATTCTCCTAAAATTGTATTATATTATATTCGTAGGTATTTATAACATATGAAAACATTTAAAAAATCGTATGAACTAATAAATAATAATGGGTAGTACTATTTTACATAATATAATTACAAAAACAAGATATAATATAAAATCTTACGAACAAAACATTTTCAAATATCGAATAATACTTTGTCGTTATGGCTTAATCATAGTCCAATTCGGAAGATGAACTTTTATTAACATCGTTTATAATATCTACCTGCCACATTTGGCTTCTTCTTACACCACATGATCGATACACTTTTTCTACTTTTCCGCACTGATTTTACCCATAGCTTCATTAAAGAGTCTCTTTAAATCCACCATTTTGTAAGTAGTGTTTTTTTCTGGTGACATCTGTCTTTATTTGAGCCCATATAAGTTCGATCGGGTTTAATTCGCAGTGGTAAGGAGGGAGTCTGAGAACAGATTTTCCTCGTAACTTTGCCATTTCATCGACTACATATTTTTTAAATGCATTTTTATGTAAATTGGCTATTACCAATAGTTCTTTTTTCAAGGAATCTAGTGGAAATTCAATTTGTCTTAAACTTTCTGCAATTTTGTTATTTCATTTTGACGGCAAGCACTTGTCGTTAATTTTTCCATCAGCCTAGAGTGATAACTTGCATTATCCAATACAATTATTGCATCTTTTGGTATAAGATCCAACATTTGCTCGAACAATTCTTCCAAGACATCGGCATTCACATCTTCGTGACAGTCTCCTGTATTTTTGAATTGGAACAACAGTAGACCACCTTGAACGAAGCCTTCAGAACTTCCAATATGGGTTATAATAAGTCAATGTCCTCTTGTAGTTGGCGGTCTTTATCCCGTGGACAATCCTTCCAAAAAAGCTTGCCTTGAACTTTTAATATTTTCATCCTGCCAAAATTTAGTCACAGTGTGGCATTCATTTAGCCATGTTTCGTCTAGGTAAAATATTCTTTTGTTCTTTTCCAACTCTTGTCTATTAAAATCGATTGCGTATTATGTTTTTTCCACCGAAAACCCATTTTTTTCAATAATTTCCAAAGCGTATTTTTACATAAAAATGGACAGTCCTGGTCTCCTAGCATTGAGGACAAAATTTTGTCCAGCGTGGGGATTTCTCTTTTTAAAAAGAAACTATGAACTTTTCGCTTAGTCTCTGCATTAAAACGTCATCTAGGTCAAGTTGTGGTCGTCCTTGAGAAGTTTCTGGGGGTTTGACGACAACTCTTTTTTTTTAAGTTTATATATTGTTGTTTTCCCAACGTTAAGCATATCCGCTGTAAATTGCACTGCATTGTTAACACTCAAATTCGCATTCTTTCTTTTAATAGAATCGTAACAGTTAAGAATTATTTTTTTTTTCATTTACTGTACATGGACCGACTCTAGGGCGTTTAGGCAATTGTTGAAAATTCTCCATATTTAATTAAAAAACACTGACACTTCGCACTGTGACTAGTTTCACTGAAAAACAAACATCCAAGCAGAAACGGAATAAGTACCTATACTCTAATTAGTTTTGGAAAAATTGCTTTCTTAAATTCCAGGTAAATGGTACAGGTAAACATAATTTTAAGCTTGCAAAATTTAATATTAACATAATATGTATTTAAAGACAAAGCTTGAATTTAATGTCGATACTTGTACTAATTCTGCGCAAATCTATAAATTCAGGCATATTTAAATCTATACATGCACGCTCATGGAGAAGACGGTTTTGATTGACTTATCACTTCGAATCATTTAAAGATAGACTATAGTAACTTATAGGCAAGGTTCCACACTTTGGATAACAATAATTGTATACTTACTTCATAGATTAGATTACCTAGAGGTTCTTTTATTTTAGCATAATAATTGAGCGTACCCTTAATTTTAATAATAGATGCACAATATTAAACTTTAGTGTTGTTAATGTCGATTAAGATTGTTTAAGGTTTTGTTTAGTACTGTTCATCTGCCAGGGCGAGTTATTTGTTCTCAAAAGCGATATCTTATTTATTATCGCGGAGCGCCATTTACGAATATTTTCCTGTGAGCTGGTTCCAGTCAAGGAAGAACTGGTTGGTTAAGATATACTAAACCATTTTTAACACCTTTATTAAATTATAGAGTTCAAAAAAGTCATTAGATGAATAATAATTTTCTCGTAAAATAAACCCCTACAATCTAGAATTTAGATCGTTATACTAAAGTTTACGAGTTTAGAAGAATCGTACCGTTCGGTGACAGCTTTTCCCACTGAAAACTTTAATTTTAGGGATAATAATCTTGGTAATATCACAGATAATGTAATGTACATGGTGTTATTTAATTAGTGTCCGATATTTTACAGGACGATTCCTCAGATATTTATAAGGTGAAAAGTTTATGTAAGCATGTGTCCGCAAGTCCTTCATTTTTAAGATACAGGGCGTTAAAAATTTATTTCTGTTTTTCGTAAATAGTTTTTGAAATAATGTATATATTTGGACGAAAATTGGTATTTGGGAAACACTATATATGAAACTAAATCAAAATCACAATAAATGTTGGAAATGCCCACCTTTTTTGCTATATGCACGCATCCAATCTCCTTCTTATTGATTCGCGCACTCTTTGGAAAATCCCTGGTGTATTTTAAGTCGTTCCACAAGAGTTAATTATTCGATTTCTTAATTTTTCTTCATTTTAGATGAGTGTCTGGTAAACTAAGGGTTTTAGATGTCCCCAAAAAAAGAAATCCAAACTGTTAAGGTCTGGTGTCCTAGGGGGCCATGGTTGAGGCCCTGCCCGACCAATCCAACGGTTACCGAAAGTACGATCTAAAAATTCTCGCGCTAGGATCCTAAAATGTGCCGAGGCACCGTCATGCATAAACCAAATTTCATTTCGTAGTCTAGGCGGCACACCTTACAGTAAAATAGGCAAATTTAATATTCTTGAAGAAAATGACGATATCTCTCTCCGTTTAATCTTCCTGGAATAAGAAATGGGCCTATTAAATAATCTTCAAGGATTCCTGCCCACACGTTAGGAGAGAACTGGTCTTGGAAATGTGATTCCTGTATCGCATGGAAGTTTTCCTCTGACTACAAATGATTGTTGTGAAAATTGCCTATAGCGTTGCGTGAGAAATTTGCTTCGTCGGTAAACAGGATTTGATTTTTAAATAAAGGATTTTAAATAAGGCATTGGAGAAACCAACGACGGAAGTTGATACGTAATGAAAAATCACGAGGGAGGAGTGCCTGAACTCTTGAATGTGGTAGGGATATAACAAATTATCAATTAAAATTGTCCACACTAGAACATGAGAAATGTTTAATGTCAGCGCTATTTTTCTGGAGCTTATTTCCGGTTGTTCTACCAGATTAAGAACTGCTTCCTCGGTTTCTTGGGTTCTTACCGTCGTAGCTTTCTCAAACCTTCCTGTTTCCCTCAACTTAGCGTGAATTTTTGAAAACGTTTTTGAAGTAGAAGTTGTGCGGTTCGGATAACGCTCCTGATACAAACGTTTAGCCTCATATGCATTTCCGTTGGCAAGTCCGTGTGTAATAGTTATTTTCCTAACAAGTGCGCAAAGTGATACTTTTCCGCATGCAAGTATAGTTGGACGTTGGACGAACGACGCGTAGCGGAGTTCGGATAAATTTTTGCCTGCGGAAAAGCACTTTGCGCACGTGTTAGGAACAACATTTTTCCTACGAGCTTCATATCAGATAACAACAAAAATAAAAATATGATAATTTATTTAATAATTTTTAATTTAACTTTAAAAAAAGAACTAGGTATAGTACAACTAAAAATTACATAACAAAAAAAATAATACTTAATAGAAAATTCAAAAATTACATAATAATAAAAAATAATAATAGGAAACTAAATTATTTGTTTATAACATTTATAACAAAAGAGCAATTGCTGACATTATGCAAATTGATAGCCGATGCAGTAAGTTCATTCAGTGGGTGGTTTATGGTATGGCTTGATGAGCACTGACTTGGCGTGGAAGGACAGTTGTTCAAATAGGTCGATGAAGGTGTTAACGTTAAGGATTTATGTAGCTTGATGAAGAAGGGCAGTTGTTCGTGGCCGATATTTTATTCGACATGTCCTTTTTTTGATTTGTCGAATCTTCAATGTAGCTCTCGACGACAGTCGTCGATTTCCAGCGTCCGAGTCGCTTGACATTAGTGATTCCTGCTCCAGAATCGGCCAACATGGTAGCCGATGAACGACGGAAACTATGTCCTATATAATGCTTTGGATTTTTCAATTGTAGATATGCAGCTATTTCCGAAGGCATCTTACCGAATGAATTTATTCCAATAAATTTGCATATTTATGATAGAGTTGTAAATAATATCCCTTATTTGTTTCATTAGATACTGCAAAGATTCTTGAAGTGTTGTTTTTACTGTCAGGAATTTTCACGACTATCAAATTTCCTTTATCCTCTATGTGATCAACCATTATCTTGCAAAGCTCATCGCGCCTGCAAGCACCGGCCAACCCAAAAATGGTGGCGACTTTTATTAGAAGGTAAATTTGATCAGGTGCTTCTTCCATAAATCTGGAAACTTCAATTTTGTCAAAAATTTTGACCTTTTTCGGACGATATCCCACATTTTGCTTTTTTAGAAACAATGTTAGCTTGAAATATTGACTTAAATCCAAGTTTATTTTGATTTTAAGGACACTTTTTAACATAGAGTACTTACTCCATAAAGTATTTGGCTGAACTGATTTTCGTAAATCTGCAAAATCCGCTAAGAAGACCTCCTCCTTAAAACTATTTGTCCCTTTGTTGCGGCACCAGTATTTAAATTGTTTATATTGCTTCTCGTATTTTTCTTGGGATCTAGCGGGCAATAAATTTAAATATGCAGAGTTTGCGGCCTCTAAAATGGAATCTGGTAGCTCGTCGTCAGAGCTGCTCATTTTAACAGCGTTTATCCTTTTTGAGGATTTGATGGAAAGAAAAGTGTCGGTGTTTGTAGATTCTTGTTGACATAGAAACGGAGAAAAAATCTGACATCATGTGCCAAAATCAACATGTACATTTATTGTTGCTTGGCAATAATATAATCATTTATCACTATACGAGGTACTTAAAATATAGAATTTTTTTTCATTTTAGACTGAAATACGAATATTGTGAATTACGATTAAAAGGTAAAAGAGAATACACTAGCAACGGCTTTGCACATTGCATAAAATTGTCTACAGCTACCAAAATAAATATAAATATTCCCTGCCAAGGAGATTTTTGAATAGTGCTACTTTTCCGCACCCGGTGCGGATAAAAATCGTATCCGCACTAGTGCGGAAAAGTGTAACTTTGGACACGGAAATGCGTGCGCAAAGTACTACTTTGCGCACGCTCGTAGGAAAAATGTATATGAGCATATTCAGCATGGGTAAAGTTTACCATCTTTTAACAAATAATCACAATAATAATAAATAGAACTATTTAACTATGCGTCCAGATATTATTTTTGACATGCCACAAAATATATACTGAAATATACTTACTAGCCTACTTGATACTTTTATTTTTAGGTTTTAAAAATTGTTTCACTTTTTGACAAACACATGAATCGATGCAAAATGATGTTATGATGGTGGCCCGAATATGAAACGTTGGAATTGAAAATTAATTATGTCAACTTATAGAGGCGAAAAAGTAGCAATGGATATGCGACATTTGTTTAAAACTATTTCAATAAAATTAGAAAAAAATTAAAACGAATTTGCTAATTTTCGTTTTTTTTTCGGTTATCTCCGAAGGTATATCGAACTCTCAAATTTTGGGCGTTTTGTCGAGCACCATAATTCGGAACTTTGCCCCCACTTAACCGACTTTGTATCTCTCATAGTTTAAGAGGTCCCTGTACTAAGCCTCGAATTTGTAACACCCTGTGTATATTTTGGCAAAGTTGTTTGGTGCTCGTATAGTATTTATAGTGTTTCGTTTGACCACCCTGTGAAATATTTGTAATAATAATTACTTCAACGCAAATACAATTATTGTATACAAGAAATAAGAAATGCAATTATTATAAATTTTGATTACAATTATATTGTAATCGTTATTGCTAAGTTGTAATTAAATTACAATTGACCCAACTTTGTTAATATGCAGTCACTTAATATTCGTCCTAATAGGATCTTTCGATAAAAACAGGTGACTGCTACTGAAATCCTCAACTTTCGGACGAATTATGAAATTATTTTTCAATTTTTTTGTAAACTTTATGGGGAGAGTTCATTAATAACTAATTGAAAAAACTGTTGAGCAAAAAAGGTTGAACTGGGCCATGGCGTAGTCTCTTTGCATATTGGTATACATTACCAAAGAGCAGCTGTTGTATTTAACCTTCTTTCTATTGTCTAATAAAACCAATGAATATGTCAGTTATATAGTTTTATATATATCCAGTAGAAAAAATAACAAAATTTAAATAATATTTGCATGTTATAATAGGAAATGCAAAATTTACCGAACCAAGTGGGCTCATCCACATATCAGAAAAGTGCCCGCATAAATATTCAAATTTGCATAGAATGGTAAAACCGTTAAAATTTTATGTTAGTATTAATCGTTCAGTTTTGCATATTGAAGAATATAGGAAAACATATGCCTTTCGGTGGTGAATGTGTAAGTTACGCAGACATTTCTAGAGAAGTAATCAATTTCGAGCATAGTAGAATAATGCCGCTTTGTCCATCTAGCCATATAAAAATAAGGGTAAAACATAAAGATAAATTAAATATGTCAGCAGTCTATAAAGTGTCCATATTAAAATAAACTACTTCACTAGACAGCAGAAGCAACTATAAAAGTAAAAATAATTTAATGCATTATTTGCAACCTTTATAAGATCATAAAATTAGTTTTTTTTTATGAGTGAGCTCCTTGAGTCTTGTCAATAAAGGCGCACATTTTAAATACCTAATAAAGCAATTTCTCCAAATTAAATAAATTAGTTGCATAAAGTCGGATTTATAAACTTGACGGTGGGTATTCTGTTTGACGTTGCTCGTTTTATAAACTTGACGTAATTTTGTTGCTCTGCTATTCATCGTCTTGTTTCCTACTTTATGGCCTCAGCTTCCATGACTACCACAAATTATAGAATACACTGCTCTCACGAAATATAAAGAATACCCAATCAAAGAAAATAATAAAATGCCTTCTAGGGGAAAGGGGAAAAAAATCACAAAGTCTTTCTCCACTGAGTTAATAGTGAGCTATTAAAGGCTCAATCTTAAAAATAAAGCGTCTCTACATGTTTCGAAGGTAGTAACCTTCATCTTCAGGAGACAAAAAACCGTGCTGTGGTTAGTATAAGCAGTAGAGAGAAAACTGTTGGTGGAAAGTGACGTTCATGGAGCTTTAGAAAATCTTTCGAACAAAATATTATAAAGTGAATGTAAAAGCAATCAGCATATTGAAATTTTAAATGAAATGCTTTATTTAATTCAAAATGTATGTGAAGAAATTGTTAACTTGTGGTCGGATATAAAAGAGAATATGTTCCTCATATGAAAGTTGCAATCTAGGATACTTATATAAAAAGATCTTTTGGACATTCTAGGTCATGTTATAAAAATTTTTGTGGAAGAGAACAAAAATTTTTGTTAGAGTTTAAGAGAAATTATAATATTGTAATTTCGTTTGTAAAAAATTTTTTGTGAACCGACAAAATATATCATTTTAACTGTGTCCGTCTCCCTGTTTAGTCTTTGAGGGTATATTAAATAAAGATTTATATGTTTTTACTAATTTAAAAAAAAAAAATCTAACTCTCATTCGTTTCCTTTTCCCTACAAAATGGGACAAACGTAACTAAGGTTGACGGGACCTTCGGTCCACAAAAAATTTCTTACAAATGAAATTTCAACATTATAATTTCTCTTAAACTCTAACAAAAATTTTTCTTCTCTTCCACAAAATTTTTTATAACATGACCTAGAATGTCCAAAAGATCTTTTTATATGTCCTAGATTATAACTTTCATATTAGGAACATATTCTCTTTTATATCCGACCATAAGTTAACAATTTCTTCACAAACATTTTAAATTAAATAAAGCATTTCATTTAAAATTTAAGTATGCTGATTGCTTTTACATTCACTTTTTAATATTTTGTTCGAAAGATTTTCTAAAGCTCCATCAACGTCACTGGTGGACAGTTTTCTCTCTACTGCTTATTCTAACTGCAGCACTGTTTTTTGTCTCCTGAAGATGAAGGTTACTACCTTCAAAACATGTAGAGACGCTTTATTTTTCAAATTGAGCCTTTAATAGCTCACTATTAATTCATTGGAGAAAGACTTTGTGATTTTTTTCCCCTTTCCCCTATATTTCAACTCCACTTCGAGAATGGACTATTTCTTTAAATTAAAATGCCTTCTGTTGCAATGTCCAATATCAGCTGAGAGTAAAAAACAAATTTGATTGGCTCTTAAGAATTGCTACGAGTGTTGTTGCTAAGACCGGCCGCCGGAAAAACATAAAATTGGTTTATGGTAAACGGCACCCTCGGCAGGCCCACCGGCAGCCGACACCGTCATCGACAACTATGAATGGTCTTACGCATTTCACTCGAAACGAGAGATATTTAGTCATTCGTTTTAAAGTGAAATCCCTATATACGTTTAGTATTTTAACGATCCAATGTTCTATAAGAGAGAAAAAGTACATGATTCATTATGAAAAGGAATAAAAGGCCCACTGGCAGCAAGCTTCCTTCAACATAGATGGCGCTGTTGAACTCTTTGATTACCGTCCCTCCCCCTACCTTTTCTTTTTGGAAGCAATGTTCTGATTTCAAAGTGTAGCATCTACTCGTTTACTTTTTGCTACGGACATGCACAGAAGCACAACAATTCCTAAAACATAATACATTTTTGTTATTAGGTACGTCAATTTTTCAAAAGTGCTAATTTTAGCATGTGAAATAAAAACTTGCACTCGCAAAATCCTCAATTTCTTGACACCTAATGTGAAAGGCTTTGATCGATATGGAATGCGCGTTAGAGACAGCGTGAAATAGGCACTTTAAAACGAATTTTCTGGTACAGAGACTTTGAAATAGAGCTGTTTATTAACTTTTACCCTCTATTTGGAAAGTTTAACCCTTTAATTGTGCGTCGCAAAATTTATACGCTGAGGCTCTGAAGCTAAAGATAATTTTAAGTTGTATGTCAGCGAAGTAAGATTTATGATTATACTTATATTAAGTTGTTTTTCGAACGGTTCGTTTCAGCTTGAGAGGTTATTATAATTGTAACATATTATGATTAGGATACGACAAAATATTTTTACATTAGAATATTTAAATGTAAAGTTTTTATCGTATCCATTTGTATTTAGTTCTTAATTAAAAGAGATTTAATATTGATATGGTCTATGAGGAGAAATTTATAAGCAGTTTTGAAATTATTATCTAGGTATATAATATGCAAACAACAAAATTTGTAAGATTTTTCCTACATTTTTTATGTAGGATTATGTATGCTTCCTTGGGCTAGACTTTTATTTCTTCATACATAAAAATAATGGTAATATTAACGTAAAGTCGTTGGTTTCTTATCAAGAGCATATTGACTTTCATATGTGGCGAAGACATAGGATCTCAAAGTGACAAAATAAAGTTTTCGTATTGGTGCACTTAGAATAAAAGAAAATATATCGTATTGAAATAAATCTTACTTTAGTTTGTGTGTATTATAAATTAATTAATTTTATTTATTCATTTTTATTACAATAATTTTATTTTAAAAAAGTCCATAAAAACTCTATGACTGGCGTACAACATAAAAATACTCAGTATTTATGTACATTGTACATTCATGTTGAAGGAATTAATAATTGTTCAAAATATGTAACAATTAAAATTTTTTTTTAACACTTTACGATAATTTAGTTATTTGTTTTTTTTTTTATCAAAGCATTAGGATTAGATAGGGCGAAGTCAAAAAGACAAACATATTTAAACACAGTTTATTTATATTAAATAAATAGAGACAATATACAAACCATAAATTTACCTACTAAAACAAAAAGGCAAGAAGACCTTGCCAAACAACTATAGTCCAGTCGCATTGATTTCGGTTATATCAATAGTCATGGAGAAGGCTATTAATGAAAAATTGTTAATTATAATATAATATAATTATAAACTAAGTACCTTCAGGGCTTCAACATTATTAGTGACCGCCAGTACGGATTCCGTAAGTCTAGATCAACAGAAGACCTTCTCGTTTATGTTACTCACGTTTGGAACAACATATCATGGGGAGTCCTGGGCGGTAGCACTGGACATTTCCAAGGCCTTTGACCAAGTACGGCATGAGGGGCTTCTAATTAAAGTGAGAGCATACGGAATGCCGGCTCAATTTTATTCATGACTGTCAATCTTTCTTAAAGACCGTTATCTGCGAGTGGCAAAGGATGGATTTCTTTCAGACACATTATAATATAATATAATTATAAACTAAGTACCTTGAGGGCTTCAACATTATTAGTGACCGCCAGTACGGATTCCGTAAGTCTAGATCAACAGAAGACCTTCTCGTTTATGTTACTCACGTTTGGAACAACATATCATGGGGAGTCCTGGGCGGTAGCACTGGACATTTTCAAGGCCTTTGACCAAGTACGGCATGAGGGGCTTCTAATTAAAGTGAGAGCATACGGAATGCCGGCTCAATTTTATTCATGACTGTCAATCTTTCTTAAAGACCGTTATCTGCGAGTGGCAAAGGATGGATTTCTTTCAGACACATGTTCCATCAACGCCAGAGTCCGTCAAGGTTCTATATTGTCGCCGGCCCTCTTTTTACTATACGATAACGATCTTTTCGGAAAAATCAAAAATCCTGTATATATTGCTTCGCTGATAACAGTACACTTCTTTCATCTTTTATTTTGGATGCTCGAACATCGACTACCAATGCACATTTCTATAGGCAGCAAGAGGTCTTACATCTCAGCAAAGACCTAAAAAAAATTCTGTCTTGTGGTGACAGCAACCAAGTAGAACTTAACGCTAAAAAAAACCTAGGCGGCAGTTTTTTCTAAAAAATCTAATGTTAAAGAACCGGATATAGTCATGGCGGGACACTCGATTCCCTTGGCTTCATCAATTCACTTATTGGGCGTTAATTTGGATCGTCATATGCCTTGGTATAGTCACGTTGCGACCATTGCTAAGGCAGCCAACAACTTTTAATGCTCTATAAAACCCATCGCTGGTACTGTTCGCATATTTGGGGCTCTGCTCCTAAACATACCCCTGAGATTGCTAGACTCCATTCAAAGAGGAGCCATTCGCTTGATCAGTGACCATGATCTGACAAACAACCTGGAAAGTCTTAAACATCGAAGGCAGGTTGGCGACTTGAGTCGATTTGACAAATATTTTCATGGCAATTGCTTAACTGAGGTTGCACGCTTTATTCCACCCAGAGCAGTGCATGGTAGAAATACACGACGAGCCACTGCAGCCCACCCGTACGTGGTTCAGTTTAGTGTCCTTCCAACGACACTGTTTAAAAATTCTTTCATCTGGAGAACGTCATCACTCTGGAACGACCTCCCTGAGGCCGTGTTTCCCAACAAGTATAATCTCCAAAGATTCAATACCAACGTGAATCGTTTCCTGCGCACACGCACCGGTTGTAGAGCGCCATAAAGGATTAATCCTGCAGTGATATGCCTTATCATAAAAAAAAAACCTATAATGGTTTCGTGCATACGCCACGAGGCTAAAAATACAACAAATTTTATTAATTTCTCGAGGAATAAACTTATTAAATGCACAATAAGTTTATGATGCCTGCTTTAACCTATATATGTACTTTACTTTTCTTTACTACTATTTAAATTAAAAACGTTTATGTATACAGTGCATTTCTTTGTACATATATGCCATAGGGTTTCACAAGGTGAATCTTCAACCCCATGTTAGACAGATTTCTCTAATAAAATTAATGTCTAATAAAGCAAATAATCCTAAAACTTGAAAAAACATTAAAGTTGAGATGTGAAGAATAAGTTACCATAATAAAATTTAAAATCTGTTTAAATAAATTCCAGGAAATACCCATAAAAACACCTTATAAGTTTGCAAAAATTACACACGTGGAACGCAGTTTTATCTTTTATCATTACAAGATTGCATCATTTTCAACCAAATTATAAGATCCTTAGAACAGTCTAAGGTTCCTATGTATGTAAAATCACTATGGCGGCAAGAAAGTGTAATAGGTTAGATTATAAACATCCTGGTATAGCGGGCATTACTATCCCAACATGTATTGGGTAGTAACGTTGCTTGAAGCCTATCTTCAAACAATTTTTAAATTTCTTCTTGTCATGACCGTACAGTATACCAACGAAGAAATGACCGATATGTTATTGGTTTTTGGATATTGCCAAGGAAATGGTTTAGAATCTTGCAGAGTATACAGTGAAACCTTTTTAAATCGTTTCTTACCAAACCATAAAACCTTCGTGGCAGTTGTAAGACGTCTTCGTGAAACGGCTAGGTTTGCGCCTGTTTCTATTAATTATGGTCGTGCGCGTACGGTAAGAACTCCAAAGGTTGAGGAAGATATTTTAAATTGGATTGAAGAAAATCCTAAACTCAGCAGCAGACGATTGGGCTTAGAGCTAGGGGTATGCAAAGATACTGTTAATAGAGTGGCCAGAGAACAACTATTGTATCCATTTCATATTCAACGGGTACAAGATCTTTTACCCCATGATTTTGAACCACTCCTAGTTTTCTGCCGGTTTATCCAAGAACACAGAAATCAAGATAGGAACTTTACACGAAAAATTATATTCACAGATGAAGCCTGTTTCACGCGGAGTGGCATAACTAATTTGCACAATAAATAAGTCTATGCTGAAGAAAATCCTCATGCGACTAAAGTAACCCAATATCAATATGAGTTTAAGATCAATGTGTGGGCAGAAATCATACTTTTCATAATTGGTCCTGTCAATTTACCACCCCGACTAAATGGCGAAAATTATTTGGAACATCTGCGATACGAATTACCAAACTTATTAGATCCCCTGTCCTCGGAACTTCGAAGAGAAATGTGGTTTATGCGTGACGGTGCTCCTCCACATTTTTTGTCGAACGTACGTAAGTATTTGAACGAACAGTATCTAAATAAATAGATAGATAGAGGCAATGATGCACTCGCAAATTGGCCAGCTCGATCCCCTGATATGACACTGCGATGGATTATTTTAATGGAGAACTTTAAAACCCTTGTGTATTCTAGGCCAGTAGATACAGAAGATGAGTTAGGGAGAAGTATTTAAACTGGAATTGACGCTTTGAGAAATGATGACGAAATGCTTCAAATAGCCGATGCAAAGAGCTAATAGCTTTTAGCTTGTAGCAGCTGCCCTAAATTTGAATATCTCCACTGTAAGCACAGTTTCAACAACATTTAAGGAAAATAAATTATTAGAATCACCTAAAAAGAAACGGTCTCATTCTAGTTCTATCCGTGACACTATTTGTGAAATGTACGAAACAAGTACCTAAGTCCTATTATTCAAAAACTATAATATTTTACATTGGTTATGCTTAAGCTGTAATTTTTTTTAGAATATCATGTAACTTTGACAACTTTAGGTAAGAAATCTAAAGACATACAACTGTTTGATGGTTGTCTTAACTCTTTAAGAAGCCTCTTTAAGGAAATAGGCTTCGGATGGAAAAAAGATGAATCGGGACGAGGGCTTATGGAGCTTTCCCATGTAGCTGTCAAACGACTGATATTTTTAAAAGAATTTGTAGAAGAAAAAAAGCATTCTTGTGCCAATTCGTTTTATTGGTTGAAACAGGGATTTTTCAAAATGGTACCATTGGTCGATCTTGGCAAGTTGAAAATAAAAGAAGTGTTAGATCTACTAAAGTTGATGGTAAAAGGTATTATGCAGTAAACAAATACATAAACTATGGGAAATTTGCCCAGGTAGAACATAATTTTCTAGGTACATAATACTTCATGCTGGTAGTGAAGATGGTTTTGTTGAGGGCGCAGAGGCAATTTCTTTTTCTAAAACTAAGTTGAGTGACTACCATGGAGAAATGAATCAGGAAAATTTTTCACAATGGTTCGAAACCCAATTATTGAAAAATTTAGTAAAGCCATCTGTGATTATAATAGACAACGCCCCATATCATAGCATGTCAATAAAAATACCTAACATATCATGGAATAAAGCTGCAATTCAAGAATGGTTAACTACTAATAAAATTAAATTTGATCATACAATGTTCAAAGCCGAACTTTTACAAATCGTTAATAGGTTGGTACAAGACATTTTGTATGCCCTTTTTTAAAACACATTCTTAAATAGTGAACTTAAATTATTTCCAGACATAAGCCCCCAAAAATATATTTAGTTGATGACCTGGCTGAGCAATATGGACATAAAGTTTTACGGCTTCCTCCATACCACTGTACGTTCAATCCCATTGAACATATTTGGGGGATTACCAAAAATTATTATAACAGACATATTGGCCGAGATGGCAGTACAGAAACTGACTGTATAAATATGTGGAAAGAATCATTGGTACTGCTACTTCTGATGTTTGAAAAATTTCAATTCGGCACACGGAAAGCGAGATATTAAAATGGCATGAAAGAAAACATATACGTATTAGATAGACTCAACATTCAACCCATTATTATTGAAGTAAATGAAACGAGTGATTCAAGTGATTTGGAGGATGATTGATGATTCGTATTTGTATTATTATTTTTATTATTCCTAATATTGAAACCCAAAAACCAAAAAAAAATAGAGTTTTTAAATAAGGACTACCTACGTTTTAGGTATATTTTTGCCTCGTCTACTTTTATAAAAATACTAAATAATAAAATGGATTAATAGCCAAAGCATGTATAAAAAGCAATGAAATTATATGACTATTCCAATACAGTTTAGGGATATATTGTCACCCTGAAAGATTTTAAAAATAAAGTAAATAAATTTGTGTTTATTTTTGTAAATTTATCTTGTTTTTATGAAAAAAAAAACAGTGTAATTCCCTCACTCGGTTATTTTGCTTACAAGCTGGCAACACTGCCGATAACTGACGTCACTCGAAGGGTATGGCGTGCAACGGAAATTGTATTGCAAAGAATATAGGTTAGTTTGTGTGTTTAGCTATATACATAGATATTCTAAATGCTTAAATCAAAACTGGAACCAGAAAGTGTTAAAATCGCCTTTTAAACGAATATTTCGGCATTATTTTTCAAGTAAAAAGAAAAATACAAGAAAGTAACCAAACAATCTCAAAATCGGCATAATAAATACAGATAAAAGATACGTTTAACTCGATACCGCGCGCCTGACACAAAATAAATTATCAGAACTGGGAGCTAAAGATCTTTTGACTTTCGGTATTGTCTTTGGTTTCTTCTTCTACCTATCGGGTTCTTATCGCAAGACCATCTCGGAACCCTTTTACACGGGTCTAACTTAAATCTGATTTGATGTCCTTGGAAATCGAAAGGTTTTAAACAAGTTTATAATGTGCACCGGTAAGTGGTGACATTTTTATTGAATAATAAAGTCACGGATTTAAACGGTCCTTATTATCTGCGGCTTTTTTGTTAATGCTTTGTTAATAATCATAGGTTAATGATTTGTAATTGAAATGGAGACGTAATAGCAAGGATTTTCTTAGTTATGAAGTAGAAAATGAATTGAAAGTTAAAGCATTAGTAAGATAGTATGTCTCAGTGTCTGCTGTACAGGGACATTTTTATAAGTGTCTCACCCGATTGGCGATTTTCGTGCTGACTATAATAAAAAACAAATTACATATTTCTCAATGATTTTCGATAAGGAAGCCGAATTTAATATCAAGAAATACATAGATTTACAAATTTGACAGATAATTCACCTCACTTTTATTGAACCAATCAAAACGCTCATTTTCATAGCAACCACCTTGGTAACGGTCGTCTTACCCGATAAGACTACCGCTAGCTCGAAAAGACGCTTTCGAAAAGACGCTTGTAGCTTTTTTACTTAAATAAAAAATTAGTAACACCTCTAACTTGTATATTTACCTTTATCAGACGGCCTTCATTTTTATGTTCAGTAAATTATCCAATAAAATACACCTCTAGAGGCGGTTTCTTATCTTCATACCTTCGTTTTTCACTCGAAACTCGATTTTCCAAGAAAATTTTCACTCAATGTAATTTTTACTTATAATCAAAGATAAGACCCTCGAGCTAAAGCTCTCGGGATCATATCAGATTATAAGTAAAAATTACATTTCGTAAAAATTTGTCACAAAATCGATTTCTTGTTAAAAACATCGGTATTACCGATAAGACGCCTCCTCTATCGGTATATTACTGTTGATGAGACGCCATTTTGAATTGTCTTAAATGGCAACCCCCATAAATAACCACAGGATTGAATTGCATTTGACGATCCGATTCTAAAACTATATAGTTGTTGATACTTATTCTCAGCCGTTTCGGAAATACGGGGGTTCCTAATTTGCCTCCATCGATTTTGTCTTTTAAGTGTCTCACCCCTTTAATAAATAGACCTTCTAAGCTGAACACCTCAGTTTTTTTCACAGTGACATAATTTCCCGTGAGCAAGCGATCTACGCTATAGTCAAATCCGACAGATGTCAAAAAGTGACAGATACGACGCCATTTTGAATTTTCTTTAATGGCAACTCCCATAAATAACCACACGATTGAATTGAATTTAGCGATCCGATTCTAAAACTATATAGTTGTTGACACTTATTTTCAGCCGTTACGGAAATACGGGGGTTCCTAATTTGCCTCGTTCGATTTTGTCTTTTAAGTGTCTCACCCCTTTAATAAATAGACCTTCTAAGCTGAACACCTTAATTTTTTTCACAGTGACATAATTTCCCGTGAGCAAGCGATCTACGCTGAAGTCAAATCTGACAGCTGTCAAAAAGTGACAGATATGACGCCATTTTGAATTTTTTTAAATGGCAACCCTTATAAATAAATGTCTCACCCCAAACACACAAAATCGATGGAGGCAAATTAGGAACCCCGTATTTCCGAAACGGCTGAAAATAAATATCCACAACTATATAGTTTTAGAATCGGATGGACAAATGCAATTCAATCGTCTAGTTATTTAAGCAAGCAAACGATAAACCAAAGCAAAGAAGCACACAACCAGAGGATCAGAGACAAACTTCTTGAATGTCCTAGCGGCTCAAAATCATTTTGGTCGGTAGCTAAGGCCGTCAATCAGAACTTTACCAAGTCAACCATTCCACCTCTAACACGTTCTGATGGCACCATTGCTACCAAAGCACAGGAAAAAGCAAACTTACTGGCGGAACTATTCTCTTCACATTCGACGGTAAATTTTCAGGGAAGTACTCCACCGAACATTACCCCTGTAGAATCGAGAATGCCCGAGATTGTCTTTCGCCACCGCCATGTTAAGCGAATCTTGAGGAGTCTCGACACTAAAAAGGCTTCTGGTCCTGACGATATTCCAGTCATTGTAATTAAGAAATGCGCTGACGAACTGACACCGGTATTTTGTAGGCTTTTTAACTTATCCTACAAAAAAGGAATATTTCCTTCTTGCTGGAAAACTGCGAGAGTCCAGCCCATACCCAAAAAAGGCAAGAAGACCTTGCCAAACAACTATCGTCCAGTCGCATTGCTCTCGGTTATATCAAAAGTTATGGAGAAGGCTATCAACGAAAAATTACTAAAATACCTGGAAGGCTTCAACATTATTAGTGACCGCCAGTATGGATTCCGTAAGTCTAGATCAACAGGAGACCTTCTCGCTTATGTTACTCATGTTTGGAACAACGCAATAGAACACCATGGGGAGTCCCGGGCGGTAGCACTGGATATTTCCAAGGCTTTTGACCGAGTATGGCATGAGGGGATCCTAACTAAAGTGAGAGCATACGGAATGCCGGTTCAATTTTGTTCATGGCTGTCGAGCTTTCTTAAAGACCGTTCTCTGCGAGTGGCGATGGACGGATTTCTTTCAGACACATTTAACATCAACGCCGGAGTCCCTCAAGGTTCTATATTGTCGCCCACCCTTTTCTTACTATACATTAACGATCTTTTGGAAAAAACTAAAAATCCTATATATAGCTTCGCTGATGACAGCACACTTGTTTCAACTTTTACTTTGGATGCTCGGACATCGGCTGCTAATGCACATCTCTATAGGCAGCAAGAGGTCTCACATCTCAACAAAGACCTGGAAGAAATTTTGTCTTGGGGTGACAGTAACCAAGGAAAAATTAACACTAAAAAGACCCAGGCGGCAGTTTTTTCTAAAAAAGTTAATGTTGAAGAACCGGATATAGTTATGGCGGGACACTCAATTCCCTTGGCTTCATCAATTCATTTATTGGGCGTTAATCTGGATAGTCATATGTCTTGGCATGGCCACGTTGCGGCCATTGCTAAGGCAGCCTCGCAAAAGCTTGGAGTACTTTTCCGAACAAAGAACCTCTATACACCCCAACAACTTTTGATGCTCTATAAAGCCCAAATTCGACCATCACTGGAGTACTGTTCGCATATTTGGGGCTCTGCTCCTAAACATACCCTGAGATTGCTAGATTCCATTCAAAGAAGAGCCATTCGCTTGATCGGTGACCATAGTCTGACAAACAACCTGGAAAGCCTTGAACATCGAAGGCAGGTTGGCGACTTGAGTCTATTTTACAAATATTTTCATGGCAAGTGTTCAACTGAGGTTGCCCGCTTAATACCACCCAGAGCGGTGCATGGTAAAAATACACGACGAGCCACTGCAGCCCACCAGTACGTGGTTCAGCTTAGTGTCCCTCGAACGACACTGTTTCAAAATTCTTTCATCTGGAGAACGTCATCACTCTGGAACGACCTCCCTGAGATCGTCTTCCCCAACGAGTATAATCTCCAAAGATTCAAGACCAACGTGAATCGTTTCCTGCGCACACGCACCGCTCCTAGAGCGCCATAAAGGATTTATTCTGTAGTGCTGTGCCTTATCATAAAAAAAAAAAAAAAAAAAAAAAAAAAAAGAGGGTTGCCATTTAAAAAAATTCAAAATGGCGTGGTATTTGTCACTTTTAGACATCTGTCGGATTTGACTATAACGCAGATCGCTTGCTCATGGGAAATTATGTCACTGTGAAAAAAACTAAGGTGTTCAGCTTAGAAGGTATATTTATTAAAAGGGTTGAGACACTTAAAAGACAAAATCGATGGAGGCAAATTAGGAACCCCCGTATTTCCGTAACGGTTGAAAATAAGTGTCAACAACTATATAGTTTTAGAATCGGATCGCTAAATTCAATTCAATCGTGTGGTTATTTATGGGAGTTGCCATTTAAGAAAATTCAAAATGGCGTCGTATCTGTCACTTTTTGACATCTGTCGGATTTGACTATAGCGTAGATCGCTTGCCCACGGGAAATTATGTCACTGTAAAAAAAACTGAGGTGTTCAGCTTAGAAGGTCTATCTATTAAAGGGGTGAGACACTTAAAAGACAAAATCGATGGAGGCAAATTAGGATCCCCCGTATTTCCGAAACGGCTGAAAATAAGTATCAACAACTATATAGTTTTAGAATCGGATCGCCAAATGCAATTTAATCCTATGGCTATTTATGGGGGTTGCCATTTAAGAAAATTCAAAATGGCGTCTTATCTGTCAAATTTGTAAATCTATGTATTTTTTGACATTAAATTCGGCTTCCTTATCGAAAATCATTGAGAAATATGCAATTTGTTTTTTATTATAGTCAGCAGGAAAATCACCAATCCGGTGAGACACTTAAAAAAATGTCCCTCTACACTGCGGTGTTACATTTACTATAAAAAAGTACTTTCTCTAACACTATTTTAGAAACAACATATTCTTAACTAAAAAAGTGTTATAGAATGGCTTCATTCTAACACACTAGTACAGAATGGAATCATTCTGTATCACCTAGTCAAAGCCAACTAGATTTTCAATTCGGCCATCTAAATTGCATGGGAAACCCAAATTATTTTGAAGGTCATGATAGCCTTGGATTACTTATTTTACGTTGTCAGGTTATAAATTCGACTTTGACAGCGCTTGATTATTCAAGGTAGGTTAGTTTTATTACAAAATATTGATTTTATAACATAATAAATTTTTTTCTCCAATAGTGTTACAGAAAGTATATTCTATAACTCGTATGGAATGGCATTTCCGCCCCCGCGAAACCGTACACCTCGCCTACGGCTCGGCCTACAAACTTTTCGCTCGTGCGAAGTTTATCCATTCCATACTTGTTATAGAATATACTATTATGTCGCGTCCTGATAAAACAGGTATTTATAGAGCGCATTCCCGATTTTCGGAACTTTTTTGGTTGTCAGCTTTCAAAATATGTTTTTACAGCTCGACGGTTGTCCAGCACATTTCTCATTAAATGTGCGAGAACACTTAAATCAAGAATATGCAGGCCGATGGATAGGAAGAGGAAGCCTTTTTCCCTGGCCAGCCAGGTTACCAGACTTGACCTATTTAGATTTTTATTTGTGGGGCCGCTTAAAAGATCTTGTTTTTCAAACTAGGCCTATTACTCGGGAAGATATGAGGAATAGAATCCAAAATGCAGTTCATCACCTGCCAACAGCGGAAGTGGAAACTGCTGCTTTCTCTACCCGACGAAGGCTAGAGGAATGTGTAGAACATGATGGCAGGCACTTTGAGCATTTGAGGAAGCACTAAAATGCAGCCGTTATTCAAATGCCCACTTACTTGTTTTATTTTCTTTTCTATAAATTTGTTGTTTCAGATAATATCATCACTTTTTCATTGATATCTACGGTTAGAAAAAAGATAGAAACTTCCGGTTTTTACCGTTTGCTTTGAACTTTAGTCCTCTTCAAATCGGCATGATAATATATCTATTATTACATTTGGGTTTGTTGAAAAAATTAAATTAAATTAAAAAATAAAATTAAAAAAAAATTTAGAAAGCGCCATCTAGCGACTATAGTGAACGAAATGAAAACATGTCTTGTAATGTAGCTGATAGGGCATAAAAACTCTTTCAAATGCCGCTAAGCCTAGTATTTTCCGATAAGGCATTTCCGAGATATTGAATATTTTTCAAATAAATGTTTGCCTTACCCCCACCACTTTATCTGAAGAGTTAGAGGAAAAAGTGTGAAAAAAAAATTGTAGATAAAAGACGAGGACTTTATTTGCACATATTTTTAGTATACTTTATCTAGGCAAATTGTAAAGAAACCCCCTTTTTTCAAATTGCCTTTAGTGTTACGCTCCCTAGCGGCCATTTAGCGAACTCGATAATTATTTCCAGCAATTTCTCTTGGCCGTATCTACTAGCAATATTTTTTTCCGAAAGCTGTACGATTAACGGTTTCTGACATACAGCCGCATACCTCGCTTAGTTGGTCACCCTGTACATTAGTGTACCTAAGGAGGTACTCGGCTATATCTCAGAAAGTAATAACACTAGGACTTTGGGAAAAAATATATATCGATAAAAGCGTCCAAGAGAAATTGCTGGAAATTATTTTCAATTTCGAAAAATGACCGCTAGAGGGCGTAAGAGAACTTTCAAAATAGAAATGCCTATTTTCTCTTGATTTATCTTAGTAAAAATATGTTAAAAATAAAAGCATTGTATTCTTCATAAAATTATGCAACTTTATGTTAGGAATAGGTTTTTTCTATTTTCAATAATAAAGTGGTGGGAGAAGGTCAAACTTTTTTTCTTTCAAACGCTGATATCTCTGCTTTGGATAAACCGATTTTATTCAACTTGGTCTTGAAAAAAAACCCTTCTTTTCCTCTACACGTAGACGTAGGCGTTTTTCCGTAATTCCTCAATGAATAAGGATTTTCTCAAAAAAATCAAATGTTATGATATGACTTTTTCATCATATTTTATTTTAGGCTTATGAAGGCTATTAAATAATGGAATAAAAAATCCAGGCCCGTAATTAAAATAAAGAAGTTGATGATGATCGCTCGAATCCGAAACGTCGGATTAAAAAACTAACCCCATTAGCTTGTAGAGGAGGAAAAGTTACTATAAGGAACTGAAAACCACGTCATTAAACCAGAGATTTAATTGATTAATTAGTGTTTTAAAAAATGGCCTATTTTTCCATATTAATTATTATTATCCCTAATTTCTCTAGTTTTACAAAAGATATTACGTTGCGGTTTTCAGTTCCTTATAGTAACTTTTCCTCCTCTACAAGCTGATGGGGTTAGTTTTTTAATCCGACGTTTCGGATTCGAGCGACCATCATCAACTTATTTATTTTAAATACGGACCTGGATTTTTTATTCCACTATTTAATAGCCTTTATAAGCCTAAAATAAAATATGATGAAAAAGTCATATCATAAGATTTGATTTTTTTGAGAAAATCCTTATTTATTGAGGAATTACGGAAAAACGCCATCTAGTGGCCACCATCAGAACCAATATGGTATACCTAATAGATCTACGTGTAGAGGAAAAGAAGGGCTCTTTCTCAAGCCCAAGTTGAATAAAATCGGTTTATCCAAAGCAGAGATATCAGCGTTTGAAAGAAAAAAAGTTTGACCTTCTCCCACCACTTTATTATTGAAAATAGAAAAAAAAAACGATTCCTAACATAAAGTTGAATAATTTTATGAAGAATACAATGCTTATATTTTTAACATATTTTTATAAAGAAAAATCAAGAGAAAATCGGCATTTCTATTTTGAAAGTTCTCTTACGCCCCCTAGCGGTCACTTTTCGAACTTGAAAATAATTTCCAGCAATTTCTCTTGGCCGTTTTTATCGATATATATTTTTTCCCAAAGTCCTAGTGTTATTACTTTCTGAGATATAGCCGATTACCTCCTTAGGTGGAACACCCGGTACATAACCTTAGGCTAAAAATAAACATTAGCAAATTAGACTAGAAATGAATTATCAATAAAATAAGTGACGTGCGACTATACTGTAAAGTTATTAAACTTAAGCGTTTCAATATAAATATGTACCTATATGCATGTATGCACACTGTAGTAATAATATTTATAAATTTTCGTTTTGCTTAGACCAAAACTTAATGGAATTTATACCATAGTGGACAGCCACGCCGGTACATTTTTCAGTTATAATGATGTTAACCCATTTAAACGATAGCAGTTTTCAAAATGACACAAAATCAGATTTACATTACAAACACAGTCATTGTGGGAACGCCAACGATTTTTTATGCATGAGATTTACAGTCTGATGATCGGTGTAATCAATAATAACAATTTTGTGGCCGGTAGTTCACTGCAGGGGGCGCACCCTTGTTAGGCATTCTTGACAAGGCGACTGTCCTTAAACTTGTCCGGTCCAATTTAGTCCTCATAGATCTTGATCTTTAAGACGATAGAGAGATAGATGTCGTTTATATGGCTGTCAACAAATGCCTGGAATTTGAATTATTGTAATGTTAGCCGTAAGGCTATTTGTTTCATATTGAGAATATCAGTATTGATGTTTCGTCCTTTATTCTAGTGGGTACGTAAGAATTATCCCTCGATGCAATAACAAGGTTTGAAAACGATTCTTTGCACATAAGCGAGGTAGGTTGGTGGACCTCGCCTTCGGCTTAGTCTTAGTCGTGTAGGAAGAGGCTTTCTAATTTTTTCTACAATTGTATAAGAAAGTATGTTTTTTATAAATTTATTTTATTTTTTTATGTAGGTATTAATTAGATAAATGTGATATATAATAATATACCATACTAGGAGAATCTAAAGTCTGATCTTTGATAATCGCTAGAAATTTATATGGCTACTATGCATCAGTTATGAAATATTTAATGGGAGCTAAAGTTTATAAGATAGAATGCAGATTTTTTACAACAATTATTTGCTTCTAATGCTTCTTTCTTCTAGTTACTTCACATATTATTTAAACATTGTATAACTGAAGCAATCTTCATTATAATTACATTTTATCTTTAGTGACTAAGGAAAATATATTAAATAATAGGCAGGTATTCCTTATTACTCTGATTGATTTATTGAAGTATTATTAGAACGAATTTCTGGTCTTGCGGAATTATTTAGAATATTTTAACTACATGATGTTTTATTGTATCTGGAGTATTCAGCAGTAAGCTATTTAAATTGTTAGATATTTTAATAATTCATTTAATTGTTATCACATAAGTATATAGTTCCGCATAAAAGAATAATTTGTTGGTTGCTTTAAATTAACGTTCCTCAATTATCCTAGTATCGCGTCGCACATAATAAGAATGCCAAAAATAAAGCTAATTATCTCACAACCCTCTTACTATAAATTAATAATATTAAAGCGCACTTCGCTAATGTTAGTTTCTTAGGTTAGCCATTTTCTGACTTTAACTTTTATTTATTGCTGACTACTCTTATCGATCACGTTTTGAAGCTTGATTGTTGGTTTTTGTTTTTATACTTCTTTTGCTTCTTTGATCTCACTCGAGTTTGTTGTTTTTTTTTTAGCTTTCTGTTGTTTATTTGTTATTTTTCTTTTAGTTTCGCATACAAGGTGGGAGCCAGTCTTTTAGCATTCTGTATGTGTGTTGTGGCTGCGATCCGATGTGTGAGTTTGTTATGAGATTATTGATCGATACGTCTGTCCATCTGTGTTTTTGTCATGTATTTTTCTATCATTTCAAGTCTCATGTCCGTCGTGTAGTACTTTTCGGGGTACGGGCCTTTGTACGTTTAGACCGATTCTTATTGTCCTGTTTTATATGATTTGTAGTTTCTTAAGTCTTGTCTTGCTTGCTGTGCACCATGTTGGTACTCCGTATGTTAGTACTGGTCTGATAACTGTTCTGCATATGTCATTTTTGTTTGGTCTGTATTTTTGCTATTTTTACAGATTAACGGATAAACATTATTCTTTAAACTATGACCCAACTGTCTCTGTGCTTTAGCGACTCTATCATCAACATTTTACTTCCAGGTCAATTTCTTGTCGAATACAATGTCAATGTACTTTACTTTGGTTGACTATGTGATTGACATATTGCTTACTTTAACCCTATATAGTTTCGAGTAGATTTAGCCTTGCCTCCGAGAATAATATTGCCTGTGTTTTTTCCTTATTAAGCCCTAATCTCCAGGCTTCAAGTCATTTTTGCAGCACAAGTACATGCTGTTGCAAACTTTCGACTACTCTCCAGGGCACTCCTGAGGTGGCAATTATTGCAGTATCGTCTGCAAACATATATAATTGCGTTTGAGTGCTATGCGTATTATTTATTTGCTGCGTAATTATATAGTAACCCTATTGGATGTTTTCAATGTTGTGCTCTCAGATTGCGAGGAAGATTTGGGGATTATTAACGTAGTTGAGAATGTGCGAAGACCTCGGGTTTTTAGGCCTCGTCAAAGAGTAACCCATTGGGTTACTCTATAGCCTCGTCTTGAGAATATGGACCATTGGATAGATCTAAAATTTATTGCAAGGTTTAAAATATCAAAACCTTCTGTAGTAAAGCTAATCTATGTTGTTGGCCAACGCCTGCAAAGAGAAATATGGTACCAAGTCACCAAAGACATTAATGGCTTTGCAACTTACAAATAAAAAAATATTACATAAAAAGAAAGTTGCACGGTTAGGGTACTTTCAAATGACATGAACATGACAATTGACAAATGAAATGTGAAAACAGAAAGCAATTTTGATATTCGAATCCCTCGGAAGTTAGCAGTTTTATGAATTAACACTATTTGTTTTTGAAATCGGATCGCAAAATGCAATTCATTCGTGTAGTTATTGATGAGGATTGCCATTTTAAAAAATTCAAAATGGCGTCGTATCTGTCAATTTTTAACATCTGTCGCATTTGATTATAACGTAAGTAGCTCAGCTTAAAAGGTCTGTTTATAGAAGACAATAACGATAAAGGCAAATTAAGAAGTCCCGTATTTCCGAAATGCTTGAAAATAAGTATCAACAACTATATTTTTCTGAAATCGAATCGCGAAACGCAGTTAACTTGAGTGGTTATTGATGAGAGTTGCAATTCAAAAAAAAAAACAAAATTGCGTCGTATCTGTTAAAATTGTGAATCAATAGATTTTAATCATTAAATTTGGCTTCCTTGCGGAAAATCATTAAGAAATGAATAATTTTTTTTTATTATCGTCAGCAGGAAAATATCTTTATCACTCTAACCTTTTACGGCTTTTAAACATATAATGTTTTAAGTTCTAAATAATAAGTAGTTACTGAAATTATAAAGATTCAAGAATAAACAAAATGCTTGTTCTAGTATAAGTTCAAATGACTGAGTTGATACAATAACAAATTGCCCAATGTACTTAAAATTCCGGATTGTATCTTGAATATTACGTGCTTTTCCGTTATTAATGAAAATCGTTTTACTGTCGTTACCAATACCTAAAAAGAAGACACAAAGTTAAAATATACTCAACAAAAGTGTGCCCCCCGCCGAGAATTACCGGTCACAGGATCGCTATTATTGATGACAGTGATCATCACGCTGTTAGTCTTACTTATAATATACATAATCGGCAGCATCGTGGCTAAAAGTTGTCATTTAAAAATTGAACAGTTTCATATTAAAATCAAGTACCTCAAAATAAAGTGAAAGTGTATGATTTAAATCCCACAAAAATATGAACAAAATAATTTTATTATTATTAAATTTTTTCTTACAAGCCACACTAGAACAAATTTCGTTTTACTGAACTCTCTAATTTGCAAGATTATTTAAGCATTTTTGTGTTAGAAAAATATGGCTTAGTTTTGTTCCAAGTCCTGTATTAATTTAATGGAACACCAATGGGGGGATTAAATCTTTTTCTTGTCTAGCTATATACTTTCTTTTATAACAGTCCTTTATTTAGACAATATGACAAAATTTTGTTTACATATTTTTAATAGTTCAAACAATACTAATAATACTAATAATGTTATCCAAATTAGGGCGGTCTTGAGAGGATGCATTGGTAAAGCCTGTCCAGAGATATAAGAAAGTTACGCTTGGCATTTGAATGGGATTATTCAAGGGTGGCCATAAACAAACAATGAATGAATGAATAAATGCAGGTCAATTATGGTCCGTACTTAAAAATGTCTTAAAGTAAAGTGCAAATCCGGAAGACCTAATTTCATTATTAAAGTAATAGTTTGGTGATGTTAAACCGATTCGTACCTGATTCAAAATGAGAGGGTTAATCCCATAACGCAAATTATGTTCTAAAGACTGTATATACAGCCACTCTAGTTAGTTTTAAGCTTAATAATTTGTCTTACCCCGTCGAAAAGCAGAAACACTTGGGAACTAAGAAAGTTATAAACAATGTTTATTCAACAAGCAGCGTTAGAAGAAACGGTCACATTAACAAACAAAAAGGAAAAAAAGAATCAATACTGGCAGGTAGATGGAAGTGGTCAAGATATAATACGGCGTTAAATTTATAAGTTATACGAGGAACAAAGCGTGCCTACATTAGATAATTTAATTAAGAGGCTTGAAAAAGATAAAACCGGCGTTAAATGTGGCAGAACAACGTTATGGAAGTGTATCCAACACATGGGTTGTAGATTTAAAAAAATTAACAAAAGACAACTTTTAATGGAATCCAGTAGAATTCGGGAATGGCGATTCGAATATCTACAAAAAATTAGGATATTTACAGAGATCAGCAAAGGCCGATTATTTACTTGGATGAAACCTGGTTCGACACATATGATACCCCTGACAAGGGTTGGGTTGACTCAAGCGGCAAGTGTAAAACAAGCGCGCCATCAAAAAGAGGTAAACGAATTACGATTTTGCATGCTGGATCTATAGATGGATGGATTCCAAATGGACTTCCTCTGTCTGCAAAAAACATTAAATATTCTTCGCTGGATTACCGTGAGGACACCACTGCTGATTTATTTGAAGATTGGTTTAAAAACAAGTTAATTCCAAATATACCTCCGAATAGCGTAATTGTAATGGACAATGCAAGCTACCATAGTAGGCAGTTGACCAAGACTTCCTCCTCAAATGGCACAAAAGCAACAATTCAAAACTACATGCATGATAATGACATTTATTTTCAGGAAGATTACACCAAAAGGCAATTAATTGAGGTTTTACAAAGTTTAAAACTACAAAAGGGATACTTCTGTGATAATTATGCAAAAAATCTAGGGCATACAGTTTTAAGGCTTCCACCATACCTACCATTGTTGGGACTATTTGTTTACTGTACGTGTCATTAATTTTCCTCCGAATCAAGTCTTTATCAGCTTCTTCGATGCTTCTCAATTTTCCGCTGTCACGTTTTTTCCTTGGCTGGATGGGTTTGGTCACTATATCTTTTACTGTCGTTAATACAACTTTGGTCAAAATACTCGTTTCACTAAAACTTGCACTCCGGTCATACCCTTTTTCTAAAAGGGTACAGTAAACGTGCTTTATGATGTTTTTGCCATCAAGTGATAAATGTTTGTTCTTCGTTACACCTTAACTTCCGGAAGCAATTACCTGAAGTTTCACACAGATCTGACATATTTTGGATGCTCGATAACACACACGAAAATACCTTTAACGCACAGCTTGACAAACACCAAACGACTGATGAACTAAGATGAAAAGACTCTGCTTTATATTGAACACCTGCAATTTGCCATTAACCTACCTAATATACCAATATAATACCATAATAATTAATAGTAACGCAAGGCCCTTAATAATTAGTTTAGGCATAGATGATATTATAATATTGTAGATTAGTATTTTTGTATAAATATTAATAGCTATTTAATTACATGATTAAAATAAAGATACTTACCTATTATTTTATATTTGTTGTTTTGTTGAAAATAGGTAACCTAAACTATTGAAATTAGTAGGTAATCAGGACCTGTACCCTTTCAAAAGGCATATACTTATGGCTGGGTTTAAATTGTATTGCGGTCGGGAAATCAACGAATTATTGTGGAATGGAGCATACTTTAGTGCACATGATAATATTTTACAGGCCACTGTCCTAATATGAATATTATTTTTGGTACATTATTCAGTCAAATTTGTTTTCCTTTTAAATTTATTCGAACGAAATAGATATTTAATAATTTAAATGTTTTGGTTGTCAAAATTTGAGGTTATATTCATTTATGATGACAGTTCAGTAGTTCGTTTGCCTCATAGCATATTCTCTGAGAGTTGTTCCATTTGAACTTAGGTTGGTTCTCTCTAGAACATTGATGACGTTACACTTTTCACGGTTTGATAAATTGCCATGCCATGATTTATTTTTTTAATTGCATATTATGCTGGGGAAACTATTATGTTTTGTTATTTTATCGAACCGAGGTCACTTTTATCATTTGTCCTGCGTGGACGTACCTATTTTTGACATGACAGATAAGGGAACACCTATCTTGGTCTTTTCTTTTTTCGAGGAGATTCAACTTTACGTCACTCAAGATCAACATGAAGGTGGAAGTCGGCGGGTTTTTAGGAGCCCCCTTTGCATTGATTTGAAAAAGTCTTTAGTTGGCACTTCAATGTGTCCTCATTTCTAATATAGTAAGATATCTTTATTTATTTTTTTCTGTTTTCTTAATATGCCGTATGGAGAGGCCTACGGTCTCTTCGCTCTCCTACTAGAAGTAACCTTTCTTAAATTTTATCATCAATTTTGTTGATTTTTTTTATTAGGGATTCGGTGGGTACTCTTCTTTTCCTATTATTTTTAGGGGCTTACATTTGCCAATTAGTTACATCTACATTTTCTACAAGGTCAGGTTAAGTAGTCTGACCTGGACCGTACCACGTTGGGGTTTTGGTTGTGAGTTGTGAGGAACAGCTTCTTTATTCATCGTTTAAATTGACTCCACTTGAGGCTTTACAAGTTTGAATAGAAAATCGTTACAAACTGTATCCACGTGCTAAAGTCTTCTGGCCTTCATGGAGTAGTCCCCAACTCTACCCCCAGTAACTAGTTTGCCACGCTGCTGTGATCGTTGTACGAGAAGCCATGGTGGGTTGCAGGCTCGTAAAAATAATTCATTCTAATTTCAATTAATTCATTGCTTATTACCGTTTTTTACCTTTCCACCAATATTAATATAGATTAACATTTTTTCCTAACTATTTTACTTTTATGTGAAGCTATCTAGATAACATGTCACCATTTTTATAACCATACATCACGTAATGAAGGTATCAAGGTTCTAGAATTTTCGCCTAGGTTATACAAGTGTTTGTCTACATAAATCCTTACGCCTGGAAAATGTATTTGATAATTTAACTCTTAACTTTAATTACCTTATAATATTTCATAACAATAAACCTTTAGATTTCCCAATAAAGTGCATAATTACTTTTATTATTATATTTAGTCTTGCGATGAATGAATAAGGGTGGAAAAACTTTCTTAGTTTTATTTATTGTATGGTTTCAAATCAATACAGGAATTCCACTTTATTTTCTTAGTTTAGCCTCAATAGGTCAAGTGGCGTCCAAGGCAAGCCAACAACGAAGGGAAGGTACTAAGTATTTGTGTCTTTATGCGACGACTTAACGCTTTCGTTCGCACTATATGACAACCAATTGCAAAAAAAGGTTGTCATAATATTTTACTATAATTCAATGTAAAACAGAAACGTTGATAATAATTTCCTCTCTAATTAATATGTTACTCTCAACAAAGTAAAGCCACAGCAAAACGTCGCGAATTTGCAAACAGCTCAGTGAGATGTTTAAACTTAGTTAATATGCAGAAGAACAGCCTCCACTTAAAATTGTTTCATGCGAAACAAACAAATTTAATTCCTTTTAAAGGAAAACCTTCTTTCCGAAAACGGCAATTTAAATTGAACATTGTTTTGGATACAATGAAGATTCTAAGACGCTAATACGGAAATTATGTGTAGTTGTAATTGTTAATTTAACGTTCGAGTAAATTTATTAATAGTAGGTACCTACTAATTAGTAATTTGAATGCAGTAATAAATTCGTTGTTCACAATGTACTGATAACTTTGAATAAAATAAAGTTATTGAATGAAAATTATACTTTTTAGAGGCAAATTAAAATGCTTCCAATAATAACACCGGTAAGATTTTACTTTTTGTCTGCGGTTTGAATAAGTTGGTGTAAATATGTCGGGCATGTTACACATTACCAAAGTACCATATTAAAATGTTGGTGTAACGTACGACTTGGTAAGTAAGTACATGGTCAGTGCGGAACCCAAAAAAAAAGCTTATATAAAAAATCAGTTATATTTCTTTGTTGTTTTTTGATATCAGAAATCGTCGCTTCAGGGCAGAACAAGCCTAACTCCAAAAATTGAATTTTACGCGAGAGGGTTGTTGTGATAATAAGAACATCAAATTAATAAAAGTATGAACGACCAGTCACGTTAGTTGTACTGTCTAAATCTCAGACTTTTGATTTTCGGGCTTTCGGGACTAAGTTAATTCTTTATCGTAATTGTATTTTAAAAATATTTTATTTGGACACTGGTAGTTAGACTCAACAATTCGGAATTTGCTCATGTGAACCATTTCATAGGTTTCATCGTTTTCCCAGTTAATAATAGTAGCTGAATATGGACAGTTCTGACTCAGTGGTGCTGGTGGTGCGTTTTATGATCTAACCCAGGTGGTGCAGGTGGTGCGTTTTATGACCTAACCCGGGTGGTTCGGTGGTGCTGTTTACAAAATAACCCGAAATTAAACCAGACTTTTTACGACCCAACCCAAGTGCTTTCATGAGGCGGCTTCTTATCTAACCCTAATTTGAACCTAAATATTTATGAACTAACCCGAGATAAAACCCGACTTTTTACGGCCTAACCCGGATGCTTTCGTGAGGCGGCTTCTCATCTAACCCTAATTTGAACCTGAATATTTATGAACTGACCCGAGATAAAACCCGACTTTTTATGATTTAACCTTAGTGGAAACGCCGCTGCTAAAGCGGGATAATTAAATCCCAATTTTTATAAGCCATCCTTAAACCCCACTTTTTACGATCCGACCTGAGCCATCCTTAAACCAGTTGAAACGCCGCTGTTAAAGCGGTATAGTAAAAATCATGTTTTATATTTTCTAACTTAGTGAAACGCCGCTGGCGGGTAGTAAAGCGAAATAAAACCCTAATTTATATGGTCTAACAAGATAAGTATAATAAGGCGGTACATTATTTGCCACCGCAATAATTATTTATACCTAAATAACCCTCTCAAACCCTCTGCCGACTCGATTTAAAAAGAAAGGGACATAAAACTTTATTTATTATTCCGAAGGACCCTCATTAAAATTCAGTAGCATATCTAATAATTGTTTTCAATTTTGCACCACTTATAAAAAAGCAATGAAATAATTACCATCTAGAACCATTAACTAGCGATTTCTTTGTACTGGAAATGGATAAATTATAGGACTATCTTGTAATGAGAACAGAGTAGACAATAAATAAAACTTAAATACGTATAAAATACCAAGCAGGCATAGGTACTATACAACTTGTGTTCGCCATCAGGTAAAAGCCCTCATAATGCTTTTATAAAAATTTTGGATAATATCATAATATAAGTAAATAGGGTACAATTTCAGGAAAAAAGTAAAAAAAATTAATTCACAGTGTAAAATTGTAGTTAAATGGATTGTAAATACGAAATAATATAAAAAGCTACCTTTTGTTTGCGATGATGTATGCACAATAACTCTATATTATTTGGCTCTTAAACTGAAAATACCCACTAGATAGGTATCATAAGCTGTATTTGTCATCAGGTAGAACCCCCAATAAAATTATGAATATCAGGCGTAGGCAACAAAGTAGCAATCTTAACTTATTTTCAACACGAGCATAAAAATATGGGATTGTTAAATATTTTATAACCTTAATTCTCAATGGCAACAATAAGCAAATCACGTTGGTTTTTTAATTTATTATTAATCTGGCTAACTTAAGAAACTGACAATATAACGACCATCCAAAAAAATCATAATACATTACTGGGTGTGAAAGCAATTGCGCTGCAAAATATAGTGTATACCGACTCTGAGGTAGTTAATTAAAATCCCAATTAGCGCTAAAAAAAAATCAATTAGATATTTACTTTAGATATTTTAATAAAAAAATTCAATATTATTAGCGTCACCTACGCATAGGGTTAAAAAGTATGAGAAACTTTGCAAATATCATTTTCCATAGTTCTCTCAACCACCACATCGATGTCACATTACAATATTCTCGCCAACATTTAACTTTTGAAATTAGCATAATAACAAATCCTTTACAATGAATTAAACAAACGCATACATAATTTTAAAATCTTATAATGCGTAACAGCTCCAAAATCTAACAAGTTTGGACTAGTCGAATGACGTCAGTTTACATTTGTGGAGAATACCCAACTCTCGAATCATAAAAAATGGTCAAACTTTGTCGGTAAATACCCTTCTATTGGTGCAGGGGAAGGACAGGTAACTCGAGATGCTTATAAAGAACATTATTTGCTTATTTCTAGACTCTTAAAAATTAGATGCAATCGAACAATAAATGTTTTCATCATGTATATTTATCATTAACACATTACTTTCGACATACGTAAATTCAAATTGATAATTACTTGCCTTAGTGCTTTTTTAGAAGCTTGAATCATTGCATATAACCGTCTGAGGGTACCCAAACTTCCCCTAACATATTTCTCCGTAACCGGGGAAAAAGAGGTAAAAAAGCAAAATAACAGCTCCAAGTGTCTTTGCGAACAATCGGCAATAAAATAGAGTATTTCAGTTTTTAATTTTTCGTAAATAAAAGTTGGTTAGATTAATAGTCTCTGTGAATATAATAATATAAGCAAAGTGATATGCCGTAAATTTAGGAGTACAGTATAAATTATCCCTCTATTAAAATATACCGCAATAACTAACTAGCAAAGGATTTTTGATATTTTGAATATATTTGATGCTCATAGCATTATCACATTTCCAAAAGCTCTAAATTTTAGAAAAATGCTCTAATAGAATATGTTTTTTTTTAAAATACGACCTACAACAGTCTCTGCTACAGCATGACTGACTCTGTAGGAATTTCTGTGAGACCATAATAATTATATCAATAATCGAGTCGTCCTTATGATAATATTTTCTTCCAATATCCGACTACACTATCCATAAAAGTTATGTTAGAAAATTCATAATTGTTGAGCGCATTGTAATTTTTTAAAAAGAAATTCACTTCACACACAAAGATGAAGCCAATCAATTGATGAAAATAATGCAAGTCAGTATGCGTATGTTATGGCTAACTGTTTAAATGTCTATTCCTTCCACGTTTGTCGGAAGAAATACTTTTTTTATACTAGTATTTTAGTTGAAAATAAGATCGTAAATCATCTGTACAAAACAAGCGTCCCTTATGGATTTGAACGAAAATCATAGATTCGACTATTTTCATGAAAAATAAATCTAAGTACGGAATAATGCAGGAAGATTATCTATTTTCTTGGTTTAGAAAGTGATGTAGTTAAGATTTATAACTTAGGAATAAATAAATTATTATTAATCTTTTCGACCTATTTCTCTTGCATATTTAATTTCTTTGACAGTAAGAACTAATCTTTTTATTTTACAAAGGTAAAAAAAAAAAAAGCTAAAGATCGGCGTTGTCAGTCAGGTATAAGAACTGATTTAACACGATGGTTTTTGTACAAACGTTCACATACAATTGTATGCTTTTTAACCGATTGTGTCGGAAAAAATGACGATTTATAGATTAGATATTTAGACGAAGAGCTAACCTTCTCAATAAAGTATTGATTATTGCCCTGCTAGCTAGACAACACTTTTTATGTTAGTCAAAAAAAAATTTTTTTTCGGACGCTATTACAGATTTCATCGTTAACTAACAAACATTAAGACCAAAAAATTAGCGTGCAAGATGAAATGTATAGGTTCACTTCATTTCTACATTATTTTACAACTCTCAATCGCATTAAAAACAAGATCGAATAAAAAATAACTTATGACATATAGACGAAAAATGTTTTTCGGACTATTTAGGTTACGTAGACGTAATGCGGGCACGTCTGAAATACTACATTTTTCGAGCTTATAACATAATTTACTATTTTAACGTTAAAATAGGGGAAATGATGTATCGAAATGGATACTTTTTTTTTGTCGGTCACGAGATTATAGTTTCTTTTAAAATGAACTCTAATATTTACAACACAAATTATCCTTTAAGCCACATTAGTTTAAAACTCGTCTGTCGCTTTCTCTCTATTGTGAGTTTGATTAAAGTATAGCGTAGTATATATTTAGATGAATTTCGTAAATGTTGAATACTTTCAAAACTGAAAAAGCCGCCCTTTGCAATAAATATCTCCGTAGAGTTAGGTACCCTGCAGATTAAGGGTATTTCAGCGGATAATCATTTACAAATTCAAAGATTTTGTCTATTTTAATGGATTAACAAACAATATCTATAGGATGACTTTACTGATAAAAAAAAAGAACAAAAATCCATAAAGTCTAGGCTCACATGAAATTCCATAAAGAGCAGCTGCATAGCCTTATCACATCAAACTATATTTTTATTTCGTTCTATTGTCAAAAGTCTGTGTTTAGGAGATTATCGTTCATTTTAAAATGAACTCTAATATGTACATCACCATAAACTACCTCTTAAGCCGTCTTAAAAATACACTTTTCGATTTGCCTCTATATTGATTTTCTAATATTAAATATCTACAATAGTCGAAATTCGCTCGCTAATACCTATGTATGCAAGGTTTCTTCAAAAAATGACAATTTTGTTGTTTAATGGCTTGAAAAAATGGAAAAAGGAGGTTTTTGCATTCATTTATTTCCAGATGAGTGTTAAAAATACTTATAAAACTTGGTATACCGAAGATCAAGCATTAATGAGAGGGTTGAGTCCTGTTTGCCAAATCCTGATTTTTAATTTGACGTTGGCAACGGTACAATTTTTTAACATTTATCATAAGAGGCGTATATTTTTGGGGCTTAGATCTACCAGTTTATCCACGCCTCATTTATTGTTAGTGCTTTAGTAATTTTACTTTCCAATTATTTTTTACCAAAACGCGTAGTTTAAACAGTGTCTATATCAGACGATATAATAAATTTTAAGGATTAATTTGCTTACAAATACACTTCAATTTATTTAGGCTAAAGCAGCCAGACATATACTGGAACTACGAAAACCCTATTACAATTTGGTTGCCTAGAGAAAATTTTGTAAAAAACATAGCTTTCTACACAAATGCTTGCACATTATGTACCTATCATTTTAAGATACCTGGCGACATCAATGTAAGCATTGACATAATGACGCAAGATATAGGTAGGTACTAGAATATTCAAGATTTCTATTAACGATACACTTCAGCATACATGCGAGATGTCATTAATGTCTACGGAAGGCAACAGACATACCAGCTATTTTTACATGGGATTCCATAGACTTGGACGCTTCTTGTTTAGAAATATTTGATGTCATCTTGAGGAGTTCCGTATTGAAGCATCAAACCTACCTGTCAAATAATTGACGAAATATGGGATATCATAAAATATGTCCCCCATCGAACTAAATGATCCTATAAACCAGCTTCACAGACCGTAATTTGTGATGCTAACACGATTAATACGCAATAGAACAAGATTAAGAAACAAAATTTAAAGTAGCTCTTAATCACACGAAAATAAATAAATAATTTACGGTTACAGAACAATAATTATTTTAAAAAGCTGTATAACTAAATATATTATGTTATTAGGAATATTCTGTCTAAAGTAACAGCTGATCTTAGTCGAAAATGAGATCGTATTATTGATTGTTGAATTCGTTAGGTATGAAATAAAATTAGAGATTTCGTCTATTTTTTCACGATTAAAAAGAATACCTCTATTTAGCTAAAAATGAAACGATTACAGTGGTAGATTAATTCACTTTACCAAGCATGTAAACTACTAATTTTGCAATAAATATCTTCTATATTTCTAGGTAGGTTTACTCGAAAATGTTGGGCTATTTTCATCAAAAATCCCGATACGAAATTGAAAAATTTGCCTATTTTTGTCGGTTTACAAAGTGATAGTGGAATATTGGTTTGATCAAAGAACAATAATTATTTTAAAAATGTTGTATAATTAACTAAATGTCGGTGTTATCAGGCAGGCAAGAAGTTATTTATCTGAATCTTATTTGTACCATTAGCGTTTATATACAAATGCTAGTGGTTTTCAAAAATTGATATCTCGGAAATTATTAGGTTTAGACTTATAATACGCTTATTAAAAAATAATGACTACTTTATGCAAAATTCAAAAATATTATAAGATGTAGGGTATCCCAGTAACTTAACCAAAGATTTTCGGTCTTCGTAAAGCTTTATACGTTTCTTCAGCGTACCAAACATTCACTTTTTTTAAATATTGACATCGGGTTAGGATTCTGAACATAGGATTAACATCTCTCCAATAGTGAACATGTTGCGTTGTCACAGTTCCATTCGTCGAAAAGTAAACAAAACCGTTTGAGCTACGTGGGGAATAAATAAAGTTGGCTTGTTGAAAAATTTTAATATTTATTAAGGTAAAAGACTATAAATATATCGATACAACACTTTGGCATTTCTAACACTACAAACATTAATATCTAAAATATGATATTTACAACCATCAACATCTCCCTTCTCTAATTTTGGTACATTAATGTTGTCTTCTAAGTTTATAATATATGGTGCCCTGCAGTTTAATTCTGAAAATGTTTTAACTAAAAATTCCTCTTTGACACGTCCTTTAACGTAAATGATGTTTACGCCTTTCAGATTGTTGGATATGATATTATGTAGTTCCTTGTAATCGGTATCACCATAATTATAAAGGATACCATGATGATTTCCAAATAGATATTTGACTTGTTTCTTGCAAGCCTTACTTAAGGTGTCGAATGGTTTAACTGGTTTAAAAAAGTAACTTTTCATACTATTCCCATCATAAATAGCCAATTCTTTCGCGCAAAATTCAGGTATGTTAAATCCTTGAATATCGACTACAACGAACTTCATTGTCTGAAGACTCAAATCAAACAAGTATATTTTCATATTTTTATCGCTTTTAAGTTCGATTTCAAAAGCACACCCCCACTTTTCGATAATTTCACAGTCTTAACACATAGATCTTATATTTTTATTTACGATCAATTCATCTTTATTCGCCAATCGTCTCAAACGAGTCTGCTTTTGAAAGTAATATAGCCTTAGTATTCAGAAAATATTATTGATATCGGAGCCTAAAACATCCTTGACACTAAAAAATCATTGTGTTTCCTAACAAAACCCATCATCTTGTCTATTTAGATTGCTTTCCTATTGTTTAGCAGGTTAAATAAAATTATTATTTCGCTCTTTTTGTCTGTACTGAATCGTTAGGGGAATACGTTTCTAGTTCTATAAGAGAGACAGTTAAAATTTATGTAAGCAATCAGAAATCCTACACTATGAGCTACTTTCCTTCCTGGCTCAGGCAAAATTTGTGTTGTGTCTGTCAAAATTTATAAAATACAAAAAAAAAATGCTAGATGCATTTTTATCATGACTTTCTATCTAATATCATCTTATTTCAAGGTATAATTCGGTTGTCAAAATGAGAATAAAATAATTTTCCCATGGTTTATGTCATCTTAAAAAGTCAAATGGTTATATTCTGTAGAGGGTCAGATACATTCAAATTTAAATATTTTCTCCAAGAAGAATTTTAAGATAGTATTATGGTAAATAAAAATTCTATACCTCCAATATTTCTTGGAAACATATCGTGTTCTAGCGACATAAGCCAAAAGTACCTCTAATCAGAAACGCATCGTACTTTTCTTGTCAAACTTGACTTTGTTGTAATGTTGTATGCAGAACACTTTGAAAACAAAAATTAGATTAGAAACCGCCGCCTCTTAAGGTATACTTTTTTAGGTCTTACATAGGGTACACTGGTATACAGAACAAATGTCATCTTTAATTGTCTCATTGTCCCATCCATTACATTATTATAATCTTAAAGCACCTGTTACCAGCATAATCTGTTTTTATGGTTTTCATAAAACATAGCGATTACCGATGAAAATTAAACGAAAACTTAATAAATAACTTTTTTTCAACTGAAATAGACTGATTTTCGATGGAAAAATGTTACTTATAACTAAAAATGAATATAAGACATATACGCAATGATATTTAGAATAAATCAATCTTTTCTAAAATTACTATGAAATATTCACAAAATCGTTTCGTTATAACCAAAGTAGCAAGGCTTGCAGATTTCGTATAGAGTTTAAACGCGATACTGAGATGATCTTTTTTTTATATTTTTGTAGGATAATTCACCACTACATTGTACTTGAGAGAGGACTTTCTTGAAAAATCCTCAAATTTCTCTGCAATTTTGTTCCTTCTAGAGTTAAATTCACACAGAAAACCCCGTATTCTTATCTTTCAGGTTGGTATATTAAAAAGGGCTTATTAGTATGGTTTAGAAAACAAGCAATATTAATTAACGGATGTTTTTTCGTCGTATGAAGAGTTGAAATTTTTTTTTCCACTCCAATGGTTGCGATGCAGAGAGTCGGGTTTCATCATAATCTTTCAGGGTAGCTCAGGTTAGTTCAGCTTAGTTCAGATGCAGAGAGTCGGGTTTCATCATAATCTTTCAGGGTAGCTCAGGTTTGATTGCATGTACTAAGGTTAGTGCTCCTTGCAATCGGTTTCAGGTTTGACGCGCCCCCCTCAGGTTAGTTCAGGTTTCTCAAGTGTAAGCGTAAGCTGAACTAACCTGAGCTACCCTGAAAGATTATGATGAAACCCGACTCTCTGCATCGCAACCATTGGAGTGGAAAAAAAAAATTTCAACTCTTCATACGACGAAAAAACATCCGTTAATTAATATTGCTTGTTTTCTAAACGATACTAATAAGCCCTTTTTAATATACCAACCTGAAAGATAAGAATACGGGGTTTTCTGTGTGAATTTAACTCTAGAAGGAACAAAATTGCAGAGAAATTTGAGGATTTTTCAAGAAAGTCCTCTCTCAAGTACAATGTAGTGGTGAATTATCCTACAAAAATATAAAAAAAAGATCATCTCAGTATCGCGTTTGAACTCTATACGAAATCTGCAAGCCTTGCTACTTTGGTTATAACGAAACGATTTTGTGAATATTTCATAGTAATTTTAGAAAAGATTGATTTATTCTAAATATCATTGCGTATATGTCTTATATTCATTTTTAGTTATAAGTAACATTTTTCCATCGAAAATCAGTCTATTTCAGTTGAAAAAAAGTTATTTATTAAGTTTTCGTTTAATTTTCATCGGTAATCGCTATGTTTTATGAAAACCATAAAAACAGATAATGCTGGTAACAGGTGCTTTAAGATTATAATAATGTAATGGATGGGACAATGAGACAATTAAAGATGACATTTGTTCTGTATACCAGTGTACCCTATGTAAGACCTAAAAAAGTATACCTTAAGAGGCGGCGGTTTCTAATCTAATTTTTGTTTTCAAAGTGTTCTGCATACAACATTACAACAAAGTCAAGTTTGACAAGAAAAGTACGATGCGTTTCTGAATAGAGGTACTTTTGGCTTATGTCGCTAGAACACGATATGTTTCCAAGAAATATTGGAGGTATAGAATTTTTATTTACCATAATACTATCTTAAAATTCTTCTTGGAGAAAATATTTAAATTTGAATGTATCTGACCCTCTACAGAATATAACCATTTGACTTTTTAAGATGACATAAACCATGGGAAAATTATTTTATTCTCATTTATATAGATCAATATAGATGGTAGATGTTGGCTCACCCGACATCGCCCGGTGAAATACCATCGCATCGGCTTAGGTGGCGTGAAGTTGCTCTTTGAGCTAACGTTTCGTCACTGTGCCGATGTCTCCGGTTTCCAGGGTGGGAAATATACAAAAAATGCTGTGATGATGGTTCCAAGATCAATAAATTCCGGAGTTAAAAACGCCCCCCGATCGGATCTCCGGGTGGGGGCGGGTCCTGGCGCCTTATCAAGCGAGATTATCCAATCATCCACCATGTCCAGTAGCCATGCGGGTCCTTCGAACAATATTCTAACTGGAAATGGTGTGAAAACTGGAGTTGTTAAAAGACCCGAGATTAGCAACTTCCAAATTGACTTCTGCAATATAAGAGGACTGAACTCCAACATCAATGCAGTCCATCAACATCTACAATCTACCAAACCTCATGTACTTGCACTAACCGAAACCAAAGTCAGATCATCGATTAGTACGGTCAGCTATTTATATCCTGGGTACGACTTTCATCACCGATTTAGGCGGAATTCTGGCCTTTGTCTCTTTGTCCGGAGTGATATTTCTTGTCAACGAGAGGAGACACTCGAGCCTAACGACTTTGATGTAATGTGGTTTAAAATATCAACGCAGAGAATTACTAAATTCATCTGCTGCCTTTACCGGCCGCCAAGCGATACCCATTATAGAGACTTGTTCTTCTCTCTTGCTAATACTATCGACTTTTTGCAAACCCACCATCCCAATTCCGAAGTTGTCATCCTTGGCGACTTCAACATTCATAATGTCAACTGGCTCAAATACTCAAACATGACTGACGAACAAGGTCGTGAAGCCGAATCCTTTGCCATCAGCTCTGGCCTCACCCAGCTGGTGGGTGAACCAACTCGGATTCCAGACCGAAATGGTGATTTTGCTAGTTTGTTGGATCTTTTCTTAACTTCAAACCCCGACTTGTACACTGTCACCGTGAAGCCGCCGTTAGGAACATCTGACCACAACCTTATTTCGGCACTGAGCAAACTACCAATTAGTGCTGAAGAGCCTCCTAAACCACGCAAGATATGGCATTATACATCAGCTAAGTGGGAGGACCTAAGGGACCATTTTCGAACCTTTCCTTGGCGGGACGTTTGTTTTACCTCTGATGATCCATCCATCTGTGCAACAGAAATATCGGAGGTTATCCTTACTGGTATGGAAGCCTTCATCCCTTTCTCAAAAAAGTGCCCTTCTAACGGCAAGCCTTGGTTTACCAAAAATTGCGAACGAGCTGTTAAATCAAAAAATTATTTCTACCGACAATGGCGTAAAAATCCTACCGCCGAAAATCGTACCATCTTTGTTAACGCTCGAAACCAATGCAAGCAAACGATAAACCAAAGCAAAGAAGCACACAACCAGAGGATCAGAGACAAACTTCTTGAATGTCCTAGCGGCTCAAAATCATTTTGGTCGGTAGCTAAGGCCGTCAGTCAGAACTTTACCAAGTCAAACATTCCACCTCTAACACGTTCTGATGGCACCATTGCGACCAAAGCACAGGAAAAAGCAAACTTACTGGCGGAACTATTCTCTTCACATTTAACGGTAAATTTTCAGGGAAGTACTCCACCGAACATTACCCCTGTAGAATCGAGAATGCCCGAGATTGTCTTTCGCCACCGCCATATTAAGCGAATCTTGAGGAGTCTCGACACTAAAAAGGCTTCTGGTCCTGACGATATTCCAGTCATTGTAATTAAGAAATGCGCTGACGAACTGACACCGGTATTTTGTAGGCTTTTTAACTTATCCTACAAAAAAGGAATATTTCCTTCTTGCTGGAAAACTGCGAGAGTCCAGCCCATACCCAAAAAAGGCAAGAAGACCTTGCCAAACAACTATCGTCCAGTCGCATTGCTCTCGGTTATATCAAAAGTTATGGAGAAGGCTATCAACGAAAAATTACTAAAATACCTGGAAGGCTTCAACATTATTAGTGACCGCCAGTATGGATTCCGTAAGTCTAGATCAACAGGAGACCTTCTCGCTTATGTTACTCATGTTTGGAACAACGCAATAGAACACCATGGGGAGTCCCGGACGGTAGCACTGGACATTTCCAAGGCTTTTGACCGAGTATGGCATGAGGGGCTCCTAACTAAAGTGAGAGCATACGGAATGCCGGTTCAATTTTGTTCATGGCTGTCGAGCTTTCTTAAAGACCGTTCTCTGCGAGTGGCGATGGACGGATTTCTTTCAGACACATTTAACATCAACGCCGGAGTCCCTCAAGGTTCTATATTGTCGCCCACCCTTTTCTTACTATACATTAACGATCTTTTGGAAAAAACTAAAAATCCTATATATAGCTTCGCTGATGACAGCACACTTGTTTCAACTTTTACTTTGGATGCTCGGACATCGGCTGCTAATGCACATCTCTATAGGCAGCAAGAGGTCTCACATCTCAACAAAGACCTGGAAGAAATTTTGTCTTGGGGTGACAGTAACCAAGTAGAATTTAACGCTAAAAAGACCCAGGCGGCAGTTTTTTTCTAAAAAAGTTAATGTTGAAGAACCGGATATAGTTATGGCGGGACACTCAATTCCCTTGGCTTCATCAATTCATTTATTGGGCGTAAATCTGGATAGTCATATGTCTTGGCATGGCCACGTTGCGGCCATTGCTAAGGCAGCCTCGCAAAAGCTTGGAGTACTTTTCCGAACAAAGAACCTCTATACACCCCAACAACTTTTGATGCTCTATAAAGCCCAAATTCGACCATCACTAGAGTACTGTTCGCATATTTGGGGCTCTGCTCCTAAACATACCCTGAGATTGCTAGATTCCATTCAAAGAAGAGCCATTCGCTTGATCGGTGACCATAGTCTGACAAACAACCTGGAAAGCCTTGAACATCGAAGGCAGGTTGGCGACTTGAGTCTATTTTACAAATATTTTCATGGCAAGTGTTCAACTGAGGTTGCCCGCTTAATACCACCCAGAGCGGTGCATGGTAGAAATACACGACGAGCCACTGCAGCCCACCAGTACGTGGTTCAGCTTAGTGTCCCTCGAACGACACTGTTTCAAAACTCTTTCATCTGGAGAACGTCATCACTCTGGAACGACCTCCCTGAGATCGTCTTCCCCAACGAGTATAGTCTCCAAAGATTCAAGACCAACGTGAATCGTTTCCTGCGCACACGCACCGCTCCTAGAGCGCCATAAAGGATTTATCCTGTAGTGCTGTGCCTTATCATAAAAAAAAAAAAAAAAAAAAAAAAATTTTGACAACCGAATTATACCTTGAAATAAGATGATATTAGATAGAAAGTCATGATAAAAATGCATCTAGCATTTTTTTTTGTATTTTATAAATTTTGACAGACACAACACAAATTTTGCCTGAGCCAGGAAGGAAAGTAGCTCATAGTGTAGGATTTCTGATTGCTTACATAAATTTTAACTGTCTCTCTTATAGAACTAGAAACTTATTCCCCTAACGATTCAGTACAGACAAAAAGAGCGAAATAATAATTTTATTTAACCTGCTAAACAATAGGAAAGCAAGCTAAATAGACAAGATGATGGGTTTTGTTAGGAAACACAATGATTTTTTAGTATCAAGGATGTTTTAGGCTCCGATATCATTAATATTTTCTGAATACTAAGGCTATATTACTTTCAAAAGCAGACTCGTTTGAGACGATTGGCGAATAAAGATGAATTGATCGTAAATAAAAATATAAGATCTATGTGCTAAGACTGTGAAATTATCGAAAAGTGGGGGTGTGCTTTTGAAATCGAACTTAAGAGCGATAAAAATATGAAAATATACTTGTTTGATTTGAGTCTTCAGACAATGAAGTTCGTTGTAGTCGATATTCAAGGAGTTAACATACCTGAATTTTGCGCGAAAGAATTGGCTATTTATGATGGGAATAGTATGAAAAGTTACTTTTTTAAACCAGTTAAACCATTCGACACCTTAAGTAAGGCTTGCAAGAAACAAGTCAAATATCTATTTGGAAATCATCATGGTATACTTTATAATTATGGTGATACCGATTACAAGGAACTACATAATATCATATCCAACAATCTGAAAGACGTAAACATCATTTACGTTAAAGGACGTGTCAAAGAGGAATTTTTAGTTAAAACATTTTCAGAATTAAACTGCAGGGCACCATATATTATAAACTTAGAAGACAACATTAATGTACCAAAATTAGAGAAGGGAGATGTTGATGGTTGTAAATATCATATTTTAGATATTAATGTTTGTAGTGTTAGAAATGCCAAAGTGTTGTATCGATATATTTATAGTCTTTTACCTTAATAAATATTAAAATTTTTCAACAAGCCAACTTTATTTATTCCCCACGTAGCTCAAACGGTTTTGTTTACTTTTCGACGAATGGAACTGTGACAACGCAACATGTTCACTATTGGAGTGATGTTAATCCTATGTTCAGAATCCTAACCCGATGTCAATATTTAAAAAAAGTGAATGTTTGGTACGCTGAAGAAACGTATAAAGCTTTACGAAGACCGAAAATCTTTGGTTAAGTTACTGGGATACCCTACATCTTATAATATTTTTGAATTTTGCATAAAGTAGTCATTATTTTTTAATAAGCGTATTATAAGTCTAAACCTAATAATTTCCGAGATATCAATTTTTGAAAACCACTAGCATTTGTATATAAACGCTAATGGTACAAATAAGATTCAGATAAATAACTTCTTGCCTGCCTGATAACACCGACATTTAGTTAATTATACAACATTTTTAAAATAATTATTGTTCTTTGATCAAACCAATATTCCACTATCACTTTGTAAACCGACAAAAATAGGCAAATTTTTCAATTTCGTATCGGGATTTTTGATGAAAATAGCTCAACATTTTCGAGTAAACCTACCTAGAAATATAGAAGATATTTATTGCAAAATTAGTAGTTTACATGCTTGGTAAAGTGAATTAATCTACCACTGTAATCGTTTCATTTTTAGCTAAATAGAGGTATTCTTTTTAATCGTGAAAAAATAGACGAAATCTCTAATTTTATTTCATACCTAACGAATTCAACAATCAATAATACGATCTCATTTTCGACTAAGATCAGCTGTTACTTTAGACAGAATATTCCTAATAACATAATATATTTAGTTATACGGCTTTTTAAAATAATTATTGTTCTGTAACCGTAAATTATTTATTTATTTTCGTGTGATAAAGAGCTACTTTAAATTTTGTTTCTTAATCTTGTTCTATTGCGTATTAATCGTGTTAGCATCACAAATTACGGTCTGTGAAGCTGGTTTATAGGATCATTTAGTTCGATGGGGGACATATTTTATGATATCCCATATTTCGTCAATTATTTGGCAGGTAGGTTTGATGCTTCAATACGGAACTCCTCAAGATGACATCAAATATTTCTAAACAAGAAGCGTCCAAGTCTATGGAATCCCATGTAAAAATAGCTGGTATGTCTGTTGCCTTCCGTAGACATTAATGACATCTCGCATGTATGCTGAAGTGTATCGTTAATAGAAATCTTGAATATTCTAGTACCTACCTATATCTTGCGTCATTATGTCAATGCTTACATTAATGTCGCCAGGTATCTTAAAATGATAGGTACATAATGTGCAAGCATTTGTGTAGAAAGCTATGTTTTTACAAAATTTTCTCTAGGCAACCAAATTGTAATAGGGTTTTCGTAGTTCCAGTATATGTCTGGCTGCTTTAGCCTAAATAAATTGAAGTGTATTTGTAAGCAAATTAATCCTTAAAATTTATTATATCGTCTGATATAGACACTGTTTCAACTACGCGTTTTGGTAAAAAATAATTGGAAAGTAAAATTACTAAAGCACTAACAATAAATGAGGCGTGGATAAACTGGTAGATCTAAGCCCCAAAAATATACGCCTCTTATGATAAATGTTAAAAAATTGTACCGTTGCCAACGTCAAATTAAAAATCAGGATTTGGCAAACAGGACTCAACCCTCTCATTAATACTTGATCTTCGGTATACCGAGTTTTATAAGTATTTTTAACACTCATCTGGAAATAAATGAATGCAAAAACCTCCTTTTTCCATTTTTTCAAGCCATTAAACAACAAAATTGTCATTTTTTGAAGAAACCTTGCATACATAGGTATTAGCGAGCGAATTTCGACTATTGTAGATATTTAATATTAGAAAATCAATATAGAGGCAAATCGAAAAGTGTATTTTTAAGACGGCTTAAGAGGTAGTTTATGGTGATGTACATATTAGAGTTCATTTTAAAATGAACGATAATCTCCTAAACACAGACTTTTGACAATAGAACGAAATAAAAATATAGTTTGATGTGATAAGGCTATGCAGCTGCTCTTTATGGAATTTCATGTGAGCCTAGACTTTATGGATTTTTGTTCTTTTTTTTTTATCAGTAAGGTCATCCTATAGATATTGTTTGTTAATCCATTAAAATAGACAAAATCTTTGAATTTGTATATGATTATCCGCTGAAATACCCTTAATCTGCAGGGTACCTAACTCTACGGAGATATTTATTGCAAAGGGCGACTTTTTCAGTTTTGAAAGTATTCAACATTTACGAAATTCATCTAAATATATACTACGCTATACTTTAATCAAACTCACAATAGAGAGATAGCGACAGACGAGTTTTAAACTAATGTGGCTTAAAGGATAATTTGTGTTGTAAATATTAGAGTTCATTTTAAAAGAAACTATAATCTCGTGACCGACAAAAAAAAAGTATCCATTTCGATACATCATTTCCCCTATTTTAACGTTAAAATAGTAAATTATGTTATAAGCTCGAAAAATGTAGTATTTCAGACGTGCCCGCATTACGTCTACGTAACCTAAATAGTCCGAAAAACATTTTTCGTCCATATGTCATAAGTTATTTTTTATTCGATCTTGTTTTTAATGCGATTGAGAGTTGTAAAATAATGTAGAAATGAAGTGAACCTATACATTTCATCTTGCACGCTAATTTTTTGGTCTTAATGTTTGTTAGTTAACGATGAAATCTGTAATAGCGTCCGAAAAAAAATTTTTTTTTGACTAACATAAAAAGTGTTGTCTAGCTAGCAGGGCAATAATCAATACTTTATTGAGAAGGTTAGCTCTTCGTCTAAATATCTAATCTATAAATCGTCATTTTTTCCGACACAATCGGTTAAAAAGCATACAATTGTATGTGAACGTTTGTACAAAAACCATCGTGTTAAATCAGTTCTTATACCTGACTGACAACGCCGATCTTTAGCTTTTTTTTTTTTTTACCTTTGTAAAATAAAAAGATTAGTTCTTACTGTCAAAGAAATTAAATATGCAAGAGAAATAGGTCGAAAAGATTAATAATAATTTATTTATTCCTAAGTTATAAATCTTAACTACATCACTTTCTAAACCAAGAAAATAGATAATCTTCCTGCATTATTCCGTACTTAGATTTATTTTTTATGAAAATAGTCGAATCTATGATTTTCGTTCAAATCCATAAGGGACGCTTGTTTTGTACAGATGATTTACGATCTTATTTTCAACTAAAATACTAGTATAAAAAAAGTATTTCTTCCGACAAACGTGGAAGGAATAGACATTTAAACAGTTAGCCATAACATACGCATACTGACTTGCATTATTTTCATCAATTGATTGGCTTCATCTTTGTGTGTGAAGTGAATTTCTTTTTAAAAAATTACAATGCGCTCAACAATTATGAATTTTCTAACATAACTTTTATGGATAGTGTAGTCGGATATTGGAAGAAAATATTATCATAAGGACGACTCGATTATTGATATAATTATTATGGTCTCACAGAAATTCCTACAGAGTCAGCCATGCTGTAGCAGAGACTGTTGTAGGTCGTATTTAAAAAAAAAACATATTCTATTAGAGCATTTTTCTAAAATTTAGAGCCTTTGGAAATGTGATAATGCTATGAGCATCAAATATATTCAAAATATCAAAAATCCTTTGCTAGTTAGTTATTGCGGTATATTTTAATAGAGGGATAATTTATACTGTACTCCTAAATTTACGGCATATCACTTTGCTTATATTATTATATTCACAGAGACTATTAATCTAACCAACTTTTATTTACGAAAAATTAAAAACTGAAATACTCTATTTTATTGCCGATTGTTCGCAAAGACATTTGGAGCTGTTATTTTGCTTTTTTACCTCTTTTTCCCCGGTTACGGAGAAATATGTTAGGGGAAGTTTGGGTACCCTCAGACGGTTATATGCAATGATTCAAGCTTCTAAAAAAGCACTAAGGCAAGTAATTATCAATTTGAATTTACGTATGTCGAAAGTAATGTGTTAATGATAAATATACATGATGAAAACATTTATTGTTCGATTGCATCTAATTTTTAAGAGTCTAGAAATAAGCAAATAATGTTCTTTATAAGCATCTCGAGTTACCTGTCCTTCCCCTGCACCATAGAAGGGTATTTACCGACAAAGTTTGACCATTTTTTATGATTCGAGAGTTGGGTATTCTCCACAAATGTAAACTGACGTCATTCGACTAGTCCAAACTTGTTAGATTTTGGAGCTGTTACGCATTATAAGATTTTAAAATTATGTATGCGTTTGTTTAATTCATTGTAAAGGATTTGTTATTATGCTAATTTCAAAAGTTAAATGTTGGCGAGAATATTGTAATGTGACATCGATGTGGTGGTCGAGAGAACTATGGAAAATGATATTCGCAAAGTTTCTCATACTTTTTAACCCTATGCGTAGGTGACGCTAATAATATTGAATTTTTTTATTAAAATATCTAAAGTAAATATCTAATTGATTTTTTTTTTAGCGCTAATTGGGATTTTAATTAACTACCTCAGAGTCGGTATACACTATATTTTGCAGCGCAATTGCTTTCACACCCAGTAATGTATTATGATTTTTTTGGATGGTCGTTATATTGTCAGTTTCTTAAGTTAGCCAGATTAATAATAAATTAAAAAACCAACGTGATTTGCTTATTGTTGACATTGAGAATTAAGGTTGTAAAATATTTAACAACCCCATATTTTTATGCTCGTGTTGAAAATAAGTTAAGATTGCTACTTTGATGCCTACGCCTAATATTCATAATTTATTTTTTATTTATTTACCTGATGACAAATACAGCTTATGATACCTATCTAGTGGGTATTTTCAGTTTAAGAGCCGAATAATATAGAGTTATTGTGCATACATCATCGCAAACAAAAGGTAGCTTTTTATATTATTTCGTATTTACAATCCATTTAACTACAATTTTACACTGTGAATTAATTTTTTTTACTTTTTTCCTGAAATTGTACCCTATTTACTTATATTATGATATTATCCAAAATTTTTATAAAAGCATTATGAGGGCTTTTACCTGATGGCGAACACAAGTTGTATAGTACCTATACCTAGTTGGTATTTTATACGTATTTAAGTTTTATTTATTGTCTACTCTGTTCTCATTACAAGATAGTCCTATAATTTATCCATTTCCAGTACAAAGAAATCGCTAGTTAATGGTTCTAGATGGTAATTATTTCATTGCTTTTTTATAAGTGGTGCAAAATTGAAAACAATTATTAGATATGCTACTGAATTTTAATGAGGGTCCTTCGGAATAATAAATAAAGTTTTATGTCCCTTTCTTTTTAAATCGAGTCGGCAGAGGGTTTGAGAGGGTTATTTAGGTATAAATAATTATTGCGGTGGCAAATAATGTACCGCCTTAATATACTTATCTTGTTAGACCATATAAATTAGGGTTTTATTTCGCTTTACTACCCGCCAGCGGCGTTTCACTAAGTTAGAAAATATAAATAATGTTTTTTACTATACCGCTTTAACAGCGGCGTTTCAACTAAGGGGAAATCATAAAAAGTCTGGTTTAAGGATGGCTCAGGTCGGATCGTAAAAAAAGTCGGGTTTAAGGATGGCTTATAAAAATTGGGATTTAATTATCCCGCTTTAGCAGCGGCGTTTCACTAAGGTTAAATCATAAAAAGTCGGGTTTTATCTCGGGTCAGTTCATAAATATTTAGCTTCAAATTAGGGCTAGATGAGAAGCCGCCTCACGAAAGCATCCGGGCTAGGTCGTAAAAAGTCGGGTTTTATCTCGGGTCAGTTCATAAATATTCAGGTTCAAATTAGGGTTAGATAAGTAGCCGCCTCACGAAAGCACTTGGGTTAGGTCGTAAAAAGTCGGGTTTAATTTCGGGTTATTTTGTAAACAGCACCACCGAACCACCCGGGTTAGGTCATAAAACGCACCACCTGCACCACCTGGGTTAGATCGTAAAACGCACCACTAGCACCACTGGCCCAGCTCTGTCAATTATACACTACTAATAATCATCGACGCTTGCAAAAGCTTTAAATCAAAAACATCTCCCTGGTCACCTTTGACAATACAAACGATATAACAAAGTATTTGGAATTCAGTATATGTGCCACATGAAAGTAAAAAATGAGGCATTGAGGAATAGCATAATAATTCCCCAACACGCGGCTATTTGTATTAAATGTGCTGCAAATCATTTGACAGCAGAATGTAGGAAGTCAAAGGATACTCCACCAGAATGTTCAAACTGTGCAGAGGCTTATCATGCGAACTACCGTGGATGTGTTGTACGCAACCAAGAAAAGTTGTAGCTAAAAATAAAACGAATGAAGTTACCTATGCACAAGCGGTCCAAATTGGCGGCACCAGTTAAAAATGAACAACAATTCATAATGCAGATGATACAGAATAGGATGAAAACACTTGATCGTGTAAATGAGAGGCTCGACGCATTAGAGTAGAGGTCAGAAACACTGGCTATAGCTACACAGAAATAAATATTATGGAAGAATATGACCTACGAATAGCTACATGGAATATTAATGGTATTCCGAAGAAAAAACATGACTTAGAAGTCTTTCTTAACACTCAGCATACATATTTGTCTTATTTTACAGACACATACGACAAATCAGTCTTTCATTAAGATAAAGGTATACAGGGTGTCCCAGAATATGTGGGCAATCTCCCGGATTTGGATACAATATGAAAAAATAATATGACAAGTTCCCATAAAAAAATTTCCTACAGGCCCTCCCTACTGAGATATAAGCCCCTGAAGGACGCCTCTGGAAATCGGTTTATCTTGAATAATTCTTAAATTACTTGGCGTAATTTAATAATTTTTCAGTATGATGATTGCTAGGTAAGTCTCCTCAAAATGAACCGTTTTAATTTTATTCGGCTTATTTAGTTTTCCAGGGACGGACTAGCTTTAACAGAATAATGCTTATTTTTTTTACATCCTGTATGATAGAGGCATATCAATGATACTATTGAACAGCTGCAACCTTAAACTAAAAAAAAAGTCAAATAAAACAACGGCAGTCTACCTCCACAATATGTATTTCAATGTATATGTTTATATCCTACATGTTTCGGACATAGAAATGTCCATCATCATGAGGGATACTAAAAGAAATTTACAATGTAAGTTAAACGTTTTAAGTAAAATGAGAGGACTTACCAGTAGTCGATTACGACAGCTCTATCTTGCATAAGCGACGATCAAAAGTACCTATGTTAAAATTGAAAATTGTAGGTTCTAATGAATGTTCAAGATTGAATGAGATGTAATATTTGAAATTTTGGTCAAGGTATCTTTGAATAAGGGGATTTCCAGTTTGCAGCCACTGAGACAGGTGATGAAGCAATTATGTTATTTGTAGCTATTTAGAGGAGGTTAATTTAAGTGAGGTGCTCAAAGATGCTTCATCTTACCGTGTCTAGGGTATGGTCAGCAAAATACTGGGTTAGACTTGAATAACACATAGGAGATAAACAAAAAATGAAATGAAATTATACTATTTTAAGGTTGGAATTTATTAATTTGAAGCCAATGAGCAGGTGGTGAAGCAATTATGTAGGTTGTAGCTAATTAGAGGAAAAAGATGTAGATAGGTGCTCAAAGATGCTTCATCCAACCATGCTTGAAGGATTGGCTAACAAATTTTTTAGGTTAAAGGGGGTAGAAAATGAACATAATGTTATGATTGTAAAAAAGAGATATAAAAAATTAAAATTGGATTTTTACCATTTTGACTAGAAGTGAAGTATTTATGTTAAAATCACATTGTTTTAGCTGATTAAATGATATTACAGCTCAAAGATACTTCACTTCACCATGCTGGCGTGCAGGGAAATGTTGGTTGTCAAATAGTCATGACAGCTTGAAAAGTCAAAAAGCAAAATACAGTGACAGTCGCATGCAAGAGGCGCAGGGGTGTACGAGAAATTGATCAAAGATCGACCACTGGTATACGATCAGTTGTGTCGGGAACAGACGAGTACTGAACTGAACTCCACACTAAATGGGTGGGGGTTAGTAGTTTGTGAGGATAAGCAATAAGGCTTCGCGGAAAGTCTTCAGGAAGAAGCGCGTGGACTTTTTGAAGGTGGTATGGATGTAACTGTTGCTCTGTAAGGATTCTAAAGACCATTGATTTTGAACAATCAAATTTGGCAGCCAATTTTCGAACACTGCAGCAGGATCTACTTCTACGGCATTAAGGATGTTTTCTTCAAGACCATCAACGCGATGGTTTTGATTTCCACAATTGTGACTGGCTTTTTCAAACTTTTCTAAAATTATTTACGACCTAAATACTATAAATCAAATCTTTATCATTCGATAAGTACAAATTAAAAATAAAACAACTTAGTTTTTACCTGTCTCTCTTAAACGACGATCTACTCTTTCAAAGGTTTTTCTGTCAGGAATTCTTCTATTTGGAAATCGTTCTTCATAAAGCCTTCGGGCTTCTAAGGCATTATATGGTGCAAGCCCATACATTAAATGCATGTCGGCATATTCCTCAAACGTAAATTCCATACCAAAACGAAGCAGAAGAAATAAGATCAAAAACTTAAACACACTCAATTTCCAACTGACACTGTCGTAGTTATTATTTATTTTAACTGGTACAATATCAACTAAACCATATCAACAAAATAAGGTATTTATCGAATATTTCATAAAAAAAGGCGTATGGAACAAAACTTTTTTCTCGTAAACGGTTTACTTTATCGATGTCGATGAAGAGTACTTTTTTTTTAGTTTAAGGTTTCAGCTATTCAATAGTATTATTGATATGCCTCTATCGTACAGGATGTAAAAAAAATAAGCATTATTCTGTTAAAGCTAGTCCGTCCCTGGAAAACTAAATAAGCCGAATAAAATTAAAACGGTTCATTTTGAGGAGACTTATCTAGCAACCATCATACTGAACAATTATTAAATTACACCAAGTACTTTAAGGATTATTCAAGATAAACCGATTTCCTGAGGCGTCCTTCAGGGGCTGATATCTCAGTAGGGATGGACTGTAGGACATTTTTTTATGGGAACTTGTCATATTATTTTTTCATATTGTATCCAAATCCGGGAGATTGCCCACATATTCTGGGACACCCTGTATATGGCATATTATACTATCCCACCCAGATAATCAAGTGTGGTGATAATTAAGGAATGAATCAATCATTTTGAAGAATATCATATATGACGGGTAGATATTCAACTAACAGTGGTCGGAATGAAGTCAACTAAACGGAAATTAAGAGCGGGAGCAGTCTATTGTCCACCCAGATATTTTTCTAAAAGAAAAAATTACAAGACTGTCCTTTAAGAACTTATTATGGGTGGGGATCTTAATGCCAAGCATGTGAATTGGGGATCGAGACTAACCCACAACTAAAGTTATTAAGTTAAGAAAAGCTTTTCAAGAGACTGGTTGTAATTTCCACTTAACAGGTAAGCCTAACTAGTGGCCCACTGACACTAATAAAATATCTGATCTACTAGATTTTTTTATCTCAAGAAAAGTATCACCCAACTTCATTGAGGTCGAAGAAACATGGGACCTGGATTCGGACTATTCAGCTGTCATTTTAACATTTAGTGAGAGGATAATTAAAAGAACCGCCCCACCTACTCTTGTAAATAAAACCACTGACAAATATACTAACTATTCTCTATCGAAATCAACCAGAAATGTCAAGAGACCAATATCTTCTATACCTCCTCTAAGGAAGGGTGTATGGGCCAGGCGTAATAAACGAGAGGCGATTCTATTTGCTGAGCATCTCTTTGACATTTTTACGCCTAACCTAGTACAAGTGGATAATATCTTAGCAGAGATTGACAGCTGAAAATCAGAAAACATTGCTCATGTTACCCCCAAGAAAGGAGCAGAGGAAATTAAAACAAACTTAAATCCGAGAAAACACCAGGATTCGATTTAATCACAAAGGGTATGGTTATGATCACATACCTTACTAATGCAGCTTTTATAAATTGAAACATGTATAATACCTGCTTGTTGGAAAGTTACAGAAGTAATAATGTTACCAGAACTGGACAAACCACCTAATAATGTAACCATTATTTCAAAGTTATTTAAGAAGCTATTACTTAAGAAACTACGTCCACTGATAGAAAATAACCTAATTCCGGGCTTTTAATTCGGATTTAGGCAGAAACATGCAACGATTGATCAAGTGTATCAAATCACCAACATAGTTGAAGGTGCGCTTGAGGAGAAACAAGTGTGTTCAGGAGTATTCTTATATGTAGAATTTGAAGGTTGCTTCCCTTCGTCGGATTCATCCCCAGACGCGTTTCACCGTAAAACGGATCGTCAGTGAGGTTATAGGATCCGACGAAAGGAAGCAACACTGAGAGCCTACTTGACCCTGAAAAGTCGATGGAGAATGGCAGATGTAGCTTACGAGCGACACCTCTTGGCAATCAAATGCATCACCTTTCGAATTAAAAGCCCGGAATTAGGTTATTTTCTATCAGTGGACGTAGTTTCTTAAGTAGTAGCTTCCCAAATAACTTTGAAATAATGGTAAGGACATCAATGGATAGACTTTAGTGATAAGTGTGTTAGTTTTTAAGATTTATTAGAGAAAGATTAATGGTCAGGGTTATAGACTAGTTTTAATAGGTAAAACACCAGCAGGTGTTTTATCCAAAAAGAAAAACTTCCTGGGAAATTTTCACAGCCTTGTATGGCTGATGTCTCTTTGCCGTTGAAACCGACATATACCACTAATATTGGGTATAAATAGTGACATAATTATCTAGCAGCCTTTTTAGTAAGAGTGTGCATTGAATCCTCCTTTGTTTCTGTATATTCATGTTCCAAAAATTGATGACGTATTAAGATTTTTTAGCCAGATAATAATTATATAATGTAAACAAATACTTATTCCTGTATCGCCCTGAAAATTGTCAGAGAGAAATGAGAACTCTTTACCATTTGTTTTTACGTGTTTATTCACAAAAAGTATAAGACAATTTTCTGAACAACAACAGTTTCTGAAAATTTAATGTTGGATAAACATTCTTGCCACATGTAACAATCATCATAACTGTTTCTCAAAAAAAATAGACGTTAAAGGTTGGTAGTTTTAATTTATAATAAGCTAATCTAACATTAGTCTTTGGAATAATAAGGGCTTTCTTTGTGGAGTTCAAATACTGCTACCAAAAAGTGTTAATTTTCAATGTTCTTATCCGTTTTCTTAATTTCAAGTAATAGGTACATTAGGTATTATTAAAATAGTTATAACCCTTTTAAAAATATTGTTTCAAAACAATTCTTTAGTGAAAAATCACTATGCATTTGCAAAATTAAATTCTTTGACCTGAAATATCCTAAAAATGATATGCTAATAGCTGAAAGTCACGATAAAGAAGCCAGTGTACAACATTTAGAATCTTAACTGCAGGTTTTTCAAGTCTATCTCCTAGAGTTCAATGAAAATTCGTATACTGAACTCTACGCTTAGTTGGATATAAAAAGTTATTTTTAAAACAGAACAATTCTCCATGATCGATGATATTTAGATTTATTCAGTTAGTTATCGTTAATTCAGAACAAACCTAACTCCATTTTAAAATGTTGTTAAGCTTTTTATTTCACAATATGATACTCCTGCTCCAAAACTGAGATATAATTCTGAGATATTTTTCATTTAGCAGTAAATGCACCAAATTCGTAGCGCAAATATGCAAATAAAACTATCAGGTCTTGCTCCACAAAATGTAATACCTACAATAAAAGGTTGGTTATGTTCCCTACACGTTTCAGGCCTTTAGACGTCCATCTTCAGGGGATACCAAAATCCAGTTAAATAAAATAATTTGGAGTTGTCTCAAATTAATGAGTACAACTAGATGAGAGCGGAAACTTCAAAACTAAAAACGGACTAAACTTGCAAGTTAAATTATGAAAAGTGTCCGAAACAAATAGATATGCCGCTCAATATCTTACCAATCAAAGCAGATACAATTGCCAGAGAAGGCAACAAAGTATTTAAGGTGTCCAAGTGGAAGGATAAGAGGTATGTCCTTATATGTTAAGTACGAAACATGTAAATGACGTTACAATTCAAACCCGAAATACAGAAGTTTTTAAACCAAAAGTTATTATTGATTATAATAATGTAATAACTCAAAAGCATTTATTGGCTTGTCCAGTCAGCTGAGTAGATCATTGAAATGCTATTGGGAAGAAGTATTGTAAATGTACATATTCTCTATTCTGTTGTTACGACAAGCGAAATATATATCACTACCTTCAAGGAGATTTTATACGAACAACTTCTGGACGTAAACAAATATGACAATATCGCGGTACCAGATATTGAGGCCAGACATATCCTAGAAGAAACAGAAAGCGCTGTGTAGAGTGTTATCGGAAAAAATAGGACAGTGAAGGAAGAAATGCAGCGCAAAGAAAGTCTAAAAATATTAAATACTGTTTTAGTGCTTATGAAAAGAACTCCTGTACGCCTTGCTTTTTTGAAGTGCACCAATGTACTAAATAATAATTTTTTAAAGTTCTAGCGTTAGAGTTAAATAAGTACCAATATGTTTTATTTAGAACACTATTTTGTTTTGTAAAAAAAAGTAGTTTTGTTTGGTTTTATTTTAAAATACCTGCATATTTAAAATTACGATTTTGGACTTTATATTTTGCCTTACCACAAACCGCTGTTCTCAATAAAAATCTTTTGGTAAACAACGTTTTCTGCACTCACAGGTCATACAGATTAAGAATAATATGTAATTCTCAAATAAAATAAAACATTCGAGTGATAATGTCATTACCAGCATTATATTAAGCTTTATCTATTGTTTTAGCTACTCAGTAATATGAGATCTTCCTTGTTTAATTTAATCAAGGGATTTTGCAATTAAATGCACCCCCTATCAGCATGTAATACGTAACCTGCATAACGAATTCCATTTGATGTTTTTTCTTTCGAGTGAAGGCATATGAATCAGGGATTGAGGGTTGGTAGCCTCGTATTTGCAGACACCTGCTTTATTTAATATTTAATTATGTGTGGATAACGACCATGCATAAGGGGAAATTAATAAAACAGGCTTAGAAATTATACCCTTATTGCTTCTGAATAATAATAAATTATTTTGAGATGACTGGATTAAGAGATTTATGTTTTAAAGTAGTTAGATTATAAGCAGGGCGGTAGTATTATTCAAATAAATTTATTTAGTTTAGTTAATATAATATTTAAATGGTATCATATTTTTTTACCAATAAACACATACCTATTATATACACTGGACCACAAAGTTAACCGGAAAGAAAAAATCTTGCTTCAATTCAATCTTAAATAACTTTTAAGTTCTTTTACCAAGTTCGATAATTTTTTGACATGTTGCAGATGCTGTCGTTTTCATCATGTTCTCATATCATTTTTGCGAATAGTGTAAATGGATATGTTGACATACAGGGTACAAGATATTCATTTAATGCACGACAATGCTCGACCGCACAGAGCACAAATAACGAGGCAATATTTGAACGATGTTGGCGTTCAAGTATTGGACTGGCCCTCAAGAAGTCCCGATCTGAACCCTATTGAACATATGAGGGATACAGTAGGTAGGAGAGTTAGGCAGAACTTTGGAGAGTTTCAAACTTTGGTTGCGTTAGCACAGGCATTGACAAACGAGTGGCAGCAGATACCCCAAGACACGGTTGCTACTTTAATTGAATATATGCCTGAAAGGATGAGAGCTGTTATTCAGGCTCGTGGAGGAAATACTCGATTTTAATAAAATAATCCTAATACCACTATTGCCCATGTTATTTTTTAATTTTTTGTTGCTATTACATTATTTCCTCTAAACCTGTGTTTTTCCTTTAATAATCTAGATATCGGTATAAATCAAAAACAAGTTGTTGAGAAAAGATGGGACTTAAAAATGTCGTACAAAGAAACATCAATCAGTTCTGAAATTTTCCACAGGATGTTCAGAAATTGAGCGTAAAATGCAATTATTGGTGCTACCCTGTATCTCAACATATGCATTTACACTGTTCGTAAAAACGATATCAGAACAGGATGACAGTATCTACAACATGTAAAAAAATTACCTTCGAACAGTGCCCATTGCCATGCTAACAACTTGTCGGGTATTATAACTATAGATAACTTTGAGAAATTCGTCAGACACTCCTTGTCTTATTTTGCAGAGAAAAAGCATCAAGTCTCTGCGGCTAATCCGCCTGAAAAGCTCACCGGCAGCGTTTACATCTTGAACTGCTTCACAATAAGTGAGAAGGTCTTTGAACTGGAGTTTGTTCAGCGGATGCAAACAGGAAAATTCTTCATCAGTCAAAAAATCTGGATGCCTTCGTTTGGCTAAAGCGAAATTTCTTAAGTGTTCTAAGATTATCTGTAACTCTGGCCCTGATATGGCATACGGTCTATTGGTGAATCTAAGACCAAGAATAAGAGGTCTTAATATAAAGCCATCGTTATCAAAATGGTGTTCGCTTCCAAACTGACTCTTCTCACCTCATCAGGAGCATTGCAGATAAAACACGCACATTCCCCCTTTTAATTCAACACGTTCAATCTGAAATTTATAGGGTTTTCTCTAATCAGTCGGATCTCATTATTCATAGATTGATTTCAATTGAAACAAATTCGGTGATCATTTTGAACGTCAAGATCTACGAATTGGTTTGCGGCACGTCGTGAAACTGCGATTTGTTGCTTATCAACATCGTCGCCAATTTGTGGCATTTGTTGAGGTCCACCTAATAGGTTGCACACATAACATCGCAATCTCGCCGCCATCTTTTATTCACTATCAATAGACTGAGAAAAACTATTTCTAGCACAAACTACACAACTATTAATAAATCTTCACACGTCAACTGCTTTAAAAAAGTAAATCTGGACACAAAGTGGTTTCCTTGTAGTTAGAGCCGCGGTGACAAAAATGCCTTGGAACTCCCAAACAGATGAAAAGCACGTTTTTGTATAGTTCGAGTGTCGTTCTCGAAATCCGTGTTGTCGAGTAGGGGTCTGGCACTCGGCGGTGAGCGGCTATAATATTCTTTCCAAACTTTGACCAGCGGTTTAAAAAAACATTTCCCAAACGGATAAAAATTACTGGAGGGCATCTAGGCAACCCTCCAATTACCGGAAAAATATTTTCATCCGATTTGATTTTTGCAAAGAGCTCTTCCAGGAGTTAAAAAAAAAATGGAAAAAAGGGGGGAAAAAAAATTTGCTTATTTAAACTTGAAATTTGGCAGAGAGCTAGAGTTCGTGTCTGAGAATATGTAAAAAAATGTTTTTTGCTCCATGTGTCGCCATCGCTTTATAACAGTTTTTCAAGATTTAAATGGGCAAAATTTGATAAAGTTATTCCCACATGGATGAAAATTTGCACACAGGTTCTTTGACACCTACAGAACATCGAAAAATTATTTTCATCCAAATTTATTGCGGCCAAGACCAGATCTTCCAGAATATGCATGAAAATTTTTACTTACTATTAAATAGTCACTCAACATTTTACCGCCTCTCGGGAGCATATCATTTTTTTTTTATATTTTTAAACCAGAGACAAATAAGTTTACGAAACTTCCATCTAAATCTCGCAGAAAATTTACGAAGAACTCCGGGATCAAAATCACGCGTGCTGGCGAGGTTTTTTGTTATTTGGCATACTTTAGCCAGGCTCATTTTGGATGAAAACTTTTTTTTTAATAACATAAATAATAACGATTCATTTCAGTTCGGTTGCATGCATGCGGCTGATTTTTTTTTAAATTTCGAAGTTTGGGTCCATTTAATTGTACTGGAGGTTACGGCAAGGATCAAATCGGATGAAAATATTTTTCCGGTAATTGGGGGGTTGCCTAGATGCCCTCCAGTAATTTTCATCCGTTTGGAAAATGTTTTTTTAAACCGCTGGTCAAAATTTGAAAAAAATATTATAGCCGCTCACCGCCGAGCGCCAGACCCCTACTCGACAACACGGATTTCGAGAACGACACTCGCACTATACAAAAACGTGCTTTTCACCCGTTTGGGAGTTCCAAGGCATTTTTGTCACCGCGGCTCTAACTATTGGGAATCACCAGCGAATTGAGAAACTCTCATGTTTATATAAAAACACCTGATTTTCAAGCTTTTATTATTTATTGATAATTAACTAGCAAGAACAATTGCACTTTTCTCACGTGTGTATGTGTTAGGCTGTATCGCGAGAAACAAAGAAGAAAAGAAAACACGACAATCGCGAACAGAAAGAATGCACTTCAGAATAAAGAGCAAGAAAAACTTGGTAAAAGACCCACTCTCAATAATGTTTGCAGATGTACGAAGTTTGAGTTTCAACACTTTTTGCTCACTTTCCAGACTTTATCGAAATTCCACTCCAGACTTCAAGACGTTTTTTCAAGATTTCTCACGACTTTATTTTAATCACTGAACACTTTTTCTAATTCTAATGAACGGTATATATATTGTATATGATATAGATATATGTACAATGGAAAATCACAAGGAGGGTGGTGTATTAGCTCAGTTTCACTATTTTGATTTCGATGAAGGAAACTCCCCGGGGTCGCATTCTCGGACCTCGTTACCATGGAGACTTTTTATCAGCATCGATTTTTGGATAACATCCCCGAGTATGAAAGTTTTTAACCGAGGGCCGATTCCCATATGTTCCGTGCGGGGACCTTTGTCACGTTTCTGACTAGCGTCATCACCTAAAAATACCTTCTCCCATGTCTCAACAGATATTAAACCTGTTAAACAATATTAAATTTGATTCTTTATTAGACCGTCTGAAATATTTAAACCCTGCTTGACAGTTCAGTGAAGTATTAAAGGAAAAAGTAGTTCTCTGCATGTAGTGATCAGAAAAGCAAGTTTCAATATTTGTAGCTTGGGTTAAATTACTCTTAATATTACAGAAAACATTGTCAATCAATAACCCATTAGTCCCCTGTACTCGACTGTAGTCGACCATGCATGATACCATGCCATAGCATATTAATGCATTATTAACATCCATTGCATTATTGTTGTTTAAGTTTATATCAAAATTAATATTAAAATCGCCACAGGCTATGGCCTTTCTGCTATTTTTTTAAAATTTGTCCCCTAACTTCCCTATTGGCGTCCTAAAATTTGTATAAAATATTTTCAGACGTTCTTTGGATTTCGCATTGTAACACTTAGAGATCCTCACCAAGTATAAAGGTGATTTCTGACTTTGACTTAATTGGACATTCTTAAATAGTGGAAGCGCGTTTTCTACACTTAATAATTTTTTCACACCAGCTTTTTAGCAAACGGTCGCAAGTGGTAAAAAATTCAAAGATTGTAGGTATTTCATGTGTAAAGTATAAACTTAAGAAAAGTCGTTTCCGTTTAATTTTAAAAATACCACAGTCTCGTAGGAAAAAGTTTATTAAATTCTAAAATTTTAATATATGGCTTTTCGTATACCTTGAAGCACTCATTAAAACTTTTAATATAACCCTAAAAGATATTAATCTTTTGCTGTGCTTACGCCAAGACTCTCTAAACTCCTAAATTAAGAACGGTGTTTCCTAAACAACAGGAGGGAAGTAAATTTACCGTCATATAATTTACTGCAAATAAAAAACGTTAATAAGTAGTTACTAAAATGCCAAGTTATGGCGTCATATTTTTGCATTTCTACTGCATCTGGAAACAAAAAGAAAAGAAAAATAAGTATTAAAGTGACAAGATAGAAATTTCTGTAAATTTTATTCATTTGCGTTAAACTAATGCAACGTTAAATATCATGAAATTAGATGAAACTCCATTTTAAATTTTATAAAATTAAATAAAAATTGTTCGCCTTTACTAGCTAAATTAAAAATTAAGCAAGATAACACAAAAATAATTTGACATTGTCAAGCTTTACATTTATTAAAATCCAACAACATTTCCGGTGTTAAACTGCAGGTACCTTCTATCCATGTATTGTATAGTATAGTTTACATTATCCTGTTGATTTGTTGACTGCCATCTACATCTTTTCGGGCAGAGCCGAAGTACAAATTACCAGCATTCCTAATTGCTATATCATTTTAAGTAGGTATAAATATCCAATAATATACAGGATGTCCATTAGGGTGGGTCGATCTATATAAGGAAAAAAATAAAGTGTGAGATCTCAATTACCCTGGGTGCTAGAAAGTTGTCACTACTATTGTTGATCATTCATGCAAAGTTTCGGCTCTGACAAGCGCCATCTTCAGGTGCCTAGTTCGCTTCGAATTTTCCACAAAGCGTACTACTGAAATATGCAGCTCTTCGCTTATTTCACTCAATAAAAATTGAATGAAATAACCCAGAACTCACCACTTGGAGGTGGCTGCATGTCGAGTTCTTCCCCGCCTCCCTCCCGACCTTCGTCTTATTAATGCAAATTATCAATTTATTGACCTAAAGCCTTTAAAAATTGCTGTTTTGTCTCAGTTTTCGGAATTTTTTTTCTGGAGGCAATCCGAGTTCGAATTAAGCCATCTTTTGATTCTGTTCCGCTTACTAAAACAGAGGCTTCAGTGACTGTCTTAATACATCTTTCAACAGATTGTGTGTGACAAGGGTATTTCAAAATTTCGATGTCGTCAGGAACTGTTAGAATCATCTCTTGCAATGCAGTATCTGAAATTGTTCTTGTGAGTGGTGGTTCAGTTACGCTAACTGACTGCCAGTTTATCAATTCAGTGTAGTCTTGAGCGTCAAAATTCAGTTTTGGGACTTTGAACTCTCTGATTTTGCTATTCTGAAGACTCATTACTCTACATTTCAGAATTCTTCTTAGCGCAAGTTCTCTAATAGGCTTTCGAATATCTCTAAGCATTGTCAATAGAATATTTTCTGGATGAGCGAAAAATGCATTCCTCTGTATGACCGGATCAATCACATCTTTAACTGTACTTGGCATATATCTCGATCTTGTTATCAGAGAGAACAAATATCTGGAGCCTTCAGTACACGATGATCTTATTTTAATATCGAACCAAACAGGAGCATAAACTTTTAATATAAATTCGCTTATTGTTTTCAATTCGTTCGAAGGTTTTTCTGAAGCTACATAAAGTCTTAAAATCCTATTTGCCGTTGTCAGCCATCTTGAGTGTGACATTTTTCCAGGATCACGATTTGATAAATTTGAGGGGACATCACCTCTTGCGATTGCCGAACACATTTGATACAAATAAACTTGATCGGTACTGGTGTCATTAAGGTCGAATTCTGGTAGTTCCCTATCAATTTTTTCGAATTTAACTATTGGAAGGTTCTGACATGTTGGACGAAGCTTTTCAATCGTTCCTGAGAATCCTCTTGGGTCGTTAATTTTACCATCCATTTTCTCAATCAAATGGCGAAGTGGAAGTTCATTGGCGTGCAGTAGGCAAATTAACCATTGTAAGTAGTGTCCAATTGCTACTTCTAATTGCTTAACAACTCCATTCTTGAAACCTGTATTTACAACACTTCCGTCACAGCCAACAGCAGCAAGTTCTTCAACAGGTCCCAAGTTACTGCTTAGAAAATCGAAAATACTTGATTTGATGTATTTAGCATTTCCTGAAGTAGGAGTTACATATCCGAGATAAACAGACCCAGGTTCTGCAATAAGAACAATATGTTCCTCCAAAACGTATCTCTTATAATAAGTGCTTCCTTTTTTCTCCGTCAGTAGTGTTCTGTCCTTTCTACCGTCAAAATAGATCCCTGTAATTTTCAAATTTCCTGTTGATTCCTTTTTTAGTTCCGTTCTTCGTCTCTTTCGTTCTCTCCGCAATTTACTACGGTTTAATAATTTTGAAGGGTCGTTTCTACTGACAACGCCAAGATCTTGCAGAACAGCATTCGCTAAAAAAGAAGCACATCTATCCGAAACTCCCGTTCGATCGCAAGCCTCTGCTAAATTTCTGAAATCCACCCCTCGAAGGTCTGTTCTTGCTTTTGAAGTTGATGGACTATCTAATTGAAGTTTAAACTCGCTTGTTGTAGAACTTTCACCCAGAAACACACTTTCTTCCAGTGGGGAGGAAGTTGTTTCTAGAACATTCACTTTTCCTACATTATTCAATTGCTCTAGGCGGCTTTGGTCCTCTAGTTGTTTTTTTGCTTTGAATTTTCTTTGCATACGTTTTTCTAAAACCTTTGTCAATTTAATGTAAACATTTCCAATAAACATTCTTCTTTCTGTTCTTTGGTCTTGTAAAAATTCTTGTTTTGTTTTAAGCACTTTAATTTTGCATTTGCATGAGTCAAAATCTTTACACTTGCACGTCCATATATCAAAAAGTTTCTCACTTGATTGTCTGAATTTTTCTAGCTTCTCTAAACACTTTTTATTATGTACGGACCCAATGTTTTTTTTTAAACTCCGAAACTTCACAACATAGTTTTTAATCAATCGATAAATCTCTTGTTCACTCACCACTTGTAAAGAAGCATTTTGCCAAATGTTTTTCAATACAGATATAACTTTTTTAGAAACATCACTTACACTAGGGTCTTTGCCATTGTTTTGGTCTTTTATTAATTGCCTGTGCCACAAATATGCTCTCATAACATCGCTATAAGTCGGAAGTATGTTGCACTTAAGTTCTGTTGGTGCTCCAAACACCTCGCATTCAATGTCTTTACGTGTATTCGGCATTTTCACACAAATAAACAATTACGCGTTCACTAAAAAGAGTAAATATAAATTAATAAGACGGTGACTCTTCGAATGCGTCGAGACAACTAATCTTGTCTGTACAGGGTTATCCAACCAAGACTAGACAAGGCGATTTTTTGACTTTTCCTGTACTTTTATAAAAAAACTGAAATAGCCATCTTAAGTCATTTTCTCCCGCGAATTCGAATATCTTCAGCAAAAAACAATTGAACATCAAACAAAAGTACTAGGGGTCACTTTGATATTTTTTTAAATGGGATGCCGTATTTTTAATGAGCTTATCCGATTTCTCATATAAATTTTGATCTAAAATGTTTGATTTTTTTTGATTTTTTTTTTGGACGAACATTTTCCGAATTTAAAACTGAAGAAAAAAGGCGTTTTTGAATTAAAAATCCAACATTTTAGATCAAAATTTATATGAGAAATCGGATAAGCTCATTAAAAATACGGCATCCCATTTAAAAAAATATCAAAGTGACCCCTAGTACTTTTGTTTGATGTTCAATTGTTTTTTGCTGAAGATATTCGAATTCGCGGGAGAAAATGACTTAAGATGGCTATTTCAGTTTTTTTATAAAAGTACAGGAAAAGTCAAAAAATCGCCTTGTCTAGTCTTGGTTGGATAACCCTGTACAGGAAAGGCAGACTTGCGGCGGCGTAGGTGATATTGATATAGCTGCGCGACACTACTTGCGCATTTGCACGGTTGAGCTCAGATGAATATGTTTCGATGAATTTATGAGTTTATTAGTGGCAATTTTTTTATCAACACAGCTATATAGAGGAGAAAGTCAAGATAAATCACTCATTTAAAGTTTATGAATATTTTCATAATTTTCCCAAATTTGACCTCAAGTAGGCACCTGAAGATGTTATCCCAGAAAGCCCAAATTTTGTATCATAAATACTATATCAAGTTGACAACTTATGGTTACCCAGGACATATCACATTCGAGAAAAAAAAAATTCGGCCCACCCTAATGTCCATTAATTGCGCCGGTGCACGATATCTCGTTAACGGTCGACTTAAGGAAAAAAACTTTTATACAAAAGTTGTACAGCTTAATGCCGCGGACCTTTCAAAAATAATTTTAAATATACAGGTTGGCTCAAAAATCCAACGTGGGCCGAACATATCTTTTTTTTAAATGGAACACAATATATTTTTTATTATATTAAAGCCTTTAGTCGTTCTCTATTCTACTTTAAAACATTTTGATCATCAAATGCGACGTTGTTAAGATATGAATTTTTCAATGGTTTTTTGACTAAAAACGATTTTACATAAAAATCGTTAGATCTTAACTATCCTTACAAATTGTTTTACTAAAATTTAGAAAAAAAAGGTTATAACATGTAAAATCACCTAACTGTTATTAGAATTGGTATAAGTACTACAGAGTGTTTAACATTTTGGTCCGAATGTAATGAATTTAAAACCAAGTTTTCGTTTTTTTTTTAAATAAAACACCCTGTATTCTACATTTTTTTCGAGAAGATATTTTAATTCCCTTTAGTTGGATACCAATTTCTGATACTTTATTTCAAAAAGTTGTTGAAGGAAACATGATTTTAAAAAATTGAGTTCTTAAAAAAAATTTTGTTTGCTTATTCATTTTTAAATTTACTTAAAAAAAATCGAGAACTTAATAAATTAGTGTGTAATTCATATCCCAGAAGTTATAAAAAATTTTACAGAAGAAACTTAAATTATTACCTATTGAAAATTATGTAAATCTCCAATTTAAAACGTATAAATATTAACGCATTAAGTGTAAAAGAAACTCATGGCCGTTAGGTCAGGTGACCTTGCTGGCCAACTGATCGGACCTTAAAATAATAAAAATACTAGGTGAAACAGAAATTTCGTATTACTGGGTTTTCAACAACCATTCCTCCCTATCCACCGCTCTGGAAACTGTGCATTTAGAAGTTCCCGAACATATCTGCTGTAGTGAGGGGGTGCTCCAAAAACCAACGACTATTCAAGTGCTCTTCAAAGAAATAAGGTCCAGTGACATAATCGTGGATAACACCACCCCAAACGTTAAAGCTCCACTGATCTTGAAAATTATTTACTAGGAGAGCATGTGAATTTTATCATAAGAGTGAAAATTATGTCTATTGACAAACCCATTTTTATGAAATGTCGATTCGTCGGTGAACATGACATCATTAAAAAAATCTTCATCTTCAGCAGTGGTATTTTGCGCCCATTGACAAAATAATGTTCTTCTTTCAAAATCATTGTCGCTTAATTCTTGATGTAATTGAACCTTGTAGGGATAAAATTTGTTTGCCAATAAACAATTATTCACTGAAGATTTTTTTATTTCCAAATTAGAACTAATTTTTCTGACACTTATTTCTAGATGCTACACCACCGCCAATATAATAATGCCTAGCTGGTTTATCTTCATAAAGCACTGTTTTGGTCCTAGATGTTTTTTAATACTCTACGCCCCCCGTTCTCTCAAATCGATCTTTTAGTTTGATTATTAATCTTTCGTCTGAACATCGAGCTTCTGGAAACTTTAGAGCATATAAACGTGATGCCATAAAACAATTTCCATCACTTTCTCCAATTGCGTAAACATATTTACTAATAATTCTACTCGAGTGTAATTAAAATTCATTTTAAAAATTAACTTAGACAAGACAAGGCCACTGTAAAACATCAAATAATTGATAATTATTATGTTTGCCGTTTTCAGAAAAGTTGAATTTGATAGAAATGCATGGCCAACTAGTTATTAAATTAAAAGCATCACGAAATTACGCCTGCTTTTAAGAGATAATATTTTGCAATCATGTTTCCTTCAACAACTTTTTGAAGTAAGGTATCAGATATTAGTATCAAATTAAAGGGCATTAAAATATCTTTTCGAAAAAGATGTAAAATATAGGGTGTTTCATTTAAAAAAAAAACGAAAACTTGGTTTGGACCAAAATGTTGAACACTTTGTAGTACTTATACCAATTCTAATACCAGTTAGGTAATTTTACATGTTGTAACTTTTCTTTCCTAAATTTTAGTAAAAAAGATTTGTAAATATAGATAAAATCCAACGATTTTTATGTAAAATCGTTTTTAGCCAAAAATCCATTGAAAAATTCATATCTTGGCAACGTCGCATTTGACGATCAAAATTTTTTAAATAGAGAACTACTAAAGGCTTCAATATAATAAAAAAAAATATGATGTTCCATTTAAAAAAAAAATATGTTTGGCCCACCCTGGACTTTTGAGCCAACCTGTTTATTTATTTTAAAATTATTTTTAAAAGGTGCGCGGCGTTAACCTGTACAACTTTTCTAAAAAATTTTTTTCTTAAGTCGACCGTTAACGAGATATCGTCCACCGGCACACTAAATGGACACCCTGTATAAATAGCAAATCTATTTTTATTAATTTTAGTCCCAATTGGTTTTCCGACGAGTGACTTTTGTTATATTAGTGTTTGATTTACCGGCGCTTGATAGTTTAGAATGTGTCGTCCATGGGACTGTGGTGAGAGTGGGGCATCTTGTAGTATCACTTTCAGAAGAAAGCATTTATCTCTTGATGCTAAAGAAATAATTAAAAATGTATACCAATCTTTGCTGAAAAGAGATTTTAATTATAGTCATACTTTAGCCGAGACGTCTGCTTTAACAACGGTAGACCTATCATTCCCGGAAAAAAAGCGAAGTGACTGTGGCACATTTAAAAGTATTGACGAAAATGGTTTAGGAAGGAAAATGTATCAAATGTATGAGGAACAATCTGTATCTACCCTGGCCTACCTAAAAAAGAGGCTTATCAACGACGAAACAAACATTTCTTGTAGCATTTATAATAACAATAATAATAATATGTCTTTATTAAGAATATCTAGTAAATTTTACAAAAAAAATAGTAAACATGAGGGCGGTATCCAACATTGTTGCTCTTATACAACCCCCTAGTAAAATAAAAAATTAAGCCATAATTTCAGCTATATAAACCAACCAATAAAAAGATAAAAAAATAGTAAATAACTTATATGTAACAAAACTTGAAAAACTATATAAACAATTTCAATAAATATACCTAATATATGTTAATCTATGTTAGATTTCTTGATTGAGCAATAAACCGCTTTACTTTAGATTTAAAAACGGACTGGGTGGAAGCTCTTCTGATAACGTCAGGAAGTTTATAGAAATTTTTACTAGCGGTGTAGCTGAAACACCGCTGAAACTGAGCTGTACTATGTCTTGGAACGCCGAACTGATCTCGGTGGCGTGTGTTGCGCAAATGAATGTCGGATCCTCTAGATAATTTTTCAAAGAGATATGAAGGTTGCTGTGAGGTAATAATCTTATTGACAAGACCTAGAAGCTGTATCCTGTATCGTTCTTCCAAATTAAACCATTTAGATTAGAGCGGTTAAAACTGTCAGATATATGGTCAAACTTGTGAAGATTGTAACAGAATCTTATGCAAGAATTCTGGAGCCGTTGAAGACTCTGTTTGTCTTTCTCAAGAAGTGCTGGCCAATAAACATTATTACAATAGGAGAGGTGTGACAAAACTAGAGATTCTGTAAGTTGAAGTTTGATAGGAGTATCAAAGATATCTTTATAAATATAAAGTACTTTAAGCTTGGCGTAACCAGTCTGTAGAATCTTAGAGACGTGGTTTTCAGAACTCAGACTGTCGTTAATAAAAAGTCTAAGATTAGTACAGCTGGTAGAGCGATTTAAAATATTATTGTTAATTCGAAGCTTGCAATGCTGATCATTACAAATCCCTAACCTGTCCTTCCCAAAAAATAGGGTAAAGTAGGGACAGATGACGCAGCAGGAGAGACGACGCACCGTTTAAATTAGCCGCGATTTTTCATAAAATCAGGTGGTTTAAATATTAGTCAAAAGCTCTCATAAGCCGCTACTTGTTAGTGTGAAATATTGATAAAATATGCGTAAATAAAGTAGTTACGATAAATTTATAGTTTGGTAAGTACCGCAAAGTTTTTCAATAATGTTAACTATACGTTTGTAAAAGAAAAAATAGCGATTTTAACACAATATTGAGTAATGTTCCGAAAAGTAGGTTAGGTTGGGGAGTGCCTACAGTCACTTAAGCTCAGTTTACACTTAGGAATGTATCACAATATGGTGCGTCGTCTATCCCTTGGTTTTGGGACAGACGACGCATGTTAATTTGGGAGAGATGACGCGGTTAGTTGAAAGTAAATAGCATGTTTGTTTTTTTTTTATGTCAACAATTTACGGCCCAAGGAAAAGTATAGGGGTCGGTGGTCAGAAGACGATCTCCGTAAAGCTGCTGATGCTGTAGTTATTCTTAAGGTTCTCATTAGGCAAGCAGCTAGGGAAAATAACATTCCCGAACGAACTTTAAGATTTCGCATAATAAAGAACAATTTTAAAAAGGGAAGCATGGGTGGACAATCTAGCCTAAGAATATTTTTTCTTTTAATTTCATGTGTTCTTCATAAGCAATGTGCCCCGCCCCATAGCTGATGCGTCGTCCCACCAATACAATGTGGGATAGATTGCCAAATACAGATTTTTTTCTTTTTTTTGTTTTTTTTGTTTAATGAATAAACTTAAGTTAATTTGTTTATTTTTTTAAGTAAATGTATTAACAACCAACTTATGTTTATCTATTATTTTCCAATTAAACCTAAATGAACCATTGTAGATTATTTTAAAAAAAGGTGCGTCATCTGTCCCTACTTTACCCTATTACCTGCGTTTTATTTTCATTAAGTAATAAACCGTGTATTGCTGAAATACTACTAAGTGCAGTTAAATCAGAGTTTTTCAAAGACGTTGCCAATTTCTGAATAATAAAAAGATTAATATATTTGAGTATCGTCTGAGTACTGATGAGAAGAGCAATATTTTAACATTTTGGGAAAATCAGACGTGTAGACCGAAAACATCATTGGACCAATTATACTACCCGGTGCGACCCCTTTCCTAATAGGTAGGTACTGCAAAAATCCACCCCTAAAAACCACACGTTGGCATCTATCCTTGAAATAATTCTTAAAAAATTCTAGTGCCCTATCGCCTACACCAAAGTGTTTAAGTTTAATGTTTAATAAATTGTGATCTAAGGTGTCAAACGCTTTACTATAATCTAAAAGAACCAAACATGTATTTTTCCCGTGGTTGCAAGCTCGAAATATATCATCAGTGACATTTAACAGCGCAGTTGAGGTACTATGATGGCTTCTAAAACCCGACTGAGTTGGTGGTAAGATGTTATTTTGATTTATAAAGCTACCAAATTGTCCAGCAATTATTTTTTCTAAAATTTTGGACATGGTTGGAAGGATACTGATGGGTCTAAAATGTGACGGTAGGGTTGGGTTGGAAATTTTAGAAATGGGAATCACATTTGCATTTTTCCAGATTGTTGGAAATTTACAGGTGGACAGGCATTTATTAATAATATAAGTATTATGGCTTGAAAGCGCAGGAATTAAATACAAAATCATTATCAAATTGATTCCATCAGGACCAGAGGCCTGTGTTTTAATTTCATAAATAATTCTTTCTATTCTCTCCGGTTCTACCTCTCTAAAACAAAAACTGTCGAAACTAATGTTTGAAGCGGCTTTGTTAATATATTCCCTGTTTATAAAATTTTGATTATTTAAAGATTTGCTGTGGAACACTATCAAAAAGAAATTTATTAAATTCATCCGCATGGCCACCATCTACGAACGACATATCAGAGGACCTATTTTGCGTGACGTTTAAGGATTTAAGCGTGCGCCAAAAATTCTTTGGATCTGTTCGAAAAGAATGTTGTAAGTATGCCCTTTTTCCCGATTTAATTGGCATGTTCACAAGATTTCTTAGCGTCTTAAATTTTTCAATTTCAGACCTAAGAAATAGTTTGCTTAAAATGGGTTTCAAATGTCACAGAATTAATAATAGACAAACCTTAATGGAATCCTAACGTTTACGGGAATAACGTCATAACTATTTAACGACTATTAAACAATATAGAGCAAATAATCGACCAATTATCTACCTTGATGAAACATAGTTCGATACACATGACGCCGCCAGAAGAAGATGGAATGATTTTTCACAAAATGTGAAACCAAGGCTTCTTCAAATAAAGGCAAAATAATAACAATACTACACGCAGGTCCACAAATTAAATTTATTCCGAACTGTCTGTTGCTTTCAGCTAAAAACGGTAGATTTTTCTTTAGATTACTACCAAGACACGTAAGCACAACTTTTTGAGGATTGGTTTAAACTCTGACTTTTTAAAAAACAGTACACCCAAAAAGAGCGTTATTGTAATGGTCAATGCTAGTTATCATAGTCGTCAAGTAAAAATGTTTCCTAGTTCTAACAGGACGAAAGCAGAAATCCAAAATTTTATAATAAATAATAATATATATTTTGAAGAAACTTACAAAAAACGGGATCTTTTAGAAGTATTAGTAATAGTAGGGTAAAGGCGACAAATATGGAATAGTTCAAAATAAGGCAACAGAGCTAGGGATCTTAAGTAATAGTGCACTAGAAGTGTCGAATAATACCCATTAGATATTTATGTCCGGCCGGCCCATTTCTAGAGTGATTTGTAGGCTTGCTAAGAAATGTCATTTCTTCCTCGCCGAAGTAAAATAATTGCAGGTCTTGCCGGTTAGATAGTATTTATAAAGTAATATTTCGTTTTCATATAAACCGTCGTGCATTTGTGTCCGTGGAAACACAGTTTCAAATATTTTTTGGGTAAGTTAGTTTTAGAACGTGATAAAACATTAGGCTATAAGGTTCAAAAATATGGAATTTTTCAAACTAGAAATGGCGTCAAATTTAAGTCCAAAAAGAAAATGCTATGAAAAAATTCTATGATGCAGGCAATCCGTGCTGTTATGTTAAAGAACAACACATGGGATATTTGCGAGCTGCAAAATTATACAATGTTCCCAGAATAACACTTTTTAGGCTTTGCCGAAAGGACAAGGATCTAACTATTACTGCAGAAACAAAGCTAGGTCGACCAACAGTGGTTACAAAAGAACTAGAAGATGATCTCATAAAATGTGTACTTCTAATGGAAAGTAAGTATTTTAGCTTAGCCAGAACGATATCAGGAATATGGTATATCAACTTGCTGTCGGAAATAATCTTCTCAATCTTTTTCTTTCTTTTCTTTTGCCAGAGCATAGGGCTTTTCCGAAGAAAACGTTCAGGCATTTTTCCAGGCATGCAAAACTATATTTAAAACTGATTTGATGTTGTCACATGCCATGTTCTACTGCCGCTACCTTTTTGAAATATCCATGTTTCGTCTATAAAAGCCACATCTAACGGAGTTTCTGATAACAAGTTTTCTGTATATTGTCTCAAATATTTTATACGTTTTAAAACGATATCCGGTTTCTCCATAATGTAGCGCCTGCCACTGTCCCTTTTAAATTTAAATCTCAAATGCTTTAACAAATGACCTAATGTGGAGTTGCTTAGGTCAATAATTTGTTTGGCATGCAATTCCTCTTTTAGCTTTTGTCGTGTGACATACTTATGCGTGGCAATCATATTGTAAACTACGTTCCTTATTTGACTTTTCCTTGCTTCAGTTAAATCCCTTGTCTTTAGGGGACGCTTTTCTCTATTAGCCTAAATAGGAAATTGAATAATATTACTACATGTTCTTTTATTACTCTACAATTGAACATAAATACCTATTATAAATTACAATCCTTATATATTATATAATATAAAAATCCCATATTTTTTTGGTCCAAAAACGTCTAATACGCCATCCACTGTGTAAATAAATTTCAAACCACTTACCCCGAGAGAGGTTCCTGTTGTATATTCCTTTTGGATCCTGGCTATAATTTTTTCACTAATCTTACAGGCTGCTGAAGTGCATTTTACAGCTGAAATTGGCTGAAGGCTATTTTCTTTTTCGTTTTCAAAATAGTCCAAAACGTTTAAACTAATTTTCCGTGTCTCAGCGTTAAATATTTTGCACCAAATATTCTTAAATGTCGAATAAACCCCAAAATCCCTCGCCCGTACCTGAATTTTTGGGTACCTAGGAAAATATTTTTTGTTCCGCTTTAATATCTCACACCTGACAAAGAGAGGCAATTAAGGGTTGGTACTTGCTAATTTCATGCCTATGATTGGTTTAGAAGAAAGAAAGAAGATTAAAAGCTGTAGCTTTCTTCGTTGCAGGTTTTATTGCCCTTTAGGTCTTTTTAAATAATCTCTAGTATAGTTAATTAATTTAATGCTTTGCGAATTTAACCTCCAAAGTCTTTCTAATAAGAATGGTGCTAGCTTAGTGCTTACTTGATGTGGAACACCATACCCTCCAACCATATCCAAACGCAGGTAATAAATACCCTTTAACGTCTATTTATTCCCTCCCAAATATAAGCTATGCCTGTGTGACGTTAAACCATTAACTTCCGAAAAATGTTAAGTGTTCCACACTAAATGTTAAGTATTGTTTATTTGCGTACGGAATTAAAATGCCCACTATTCGAATGCCGGCCTGCATTTGTGACAGATTTATGTCACTCTAATTTCGGAGTACGCTAGGCCTTGATGGGCCCCTTTAATTGCTATTTTCGCCGGGATGACCGGGTCTTTAAATTAATTGGAAATCAATTTAATTAATCTTTTAAAGAGCAGAGGATAGCAACAACAGTTATAGACGACTAGTGCGTGAAATGCTGGTTTATAGAAGAAAGCTGAAGTTTATTATTTACAATATGAATCCTACTAAATTTGGTAACGGATTCAAAAATCAAAAGAACTGAAAGAGTATTAAATTATTGAAATTATTCACTAAGCGACCCTTAGAAAACGTCATGATTGAAACGAAAGCACAGGTCGCGTTCACTCGCAGAATATGAATGAAAATGAAAACCACTAGATAAGATGCTGCGCTTCTTGAGTGCTATGTTCCGATGAACACGACCATAGTTATTGATTATTTGGAAATTGTTAATATTGATATCTCATGACTCATGAATGATAGATGTGTTTTAGACTTCCGTTGGCATTATACAGGGTATTAGTCAATGATAGGCCGCTCCTGAACCAAATTCAAGTACCTACATGTGTCCTAAAAAGTCTGGATTTCAAGATACAGGGTGTCAAAATTTAAAAAAAAAATTGGTTTTCTATTAATATCTCAAAGATACTTTTGCTGATTTTGGTGAAATTTGGCAATGTTGTTCGCTGTGATAAGATGCTAAGTTAGCACTAACTAGATGATAATTATTAGTTCCAGCGGCATCCCATCTCAATTCGAGATGTTTCGATTCACTCCGCTTAAATTTTTTCTTTTGGTTTAGTTAACTGGCCTGAATATATTGAAGACCTCAAAAATAGAATAACACTGGAATGCAAATGCATTACCATCACCATTTTTCCTCAAAGCCCTAGAATAATTTCAAAATAGGCTTGGTACGGTTCGACAGGTAATTTAATACCCTTTGCAATGATATATCTGTCGATCGGTGGTGCTATTAGCCATTTCAAAGGGAGGTTGACTGGAATTCTGGTAAATGGTAAAGTTCTGTCAAATGTGTAACTAAACGTCACCCTCGTTATTAAAATTGACGTGTGTTTTTGTGAAATCTTATTTTCCTCAAAATCAAGAAATATTTACCCACACAGCATAATCATGTATCACAAATATTTCATATTAGTTTCTCCCAAAGATTTGAAATGTTCCATAAAGATTTCAAAACATTTATGATATATTGATGAAATCTTTCAGAAACCCAAAAATGTCCCGTAAACGTAATATTTCATTTTATGCTTCTGAAACATTACATAATTGCATTTCTGAAAGATTTCAAATTAGAGGCCAATACTTTTCAGAAATATTTCAAGAAAAAGTCTTGTAGAGGGAAGGGGGCAACTGTAAAGACTGTGGAATTGAGGTTTTATTATACAAATTCTAGGAGGCCAAAACTGCAGTATATTTCTGTAAAGAGATAACTAATATTTTCCATTTGTTTTTATTATTCACTACAGGGTTAATAAAACATTTAATTAAAAAAATATGGAAATATATTTAATTTTCTAAAACATTTCACAATTGCCCCAATTGATTAATTGTAGAAGCGCTTCATATTTGCTACTGTATAACATATAATTTTATTTGGGGTAATTGTGAAGTTATATTATTGGGTCAAATAAATTGCCTCTGAATATGACTGAAAAATATTTTTTTTAACTGAAATATGACAATTTAAACTTTAGAATCCTATAAACCACGAACTAATATGGAAAAGTCTTTATAAAATAAAAAATGTTCTTGCAATAACACGTTACAAAATGAAATTTAGGAACATTTAAAGATATTATATTTTTCATTTATGCTAATTAGATCATGTCTAGGAACCACAAATGGATCTGACCCATTAAAACGAAGAGGACCATAAAAAATATAAATGTATTGACAACCTTCTCAATTTGGGCTTTCTTTAGCCAAATGTAAGAATCTTGATAAGACTTCATAAACATAATTTTACTAGTATTTTCATCAATAATTTGAACGATTTTTCCAAGATACGATTTGTCATCAACATACACATCGTAATAATCATCCCTTTTAATTTGAATAATTTCTTCAAAGACAGATTCGGCTTCACTCTCTGCCACAAATTCACTTTCTAGTATCATTTCCACATCTGTTGTAGTCGTGTCCGTATCTGATTCGCTTTTGTTTTTGTCACCGAATTTGCTTTTTTTATCAAATTTGTAAGAGGCTCGTCTTCTGAATCAGACGACAATCCTTTTTTTTTCATATCTCCTTTTCTTCTTGGTAATTTTCGTTTTCCACCAAGAGTGGCTTCATCCTTCACTTTAAGAACTTCAAGTGTTTTTTTCGTGGTTAAAATGGAGTCAACCTGATCAGTAACTCTTTTTAATATTTTGCTTTCACCTGACACCTTCTTTAAATTTTCATTTAAAGGGTTATTGACTCTATTAGTATTTTCGGTATCGTCGAAGTTAAATTTGCGTTGTTGTTTGAAGCTGAACTGCCACTAGCCTGCTGCTCAAGATGCACAAGGTTTGTGTCTGCAATTTTGAAATGTTTAAGTTTTTCTATGTCAAAATCTATTTCCGGAAATTTTGCAAAGTTTACTGGAAATAATCCAGTTGACCTAAAACCTGAGACCAAGTTTTCTCTCTTAAAGGAAATTTCCCAAATTTTCTTAATCATTTTTAAAAATTCGTTGTTGAATAGTTCTTTACCAGGAAAAGTCCTATAGTATTCCAACATAAGATTATTCCAGTGACCTTTTATTTCTTTGAGGTGGAAGTTTCTCCCCAACAGCATTACCGCACGCCAAAACCGTTCTGCTCTTTTTTCCGGAACCTGCTATATTTTTCAAAACCCTTTTCTGCCCTTTTTGTGCAATGTGCAAATGTATCGTAACCTCCTTCGGGCCATGACCAAAACTTGTTTCGAATGGATCTGCTGCTTTTACCTGCATTGAACTCATTATTTCACCCTTTCGGAGCGATAAACTGGGATGTCTTTTCATAAAGTAATAGAACCAATCCGGTCCTGGAGCTCTGTTCTCCTCATTGTGGTTCCATTATATGTTGGAGTATTCACAGTATTCTTTAACAAACTGTATAACCTCATTCCTAGTCAACCCATATCCAGTACAACTGGTTTCCAGCAAGTAAGTCACAATTGTGTTTTCATCCTCAGTGGTAAGTTTGGCTTTTCTCCCAGCGCCTATAGATTTTATGGAAGCAGGTGATTGGTTTCGATATTTAGATAAAGTAGAAACTCTTATTTTGAATTTCTCAAAAGCACCCTTCAATGTTTTTCCTCTTCTTACATACTCAACTGCACTTTTTAGATCACTTAAACTATATAGTGCTCTTTTAGTTTTAGGTTTGTGCACTCTCGGCATTGTGCAAAACTCTGAAAATAGAAATAATTTTTTTAATGGGGCAATTGTGAAATCGTTTTACTATTGCCCCACGGCTAGTGAATATGCGGAGCAATAGTGAAACAACCAAAACATAGAAACGACACTATTTAGAAAAACCCTTTGAGCAGAAAACCTAACCTCAAAGTTGACTTATTGTATTTGATATAAATATGTTAGTACGTGTAGTACATATTTCCATGAAAATCCGTAATCTTGCAAAAATAAGTTAAGTTCTCTTATGAACTAGGTACCTTTGATGACTAGTAAAAATACATTAAAAAATAAAGAAATACTAGTACTTTCCGAAAACGTGGCGTATATATCAAATTCACAATTAAACTAGCTATTAAATGACACTTAGCGGTAGTTCCAACTTAATTTAACATTAAAGTTATTCCACCATTCCACATTTGCCCCATTTCACAATTGCCCCTTTTTCCCTAATATTTCTGATATTATATAAAATGGATTAACATATCATTCATGACAAGAAAAATGTACGCCACTGACTTGTTTAAAAATTTTATATTGCTTTTAGATTAAGCAGCTAGAAATACAACTTTTTTGTCTCTTAATATTTTTTCGCATCTTATTTTCTTGTCGAGAGAAAAAATAGAAGCCAATTAATTCATTCCTAGGAAATTTTGTTTTGTTGTTTTAAACTTAATATTTTTGACTTTCCACAGTTTGATATTATTCTCTGTTCAAAAGGTAGATTGTCCTATTAAAAATACGGTAAACGATTATTCTAATTTGGACATGGCACAAATATATTTCCTCAATGGTCTTGCCAATGATAATTCCGCGGAGGCCCGGCGACTCTATCAAGGAAAGTATCCTGATCTTGTCCTTCCAGGCAGAAAAATATTCATAAACATTAATCGTCGTCTGATTGAATCTGGCAGTTGCAAACGTAATACCTCCGGGAGAAGACCTCATACAATTCGAGCTCCGGCAGTTGAGGAGGCTGTCCTTCATGCGGTCGAAGACAATCCAAGAATTAGTACGAGAAAAATTGGTAGGGAACTACATATTTATTATAAAATGGTATAGGAAGTTTTAAAATAATCTTTGTTGTATCCATATACAAAGAGTTCAGGCACTTCTGCCAAGAGATTTTGAACCGCGTACGCAATTTTGTATATAATATCTTCAAAGACTTGCAGAAAATTCTCACTTTGATTCCTTCATTATGTTTACGGACAAAGCGCATTTTTCCAGAAATGCAATATTTAATTTCCATAATAATCATAACTGGGCCTATGAAAATCCTCATGCTATTACAGAGACACATTGTCAGGAACAGTTTTCTGTCAACGTTTGGATTGGTATCATAAGTGACTATTTGATTGGGCCATTTTTTTTACCAGAACACCTAAACGGACAATCGTACAGTAATTTTCTACAAAATTATTTGCCTTTACTTCTTGAAGATGTTCCTCTACAGTTACGGCAAGAACATTGGTTCATGCATGATGGAGCTCCAGCCTACATCAGCATATTGGTTCGTAAGTATTTGAATAGAGCTTACCAAAATCGTTGGATGGACCACAATTCTGGCCACCTAGATCGCCTGACTTAAACACCTTAGATTTTTATTTGTGGGGGCACCTAAAATGATTATCGAGCAGTAGAACAACAAAGAAATAGAATTATTAACGGACGTGAAACTATACGCAACACTCATAGAATTTTCGAAAGAGTTCGTCGCTTGTCATTTGTTAGATTTGAAGATGCCCCTGTGACTGTTGTGTCTGCATGTGACAAGGAAGACCTGCTACATCAAGTAGCATATCAGCAATGTAGCATATAGCAAATTATTTACTAGATTAAGGTACCTTTATTCTGAAGTTTTTAGCAAAATGCTATTTAAGAGAATTATTTCAAATCATCTCATCTTCTAAAATGTTGGTGTTCATGAAGTTTAAATAGCAATAATATTTTTGCTTTAAATTTGCATTTCATTGAAAGTTTGGTAGGTGTACCTTTGATTTTCTATACCTTTAAGCATGACCTCTGATTAGGTATCCCAGAAATAAATTATTACAGTATCAAGCAAAACGTCATTGTCAGTAACCTTTAAAGATTTTATTAGTTATTCTTCTTCTAGAGGTATTGCTTCTACAGCTTGTATAATTTTTTGTTTTGAAATGTTCTCATCATTTGAAGTAGATTGGCATAAGCTGACTGTTCTAGGCGTCCCCATAAATCCATATCTGCCAACGTAAGGTCAGGACTTCTTGGGGGCCATTATACTGGACCATTGCGCCCGATCAATTTTTATCCAGATTCCAAATTAATCCATTCTTTACTTCTCTAGCGAAATGAGCCGGGCATCCATCTTGCTGAAAGTACGTGTTACTTAGGTAATCTAATGGTAGTTGTTCCAAATGATCAGACAAAAAGTATTTAACATATTTAAATAAGAATTTCTATTACAAGTATTCTCAAAGAAATACGATCCTGTTATACCATGGTAGGGAACAGCGCACCAAACATTCACTTTTTTAAATATTGGCGTTTGGTTGGAATTCGGAACATAGGATTAAAACCACTCCAATAGTGAACATGTTGCAAAAACGTGGAGTTATGGAATCCCCTGTTACCACCTAAAATCTTACTCCCTACCCACAAACAAAAATCCAACCTTTTGCTATCATTGCCCTCGAATGGGGCTTTTGGGGACGTATCTTATTTTGGTTTAAAATTTGTTGAATAGTACTTTTTTGGACTACCTGTTATTGCGTAGCTCGTTTTCTCAAGGACATTGTGGGTTTTTTTCTAACAGACTGCAGTATGAGTAGAGTCGCTGCATTATCTTCATTATAGTATTCCCTTTCACGAAATTTCTTGACCAGCTTGAAGACCACCCATTTGGCTACGAGTACATTGGGGAACTTTCATGAAATTTTTCAATACCGTATCTGTATAAAAAATCTCACTTACCATAACGTTGGATTAAATGTACTCTTTGCTCCGTTGTTAACATTGTAAGCTAATAAAATCTTCAAAAGTTACTGGCAATGACGTTTTGCTTGACACTGTAATAATTTATGTCTGAGGTACCTAATTAAAGGTGATACTTAAACGTATACAAAATTAAAGGTACACCTACCAAACATTTTAGTGGAATGCAAATTTAGATATTTTAGAAGATATGATGATTTGAAACAATTCTCTTAAACAGCATTTTGCGGAAAATTTTAGAATAAGGGTACTTTACTCTTGAATAAAAATTGAATTTTTAACTTTTTGACCACCCTATATACTATTTTTTTCTCATTAATAGGTATTTTTTCAGCAAGCAAAAATTTTTATAAAGAACGACTTTTCCTAGAAAAATTTAATTTTTGGTCTGTTCGTCCCCTTGTCTGTGTGTGGTATCGCCGGAGATACTATTTTCTAAATGGTGACTCAGTGATCTCTATGTCCTGCCAGTTAACCAAGTCAATGTAGCCTGTAGCTGAATAATTGAATTTTATTAATGTAAATCTCCTAATAGGCAAGGGCCTAGCGACACATAAAGCTATACAATTGGCCGCTTTACTATTTCTGCAAATTTTAATATTATACTCTTCGGAGTAATACTCTGTATAGCACCCGGAAAGGCACCGTGCCGGAACGCGAGTGGAGTGATGTGAACTTAAAATAGAATAGGCAACCACAGGCCATAATATCGGCCGCCAGGCTTAAGGCCTGGTTTTTTGGGCGCATTTCGGGCCGTATGCTTACGGTCCGTATGCGCTCAACTCTGTAACTAGTTCTAGTTTGGTTTAGTATTATTTATGTATTAGGTTAGACTAGGCTAAGTTAGTTGTTAAGTTTCTATTTCTTCTTCTTCTTCTTCTCTCTCAGCCATTATCTGTCCACTCCTGAACAAAGGCCACTTTCATTCGTTTCCATGTTGTTCTGTCTTTCGCTGCATGGTACCATCTTCCTCCCGCTATTCTTTTAATGTCATCCAACCATCTCCTCTGTGGCCTGCCGAAACTCCTCTTTGTTTGCCTTGGTCTCCAGTGTACAAGCTTTGACACCCATCTGTCCACACTTAGCCTGGCAATATGCCCAACCTATTGCCACTTAAGCTCCGCGACTCGCTGCATTATGTCCGCCACCTTCGTTCTTCTTCTTATTTCTTCGTTGCGGATTTTGTCTCGTAAACTAACACAAAGCATTGCCCGTTCCATGGCCCGTTGCATTGTCCTAAGGTTATTGGTTTATTTCTTGGTTAAAGCCTTTGTCTCAAGACCATATGTTGCGACAGGCAGGCTGCATGTGTTGAAGACTTTTCGTTTAAGGTTTATAAGGATATCAGGGTTTTTAACTATATGACTCAGTTTACCAAATGCTATCCATGTCAGTTTGATTCTTCGCTTTACCTCTGCCGTTTGGTTTTCCTTTTCCATTTTAATGACGTGGCCCAGATATATGTATTCATCAACATTATCTAAAGTTTTGTCTGCTATTCTTATGTTTTCCTCAGTCCTGCTCATTATTTTTGTTTTTGATAAATTAATTTTTAATCCGACGTTATTTGCAGCTCGTTTAGTTGTTCTAGCATGTTCTTAAGTTCTTGGATGTCTGAACTAATGAGCACTATGTCATCGGCAAAGCGTAAATGGTTCAAATAGGTGCCATCAACGTTTACACCTTTGTTTTCCCACGGTAGCATTTTAAAAACGTCTTCCAAGGCCAGCGTAAAAAGTTTTGGGGATATGGGATCACCCTGGTGAACTCCCCTGTTAATTGGAATTTTTTCGGTTGTCATGTCTTCCGTAATTTTTACACGGAAAGTAGCGCTTCCGTATATATTCCTTAGAAGGGTAGAATATCTTGAATCGATCCTTGCTCCATCCATCGCACGCAGTACGGCCCATGTTTCAACAGAGTCAAATGCCTTATGAAAGTCTATGAAGGCGAAGTGAAGTGGCATATTATATTCTGTTGTCTTTTCTATTAACATTTGGATGGTCTGCAAGTGATTGATAGTGCTGTATCCCTTTCGAAATCCTGCCTGCTCCACTGGTTGATAGGCATCCAATTTACTTGTTAGTCGGTTTGTAAGGATCCTTGTTAGTAGTTTATAAAGGTGGGACAGAAGGCTGATAGGTCGATAGTTTTCAATGTCCGTTATGTCGCCCTTCTTAAAAAGCAGGATAACTTCTGCGTTGTGTCATGCTTCAGGGATATTGCCTTCAACTAAACATTTATTAAATAACACTGTAGGATCTGTTCCATAAAGTCACCGCCCATTTTTAGCATTTCGCAGGTTATTTTGTCTTCTCCAGATGATTTCCGGTTCTTCATTTGTCCTAGTGCCATCCGTATTTCCTCCTTGGTTATATCAGGAATTTCTTCAGAACCTACATTGCAGACGGTAACTTTCTGAGTATTAGGATCCCGCGCCACAGAGGTATACAACCGAGAATAGAAGTTTTCTACATGTTTACGGACTTCTTCTCTTTCAGTCAATATATTATTATCCTCTTCTTTCATTTTGACAATTCTGTTTTTTCCTGGCGAAAGTCTCGATCTAAGAACTTTCATGTTAGAGTTATCTTCGATTACAGTTTCAATTGTTCTGGTGTTATAGGATCTCACATCTCTTCTTACTTTCTTCTGTATTCTTCTATTGAGTTCTTGGTACTCAGTTGCATCCCTGGATGTTGTTTTTCTTTCTTTTATAAGTGTTATTGTGTTTGGCGTTAGCTTATTATCTCTTGGTGTTTTAACTTTGGAACAGATTTTCTTGGTTATTGTGTGCATGTCTTTGCTTATTTTCTCGGCGAGATGATTCAAGTTCATTCCATCCAAGTTGACAATGGGTTTAAATTTCTTCTCCAATTCTTTTCGAAAAGCCTCTTTGTGAATGCTTATTTCGTTTGCAGTTGGACATATATGCTAGTTTCTATTTATAAAAAGGAATAGGCAATAAAGAGATTTTAAAAAGAAAGAAAGGTTCCCGTCAGATCACCGAAGTTAAGCGGTGTCGAGCGCGGTTAATACTTGGATGGGTGACCGCTTGGGAAACACCGTGTGCTCTTGTCTTAGGGAAGAGTGTAAAATGAATCGACATCAAAACCATCCTATTCACGCCGGACAGGCCGGATGAGATCGGATATCTCATAGGATGAAGGTGCCGTTTCACACTCCCCAGTCGGTAGACCGCATGATTAAAAACCGTACGGTCGATGACCGGTTCAAGATGATTTCGTCTTTCTCTATTAAAAGTGATTTTCTGTTTTGAATTTTTTCATAACAAAAATTTATTTTCTTCAAAGTTTTCCATAATTTCTTCTTACTCATGGTTAGAATGAAATCGTCCTTTTTCATTTCAGACACTATTTTGTCCAAGGTAGGTATTTCTTTTTTTAAGTAAAACGAGTGTATGATTCTCCTGATGGCAGTCTTTTCATCCTCATTTATTACAATTCCTTTTCTTCCTGTACTTCTCTTTGGTGACTTGGTGAGGCCGCGTTTATCCTCGTGCATAAGTCGGTATATTGTTGACTGTCCGACTCCAGTCATATTCGAACACATTTCAACTATTTCTGCAACTCTGAATGTTGCATTTTTCTGGCGAACACATTGAGAATAATAATTTTCTCATTTTTAGATACCGCAGTTTTACTAATCCGTTTCTCAGCAACAAATTCAGAAACACTAGCCATTTGCAAGAACGAACTTTTCCAACAACTGCCGAAAAGTAACTAAACATTTCAAATTTTTAAAACAGTGAGGTAAACTACCTGTGCCTCTACCTACCCGATCTCAGGACCACTGACAATAAACATAATTAAATAATAATAATTGGACTACAATTATGGAATACGGCGAAGACCACTAGGTTTTATAGCTCAATAATGATTTATTACTCTCTCGCATTAAGCAACAGACTAAAACTATAGTGTCTTTAAATAACCATTTATGCTGAGGTCGTTTTTGATGTTCTTGTGTAAGGGCCTCCTAGGAGTTGCAAATTGTGAATGCTTATCGACAAGTGTTTTTCCTATTCCATGTTTAGTGTTATTTGTAGTATAAGGCATTGCTTTGCAAAAAGTTAGTTTTTCTGTACTATGGTGTCTAGAAACTGTAGTTTGTTATTTTCTTCTTCTGCATGGTAAACTTTTTATTCCGTGTTAATATGTCGGCGAGTTTAAATCAAGTAATTATTGTTTTAGAACTTTAAGTTTTGTTTACGATTGGATATTGACCCGACCGGGACCAATCAATTTAAAGTTAACAGTTTTATAGATTGTTTATTCTAGAATAAGAGACAAGGAATGCACTTGATATTATTAAGAAGGTAATATGTCAAGTTGAGTGGAACGGAACCGGCAAGTGAAAATAAGAAAAAGAGGAGGGGATTCATTGAAAAGTACTGAACGAAGTACGACCGGTTCCGGATCGCTAGTTCTTTGCATTTTTATTTCATTTTTTAAATTGTATTAATTACCTTGTGCTAAGTAGTTGGATTATTTAATTATAAATTGATATTATGTTATCAAGTGCGTCGTTTGTTGTTGGAACTTGAATAATTTACATATAATAAGACAAACTGCAGTGTTTAAGTGTTTGTTTTCCGTGTTTAACAACAATAATGGCGGAAGAACACCCCCCCCCTGTTCTTTATTTCCGACATAATATGATGAATGTGTCTTTTGCGTAACAAATCCATACTTTTGGTTTTACTGATTTTCCAACCATTTCATATAAATATTGGCGATTAGTGGTGAGAAAGATGAGCCCAAATTACATAAAAATGATTTAGAGAGATAGTTGGAATACTGTCTTAATACTAATAATAGTACGTAGATTATATCCATGTGCGATAATATTTTAGGAGAATCTCTGGAAGAAATTCGAATAGTATTTATCATCTCATATTTAATATAAGATCCCTTAACGAGTCACGAATACACAGACAAAAGGGCATGCAGAATTGTGTACCTACCTACAATATTTAGAATATCTCGTGAGTGAGGACAATTTTATGTTGATGAAACTTTCGCACCCCTTAAAACAAGCGTCCCAGAATATCGAAATTACACTCTGGGGAGAAAAATATATAATTCTGGTGTAGCATAGGGACCATGCTTGAACGGTCACCATATGCAATCGCCACAGGCAGAAATTAGACTTAAAAAAGAACATTTGGGTAAGAGAAAATTCAGAGAGTAGCTGTTAGAACCCAGAATCTTGACTGCTTTAATAAGCGTTCTTTAGACATAAGAAGTAATTTGGAAACCCTTGTCAAGTAAGTAGACGTAGACCCAGTATAGCTGCATTCATCTCGATCATGCTGTACTAATCCGATATACTCTTATATAGTTTCTTACTTCTCCAACTTAACACTCGGTCTTGAAGATGTTCACCAGGTAATATGTTGTGATGAAATAAATAATAACAATTAAAATTGAAATCCCATTCTGCATGTATTAATATTTGCCCTAATGATTTTTGATCAATTTCGATTAAAAAGAAACTCCCAGTCTTTTACGTGACAATTCGACGCATTAACCTTTAATTATTTTTATTGTATTGTAACTTTGCTAAATTCGTGGACCAAAATAGCTTGTTTGGTAAAGTACATTCCGCTGGCCATAAATCCAAGGAAGATTGATTAGAATGCAATTTTGCTGACGGAATTGGAGACGTTCGATGGTTTTATTATAGATCGAAACTTGGCAAGTTTTGTTTAATAGAGAATGTCAATGAAAATGTCAAGCTTGTAAGTAGGTGGTGAAAAACAATGACGTGCATTCGCGATAGTTATATTTAAGCATTGTAAAGGTGCATTTCCACTGAACCCGTATCGCTGATCGCTGTAAGTATACTGTGTCCACTAAATCAGCATTTCTACTCATTTGGCATCCATGTCAAATAATGTATTCTAATAAGTATTTAATGTCTTCATAAGTAGATATTAGTATTTCGAATACAGAAGAACTGAACTAACCTATCTAATATGGCCATCCAACAATAACTTTTTTTGGCCAAAATTTTCGTCTGCGGTACTGTACCTCTAATTTATTAAATAAAGATCCATTTATTGGGCATTAAAGATTCTATATATCGAATCTTCTGAACGGTAGAACGATCCTCTTTTTGAGATTCGATAGGTAGAGCGGTATGAGGGGGTACTCTAATTTTCTGTTGACCTAGTCGAAACTGTGGAAACTCTGGGCAAGATTTCAGAGTGACGTGACCCGAGCATAGCCGGCCAGGCTGCTTCATTGTCGACATTTTTATGTAACCCTAAGTTCATCGTCTCAATATTGTATCTGAGTGACATTCTGTCCCTCACGCAGTCTCTAATTACAGGACTTCAAAAGACGGCGCTCGATCTTAATAGAGGTACTATTCTAGTGAATAACATAATTTCCATTATTTCCTGTTGTCGGGAAAATTTGGGCAACAGTTTTAATAGATCCTGGTAGCGTGCAGAAGATCTAGCTAATCAGCTGGGTCTCGAGCTGGTAATTACTCGGATCTCTCGCGATGATGGACGTCAGATTTATCATGAAGCCGAGAAACTTTCCCAGTTTTCTCGGCTTAAGAGTTTATTCAGTTTATTGTAATCAATGGTTTCTACCACCTGCTCTCTCCTCTTGTCCTGCCATGTCTGTGTGATTGTATTATGAATGCTTAGCGTTATAGGAAAATGATCTGTGATTGGTGAGTGAATTATTTGTATATGGTTGACATTTTAGTGTGATATTCCTTACTTTTTTACTTAAAATATGCCTGTTATCCATTATTCCAGAGGAGTCGTTAATATATGAGCAGAAACTATGTTGACATAATAGTGTAACAACATCAATCTTTTCTTTATAATAATATTCAATATTTCTTTTTCGTGGTAAAGTTAAAATATAAACAAGAACGTCACATTTTGTAAGAAATACTAAGTTGTCATTCGTTATAGCCGCTTTAACGAATTTACGTCACTCAAATCTATAAAAACATGGAGAGTTACGGTAAGGTGATCAAGAACGGAGAATGGTAGGTATTCTGTTTTGAGGTAATGGAAAGAGCAAATAATAATACGGATTTTTGGAGAAATATTTGTTTTACCGATGAATCTATATTCACCCTCAACAACGAACCAAATGTTCAAAATTACCGGCATTAGAGTCAAGAAAATGAACATCGTCTCGCGACGCAATATCTACAAAACGTAAATATTTGGGCGGGAATTGTAAGACATCACATTATTGGACCATTCTTTATGGAAAGCAACCTTATATCAGAAACCTATTTGGACTTACTACAAAATCGAATTGAACCCGCACTAGAAGAAGTTTAACACGAAAATCAGGAGATCTTGTATCAAATTTTAATGGATGGTTGTCCTGCCCATAATTCGCTGGGCGGGTGTATTTTCCTCACCAGAAATCTTGTTTTACCTGCGTAAATAAAAGGGTCCGATAATCCGATAGGTATTTTGCTCACTAAATGCAAATATTAGTAGATTAGGGGTGGCCAATTAAGTTGAACCAAAAAGGTGGATTAGATGCCTTGTTAGCGCTGTTTAACCAATATAAGTCTATAAAAGGGGCAAACAATTAATAATAATATTCTCCGGTGAACTTGAAAAAGGCGAATTGGAACCAAAAAGGTGGATTAGATGTCGTGTTAGCGCCAATATAAGTCTATAAAACCGCATTAGCCGAGTTGCAGGTCAAAAATTGAGTTAGTTCAGGTTAGTTAACGAGTGAGGAAAATACCTATAGGATAAATATGTCTTCATATTTCTGGTGAGGAATATACCTATCCAATTTTATGGCCTTTGCGGTTGGTGAGGAATTTACCTCCGCCCAACTCGCTCATGGTCGCTGATTTTATTTATAAAGATGAATTAAAAATTTAGAAAAGCTAAAAAACTGTATTTTGTTAGAATGTGACGGAATTTCTCAATATCAACTCAGTAATGTTAGAAATGAATTTTATGATTGGTTAGGATATTATTCACATGTTAATAGAGGGTTGTTTGAATATTTAATTAATTAATGTTTTTGTGAAATTTGTAGTCTTAGGTTTATAAATTAATAACGGATGCAAGAGATATTTACATCGCTTCTTAAGGTACAAAATCGCAATATTTCATATAGGATGTAATATGCCAAGGTCATAGGCTTCTATCGCTTTTATAATCGAAAATTGAGATATACAGTGTCACCATTAAAGTCCGCACCATATGGAACTTTTTTTTATTAATGAGGTTAGTTAAAATTAAATTTGGGCAATCGTTTTTGCTTCAAATTAGACTAAAAATTATATAATCAAATGTCACCATCTGTCATTCGGTATCTATCAAAAATTACATTTTAATCAAAAAATGCTGAAAAATGGCATTGTTTTACCGAATTTCAAAAAATTTTATTAGAAAAAGTTGTTTCTAGTACAATTCTTGGCCTAAATACAAAGTTTCAGTTTTCTAGCTCAAAGTTGATTTTTTTGCCATTTTTTCTAAGTAACTTTTTTTTTATTTAATGTAAGTTCGCTTAATGGATATTAAACTATTTGCTTATACCATACTCAATATTTTATTTTGTTTGTATGAGCTTTTTTTTACTAGAATGCCATTTTTTTTCGAAATTTAAAATTAGAGGCAAAAAAATTTGACACAGGTGGTGCAAAGTTATCCTAATTTAAAAATTTTAACAGATAGACGTCAGATGTTTCGTTTTTCAAATGACAAATACATCTAAATATTTGATAAAAATTTTATTTTATACTTAAAACTATCATTATTATTAAAAGGAACAAAAAGGAACTTTAATCATTTTAAATAGGTAACACAAAAGCAATATAAATTTCACATTTCGGTGTGACGTCCTTCTCGCTCTATACAAACACCCGTCCGTCTATAAACGTCTTTGACAGCATTTTGTAAAAAGCTTGGTCTTATATCGGCACAACACTGTCTTATCGTTTGTTCCAAATGCTCGATATTTCTAAACGGTCGATTCTTATAAACTTTCTGCTTAAGATAACCCCACAGAAAAAAGTCTAGTGGGGTTATGTCAGGCGACCTGGGTGGCCAGTGACATTCTCTATCACGCCCTATAACTCTGTTTTGAAATAATTGGTTTATGCGTTCTTTCACTGCTACAGTTTGATGTATGGGTCAAGCTGATACCATAAGTTATGTCTATGGTGTAAGGGCATGTTATCCAAAACTTCGGTAATCTCGTTATCAAGAAAATTCAGGTACCTTTCACCAGTTAAGTTTACTCTAAAGAAGTATGGTCCAATAAGCTCATCTTTCAAAATTCCACACCAAACATTGGTTTTAAAATGATACTGGTCGCGACATTCAATTATGAAGTTAGGATTTTCTTGGGACCACCATCGGCAATTTTGTGAGCTCACGGTACCATTTGAAGAGAAAGTGGCTTCATCTGTCCATAATATCTTGTATGAAAAAAGAATATTCTCCTCATATTGTCCCTGATACCAAAACGAAAAATCAAGTCAGATATCAAAATCGCGTTCTTTTAATGTGTTTATAAACTTGGGTTTATATGCCCGAAATCGATTTTTCTGAAGAATTTTTCTAACGCTTTCCCTCTTGAATCACTTATCTTGGTTACACTAGTTTGACCGTGGTCAATAACAGTTAAACAAACATCAAGTTGTGCTGCTTCATCGTATTTACTTGCCGCGTGAGGTTTCTTAAAATTATTTTGAACAGATCCAGTTTCTCTAAATTTTGACATTATTCTTGAAACAGTGCTATGCTGCAATTTTTTTCTGGATGCCTCTCATTAAAAATGGCAGATACTTGCCAGTGAGGCATATTCTCTCCACAAATTAAGACAATTTCTATTTTTTCTTGAATGGACAACATTGGTGATAACACTGAAAACTATAACTTGCGAAAATATTCAAATTTATGACATTTCTTTTATTTATTCGGCACTCTAATTCGTTTTTTTTTCCATAGCCTACTTATAAAATTCAAAATTGCCTTGATATTTTATTGTGGATAAAAATAAAATGTGTCTAAATTTTGAACTAATCTGATATCTGGGAATTTTATTATAAGTTTTTTAAACTTCTTAGGTGGATGTACTATCAAAAAAATGGAATATCTGACGTCTATCTGTTAAAATTTTTAAATTAGGATAACTTTGCACCACCTGTGTCAAATTTTTTTGCCTCTAATTTTAAATTTCGAAAAAAAATGGCATTCTAGTAAAAAAAAGCTCATACAAACTAAATAAAATATTGAGTATGGTATAAGCAAATAGTTTAATATCCATTAAGCGAACTTACATTAAATAAAAAAAAAGTTAATTAGAAAAAAATGGCAAAAAAATCAACTTTGAGCTAGAAAACTGAAACTTTGTATTTAGGCCAAGAATTGTACTAGAAACAACTTTTTCTAATAAAATTTTTTGAAATTCGGTAAAACAATGCCATTTTTCAGCATTTTTTGATTAAAATGTAATTTTTGACAGATACCGAATGACAGATGGTGACATTTGATTATATAATTTTTAGTCTAATTTGAAGCAAAAACGATTGCCGAAATTTAATTTTAACTAACCTCATTAATAAAAAAAAGTTCCATATGGTGCGGACTTTAATGGTGACACTGTATAATAGTACCATTAATTTAGAATTTATATGTTTTAAACAAATATAATGTAGTATAATTTTCGAAAATGTTGCATAGCATATAAATATTACAGGATACAGGGTGTTATAAAAAATAGCTTTTGTTAGGTTTGTATGTATGATTCATTAATAATAGCCATAGTTTTGTAAAGTTTTCTCTTCGTTCTCCAGCTGGGAAAACGGCTGGCAAATAAATACCGAGTTTTCATTTTCCATGTCTGATTATCCAATTTTGTTCGCAAACAATAAAAATCTTGAATTTACCTTCAGTCATCTTCACCAATTTTACTTTTCCTAGTTATTTCACAATTGTTCAAAAAATAAAAACTTCTTGCTATAGCTGCATGATAAAAAAGGACCCATACCTTATTTTATATGTAATTACTAACTACACGATAAGGAATTGTTTAAACGACATTAGACGCCATTTTGAATTAATTTTAGGTTAGTATGTAGTGGAAAGCTGACAAGATTTTTAATAAAGAACATAAACATTTTAAGCCGTGTTTGGTATGGTACGTAGGTACTCACCATTTATTCGCTATAAAATAAAGCTACCTACAAACCTTGTCCGACGATACGAAATTCATAAGTATCAACAAACATACTATTATAAGATATTATGATAAAAATTTGCTGAGCAAATTATCTAATTCGCATTTTTTAGCATTCAATTTTACTAAAGCAAATATATTTTTGGTTAGCATAAAAAAAGCTCAGTCCGGAACGGATATAGCAGAAGCTCGATGCATTTAATCATTAAAGCAGCAAAAGCTTCATTTGTAGGCAAAGCACTCCCCCGAAATAATACACCCTGAATTGCAGCTCATATTTTCATTCCCGGGATCGTAGTGTGCTATGAAATAATGAAACCGCTGATTGGCGGAATTCAGTAACCATAGTAACGCCCCTTTATTTCTCCGGCATTACACACCGACCGGTGATGTACACTCACAGCCACTATTACTACACAGTGCAGTGGCAAGGGATAGAAGAGTGTAGGTATTGTGTGCAGTGGCTGCCGGCCTTTGACTGTACCTTTGTATAGACTGGATGACTGGTGGCAAAAAAGTGTGGAAAAAAAATGTATACCTTATCCAATTAGTCAATTGAATTTTAGCAGCAAATTCGCTTTACAAAATGTAAAATAAGTCCGCGTTGAGTGGGATGCTGCATGCGCTTTAATTTTTTGCCAGGAATTCATGAATCCATATACCAAAATGATGGGATGTGAATATCTGTACCAATTATATTTTTTTATATGGTCATTAATGGGTACATTCGCCGCACATTTACATTATATAATCCTATATTAAAGTCAATAGTCATTAAATAACATATTTTTGCTTTCGAGAAAATGACGTAGGTTTCATCTATTATTATAAATATCTGTATAATATTTTTGTTTTAATTTATAGTTACCTAGTTAACTACCTTGTACCTCTGAGGCGGCTTTTTTAATGTGTAGTTAACTATAAACCATATACTATTTCAAAATATATTTACTTTATAATCCTCGGTTATCACTAAACTACACAGTAAGAAAGTGGTGTTAAATTTAACACTCAATGGTGGTACATATAGAACCACACTGAATAGGGTATATTAACCAATTAGTATATTTGGTAAAAAATATATTTTTGAATGTTTTTTTTACTTTTTAATGAGTGTTAATTCTTCTTATTTATGGGTAGGCACATTTACACTATTGAATGTAAATTAAACTTACAGATTGTAAACCTACCTTCTAGGGTGTAAAGGAAATAATGAGAGGTGTAAGTAAACCATTTTTTAATGGTAATTTGTGATTAATTAGTGTAAATATCACATTATTGTAGTGCAAATTTTATTTGATTATTATTTATAATAATATTTTATTTGAGTGTGACTTTACTATAGTGAGTGTAATGAAATAATCTACCTAGGGCTTCCATTTTGCTTAACTCATTTAATCCCGTATCAAACTAACCGGGCGTTTATAATTGAAATGTAAAAAATTATGCCTTCAAGATGTTTTACATTATTAACCTCTGCTTAGTTTGATACATGATTGAATGACTTAATCAACGCCGAAAGTAGTGGCCCCTAATATATAAAAATCTTCAGATCGCTTCGAAAAGGTTTGTTAAATGAATGAAAGTATTGAGTATTATTTATCGTTTACTTATAAACAAAATTATGGTTACAACAGAGCAGGAAAACCCTGTGATTTTTTTACACTTATTATTATAACTATAGTTGAACAAAATGACACACCTATTATATTATAGTTTAAAATTTCGTAAATTAAACATATATATTTATCTACGTTTATAAGCTTAACAAAATAAATAACATAATAAATACCTATATGTATACTTAGAACACTAAACAACTAAATAAAAGTATGCTTTGGAACAATATAAAAGAATGAAAAGGACGAACGTATTATATTAATCGTGTATTTATTTAGAGATCTATGAAGTAAAATATGTAGGTAGGTATCTACGTATTTATATAAAAAAGGAATACATTCATATTATAAGCTTATATCAGAATAATTTAAAAGATACAGCGAAAACTGTAGCAATGTAAATACCTACCTAGTTTCTTAAAAATGGCGTACTTATTAGTAAGGTTTCTATTAAATTTCGTTAATATGCTTACCCAATTTAACAAGATCCTCATATTTGGCACTTTACAGAACTTTGCTTTGTTTCTATATGTCAATTTAAATATAATATTATTCTATATGACGTTCAAGAAGCACAATCAGACTGACTTGAAAGTTAAATTTGCACGTAACGTCGACGTTATCTGTCAATAATTTCACACCACTTGTTGCCGCCTGTCTTTTCGGTAACACGAGTTTAGGTATTTTTACCCGGGGCCGTGAATAAGTTTTACGCTCAATGGGTTGAAATATCCTTCTAGCGGGGTTTCTTTATACGCTAATATGGTGTTATTAATCGCATTTGTATTTAATTTTCCTGATAGAGTGTAAAATAAAATAAATAACACCCATTCAACAAATTAACTTTTTAGAGAGTTAAGTTCATAGACAAATTTAATACAACAACTTTGGTCCCATATGAGTGTAAAAATGTGGTAAATTATGTTGATCCGGGATCTTGAAATGATTTTTACCAGGTGGATATTTTTAACTGTGTATCTATGTTTAACCCTAACCTGAGAATCAAATAATAGCTAAACCACAATCTATGATATAAACTAGAAATTTGGGGTGAAAATCGATTTTTTAAACAACATTCGGGATATATTTGAATAAATAGTTAGCGAGGAACAGGGAGACTTCCTCAACAAAACAAACAATATTGCTACATATTAGAAATAAATCTGTGACAATGACAATACAATATTGACAATGCATACTATGCGGGAAACAAAATGTTTTAAAATGGGCATCTTTAAAAAGGTTGAAAAACGTTTTCATTTGCAAGACATTTTGTTTAAAAAAGGGTTATAAAAAGAAATATCAAATATGATTGAATCAAAGATTACCATTACCAAACTTTTAAAAATATGAGAAAAGTTGAATATTAAAATTTTTTTTTTTAGGAACAGAAATGTATCTATGGCATCTGTTTGTGAAGGATGTTTAACGTAGGTAGTAGTTTGTTAAATTATAGAACGCTTTTAAAAAACGAATGTCATATTTCTGCAGATTATGCAAATTGATTTCAGGATTGTTTTTAAATAAATATAATATGTATTATTTAATTACGTATTTAATTATAAGTGAAAAGGGGTTTTTAAAGGGTACTTACTCAAATAGATATGTTTATGGTGGCAGCGTCTTGTTTGCCGTTTCTTTTTTGTCTTCATACCCTCGGTTCCGCTTCGAAATTCCAAAAATTTGGAACCATAAATGTATTTGTAACATCTATCAATAAAATTATATCATATTATTTTATGAAATATAATTGATATCTGCCAGCGTCCAGAACGGTATTATTTTATTACGCATAATTGACTTCGCTATACTATGTTGCTAATGCGAGAGAGTAATAACATGTAAATTTGCAATGACAGGAGCCATCAAGCAGGGTGGACAACTTGTAAATTTCAGCTAAATTGCAATGACAGTTTCTAAGAATTCCGTATTTCAGACCTACACATTATAAAAAAAATCTACTATGTACAATACAACTTAATTTTTAAATTTTAGTCATCATGTTCCAAGTAGTCCGATGAACTATCATCGTTAAGGTCCAGATAAATAATAAGGGGCTCTAAAGTGTTTTCTAGCATGTTATCAGCGTCCCACATCATTACTTCTATTTCAATAACTTGTTCGACGCACTTACTCCATTTTTCAAAATCCACTGCCTTTATTCCCTCTTGCATGAGGTTTCCAACATATCTCATTTTAAAAGTGGTGTTATGCCTTTCTACAAACCCTTTTACTTGCGCCCACACCAATTCTATAGAGTTTAATTCACAGTGATATGGCGGAAGGCGAAGTATTTTGTTTTGAAGCGATTTCGTCGAACAAATTTCGTACAAAGAGGTTTATTCATCTTTCTTCTCACGAGAGACAAGTCACATTACTCATCTTTAACGTCATTGGTGTCGCTACTATCTGAAACCCTTGTAACAAAGAGTTTTAATCTTTCTGAAGGACAGACGCCCGTATAAGCAGTCCTACAGCGCTTCGAACCTTGTATTTCGGTAATCACATACCGATCGTTATCAAATACTTTTGAGACTACAAAAGGTCCTTTATACCGAGGTTCAAGTTTCCTACTTCTCCCGTCATTGGAGGTCTTGTTCGCTTGAACCAAAACATGTTGACCAACATTAAACCTCGTAACCTGGGCATGCCGCTTATCGTAATATTCTTTCTGCGAACGTTGTCGCTCTTGGGTCTCTTCGACCACCTCTTTCCTTACTTTTTCGATATCTCGCCGTTCTTCGCATGCTACCTCTAAAGTAAGAAAAGAGTCGTTTACACCACGAGGCCGATAACCTAGGAAGACCTCGTAGGGTGATTTACCAGTAGTGGAATTAACCGTCGAATTAATTCCCCACCTAACCTTATCGACAGACTCATCCCATTTGGATTCATCTTCTGTAGAGGCCAAAAGAGCAGAGAGAATTGAACGATTCATTCTCTCCACTTGCCCATTTGCCCTTGGAGTTGCCGTCGCGCATAAAACCCGTTTTACTCCTAGATTTTGGCAAAAGTCCGTGAAACTTTTGCTAGTGAATGCCGCACCTCTGTCACAAATTAATCGCCGGGGAACTCCAAAAGTTCCTATTATGTCTTCTAGAAATCGTATAACAGGCGCAGTTTTCGTGCTCTGTACAGCTTTTAAAAAGACGAATTTCGTGAAAGCGTCCACAACGACTATCAAATAAACATTTTTTTTTGTACTCCTAACAAATGGCCCCAAATGATCAATGTGTACAGTGTCCATTGGTGTACTAAGCTTCTCTATTGGGTTAAGTCTACCAGGCTTCTTTCCAGAAGGTATTTTGTTGTATAAACAACCCAAGCACGAGTTAATATAATTCTTGATGTAATTTCTCATTGCTGGAAACCAATATCGTGCACTAACAGCCTCCAGCGTTTTGTCTACTGCGAAATGCCCGGCTCCATCATGGTAATACATCAGGATGGGTCTCCTGGCAGATCTAGGTATCACCCATCTTTTACCGCCAGCTGTTCTTCTGTATAATCGTTTGTCTTTTAGGCAAAAATCTCTGTGAACTGCTTGCGACTTACTATCAGTTGGAGCTTGACATAACGTTTCTATCAACTTACGGCAATTTTCATCTTGAAGCTAGGCCGATAATACCCAATCTTCTTCAGATACGTTTACATTTAGAACGCCGATAGTGTCTATGGGACCTCTGCTAAGGGCATCTACATGTACCATTTTGGTACCAGCACGATATTCAATATCAAAGTCATACTCTGGTATGGTAAGCCACCATCTAGCAATACGCGGAACAAGATCTCTTTTTAGCAAGGTATGGCGAAGTGAATTGCAGTCAGTAACAACCTTAAATTTAAACCCTATTAGGTAGATGCGAAACTTTCTTAACGCTTCAACTACTGCCAACGTTTCCAGTTCGTAGGAATGGTATTTTTGATCTTCCTGGCTAGTTGCACGGCTATAATATTGCACTGGCCTCATAGTATTGTCCTGTTGTTTTTGTAACAGTATGGCCCCTAAGCCTACGGAGCTAGCATCTCAGTGTACCTCTGTGTTTGCATCCCTATTGTAAATAGCTAGGACTGGACGCTTGCTTAACTTCTGTTTTAAAGTCGCGAACGCAGCCTTCTGATCGTCATCCCAGATAAAGGCAGTGTTTTTTTTTGTTAGACTAGATATAGGTCTGGATATTGCGGCAAATCCTTTAATAAATTTCCTGAAATAACTGGCTAAGCCTAAGAATCTTCTGACGTCGTGGACATTCTTGGGTGGTGGAAAATCCGACACAGCGTTAATTTTTGCAGCACCAGGACGAATACCAGAACCTGAAATTTCGTGCCCCAGATATTCTATGTTTTCTTGTAGAAAACGACACTTATCTAATCTTAGAGTAAGGCCTGTCGTTCTAAAAAGATTCAGCAAACATTTCAGCTTTTCCATTCCCTCATCAATGGATCTTGAGGGTATAAGAACATCATCTAAGTAAGCCATTGCAGTTTCGAAGCGTAGGGGGCCCAGAATATGGTTCATGGCCCGCTGAAAAACTGCCGGTGCATTTACAAGCCCAAACGGCATTCGTAAAAACTCATAATGTCCATCTGGAATTACAAAACCGGTTTTCGGTACCGATTCTTCTTCTATTGGGATTTGGTGGTAGCCCGAGGCTAAATCTAACATTGTGAAATACTTGCTATCCTTCAGGGAGTCTAGGAGGTCGTCAATCCTAGGTAGTGGATATTTGTCTTTCACAGTTTTGCGATTTAGAGCACGATAGTCAATGCACATGCGTGGCTCACCATTTTTTTTCTTGACTAGGAGGACAGGACTCGAATATGGAGAGCTTGAGTCACGAATAATGCCATTTTGTTTTAAATCGTCAACAATTCCCCTTACAACCTCTCTTTCACTAAATGCCATACGGTATGGCCGGTATGTGATCGGAACATTATCTGTTAAAGTAATCGACATTTTACTAACATTGGCTTTACCAATCTCCGTTAAGTTTGTGGCAAAACAATCCCTATATTCGTTAATAAGTTTCAACAGGTCATTGGTACTAGAAATATTTAAATTCGAGTTTAATTGGTCGCGAATATCGTCAACTACAAATTCTCTCTGTTCGATAGCCTCCGTCGTCAGCATAGATGCCAAATTCCCCACTTCTTCATGACAATTAACACCTCTGGCAACAACTTTGCCTTTTTCGTAACAAAGGTCATTATCTGAAGGATTTAAAAGAGGAACGTAACCTACTTCTTTTAAATTCAACACACATCGCGGAATTACATGTAATTTATTTGGTAAGTTTCTATACTGCAAATCAACATACACATCGGCCACATCCCCGTAACTATAAACCGTAACGAGACCTATATGATGAGCTGGAATGACTGTCGTTTCCGCAGCATAAAGAGTGACCTTTTTTGATGAGTGATTATTAGTATCTAATCCAGAATTGTTAAATAGACGAACTTGATTACCCTGTATTAAAACAGTAATATGTTTATTGTTAACAAATGGCTGACCTACAATAACTGACACATTCTGGATATAATCTGGAACAACTAATGCCTCTACCTCGGCAGATGCTAAATCTACTCCTAAATTAATCGTAACTTTTGAATTTACATGTACACTGCCACCAGCAAAACCACGTAAACATACCGATGTGACCGTACAGGGCAGACCTAGCCTATCAACATCGGATTGCTTTATAGTCACGGCTCCGCAGCCAGAATCAACATAGCCGCGCAAGGATTCGCCATTAATCACACAGTCAATAAAATAACACGTATTTCGATTTACGTCATTTAAAATTTTAGGAGTTTCTAAAATATTCATAGACTCACCTGATGGCTGCCCATCTGAGCGTCCGCGTTCTGATGTCCGAGTTCCAACCACGCACCTGTTGGCTTCATGACCCAACAGATGGCATTTAGAACATTCGAGTCTCTGCTTCGGGCAATGCGATTGATAATGCCCTCTTAACTTACAGTTGTAGCACTGGACATTTTTCAAATCCCGCTTCTTCGGTGCAGGTACTTCCAGGCGACTCTCAACATGACGTAGCTCGGTGTTGCGATCCCGCCTTGAGCTTCTAGGCTGTGTGCTAGCATCATTCTCTTGAGGGGGCTTGTCGTCACGTAATGTAGACAAGTACTCCTCATACAGCGCTTCGGGCGTAACGTAACGGCCTGCCCTGGCACCGTTTTGAATCGTCGCGTTCATAATCCCATCTATTAAGCATGAAACCGCATCTCTTCCAGATATTTTGCAAGTTCTTATAAGTTCCATTTTACTAAAATAGTAGTTCGTCATGGTTTCATTCCGTTGTTTTGTTCGATTTAACATTTTACGTAACGCCGTAGCGTGATCTATGTGGTCTGGGAAGGTTTTTGAGATTAGCGTCTTCCATTCGATCCAAGAACCAGGGTATGTTAATAGACTGTGATACCAATTACGAGCCATACCAACCAGGCGCGATTGAACTTGGTAGACAGTCGTAATGTCGTCCCAGTTATTAATTTCCTTTATTTGGTCAACTTTGTCCAGCCACTTAACAGCGGACATATTGTCATTTTCCGGATCAAACTCAGGTATACAGTCGCTCCTTAATGAAAGGCGTCTAGGCTCTGATTGTGGTATTTGTTGTTTAACTAATACTTCAAGTAGATGTTCTAACCTGTGAACACGTGATTCCACCGTCGAGGCTTCAATTGATAGGGCCGGCGCCGGCGTAACTGTGGCATGCCTCTCAGTTTCGTTAAATAGGCTCTCGTTGGCTCGAGGTGGCGTAAATCCCCGATTTTCGTTAACACCTTCACTTTGAGACGTTCGTAACGGTCTCTCAACACTTTTATCCCTAGGCAAAGGACGATTTCTTTTCGACTTACCCCCGTATAAGGATGTCGATTGATCAATCGTTCGCTTCCGGCTTGATGACCGACGTGAATTATTGGTTTTGTACCTTCTACTCGACGAAGGACAGCTACTGTCTTCCGAGTCTGAAGAATCCTTTCTATGCCTTTTACGGCCCATTATAATGTAATAAACGTATCAATCGTAAAACAATAAACACTACCACAAACTTAAACTTAAGAGAGAATAACCAAAAACACTAAAACTTTAAACAATAACCACTTAACTAACTTAACTTCGACAACACACAAAAACAAGCAGAAAAATTATTTTGTTCACCCCACACCTGAACTGTAAACTACTATGAATAATTAACAGTCCTTTTTAAAAATTAGACTATATTGTTACACAAAAATATAAAATAATCCAAAAATTCAAGTTTAGCAAAAGAAAGCGTCGACATCAATGTTTTCTCTACCCAAGTCCTTATATCATCGTTCGGCCGGGCGGGCGATGTGAGTCAGCACGCCGCAAATGAAAAAGCTCTCGTATACAGGGCAAAAGTTGCTTACACTATTTTTCCTATCAATGTGAGTAATTATTAATCTTTTACATTTTTTCTCGAGGGTACTTTTAGTCCAGTGGACCATCCTTCCATGAAAGCTTGCCTTGCACTTTTTATATGTTTATCCTATTATATTTTACCAGCAGTATATCCTTCATTTAAGTTTTCTTCATATAATGGATATTCCTGTTTTTTCTTCGAAACTGTCTAACTGCCCTCAAATATCGTCGTGGCCAGCAGATGATTTCGTCTTTCTCTATTAAAAGTAATTTTATATATGAGACAAGTGCTCTAAAATTTCTTATGAAACGAATATTTTATAATACTTTTTCTATTTGGGTGATTTTTAAGGATATTAAAAAAAAAATGTAGTTAATAATTTTCAGTCAAAATTTCTATTTTTTTTTTTTAGGTTGGCAACACTATGTTACAGAAAAAACAATTGGGCACTCCAGGCGCCATTATTTGAAAATTAATACATATTCCTAATAAAGGGAAAGGGGAAAAAAGTCAAAAAGTCTTTCTCCACTAATTTAATAGTGAGCTATTAAAGGCTCAATTTTAAAATTAAATTGTCTCTACATGTTTCGAAGGTAGTAACCTTCATCTTCAGGAGACCAAAGTAGTGCTGCAGTTATTATTAGCAGTAGAGAGAAAACTGTTGGTGGAAAATGACGTTGATGGAGCTTTTTTTATTTAAAAATATTTTGACAAGATATTAATAATTGAATGTAATTAGCATGCTAAAATTGGAATTGAAAGTGGAATGTTATACTTAAATCAAAGTTTCTGAAAAGACACTGTTAATCTGTGGTCGAATTTAAAAAGGGAAGAAGACGTATGATTTTCAAATAACGAATATCTTCCCTTTTTAAATTCGACGTAAATCACAGTCGCATATTTTCTAGGTTATATTGTTTGTGGATGTAGGTAAAGCAGCGTGAGCGTGATCCTAGTAAAGATATACCTACGGATATTCTGTATTATACAACTAGTAAAACAATATTTCAATTTAAATAATTTATTTAATTTCTTGGAATTGAAATTTTTTATAAAATATGTCTCACTTCTAAAGATAGTCCCATCCATAGGTATAATGGTGGATTTATACAGACAAATAACAAATAAGAAATAACATAAGAAATAAGAAATATGAGATGAATATACACACCTGTCGTAAGGCGTTTATACAGACAAATAACATAAAATAAAAATAAGAAATAACCTTGAAGTTCGCTAACTTTTATGTTATTTCTTATTTGAAAATGGAGCTGCGAATGCCCGATCTGATTTAGTTGTCAGTTTTTTGGGTTTTTGTGGTTAGAATTGTAAAATATTATTATCTTTTTTAAAAAATATTATTACCCTTTATTTTCCTTGGTATTATTGGATTGGAAATCGCTTATTTTCTTAAATTTCCACTTCTAAAATTTGCAAAAATGCCTAGAAACCGATGTGTTGACACTGTCGACAGTCCTTATTTTATTCTTCTTTTATTTGCTGTATAAATAGTAACTAGCTCTGTTATTTTATTTCTTATTTCTTATGTTATTTTTTATTTCTTATTTGTCTGTATAAATCCACCATAAAACAGATAATTTAAGTTTACCACTACCGAAATATTTTTTAAAACAAAAAGTAGGTGTGCCATGAGATTTCAAAATAGTCATGTTGTGTTGTCACCAACAGAAAGAAAATAAAAAATGCGTGTTTAAAATTATTGCTTATGCAACCCAATTGAAACCCATAACCCATAACGAAGACTTTATAATTCCAAAATAGAAAATAGTATATTATGTACTGAGGTGGAAAGTGTTTCATTACTGTCGATAGAGTCAAAAGTTCCAAACCTAAATCTAAAAACTAAATCTCGAGACGGTAATGAAACTTTACACCGAGGTTTGATACTATTTTATTTACAACCACTTCTTATTATTGTAAATTAAAATTATTAAAACTATTATTGAAAGCAAAATGTCATTTTGACTTTTTTATTTAAAAATTAGATAGACACTAGAATTTCAATTAACCGCAGAGTAAATGAAATCATATTTCTAAAGTTAACAAAATCGCTTAGCAGCAACACTAACTGAAGAAACAAACGTGAACCTATAATAAAGAGTAATCCCCAACCATCAAATCTTGTCAGATTATACTTTTAAAATTTCAGAAATGTATTATTATTACTTTTCCCATTTACCCCAATTTCCACGAGAAGCACGATGTGATAAGTAAATACTGTTAATTTTTCTAGATGTAGGCTGATGTATGAAAACACATTTTCATTTTTACTGCTAAACTAAAAAATTGAAAGGGTTAAAGTCGTCGAAATCACCTGCCCAATTCGACCGCAAGCACCCAGCTCCTGGAATGCTAGACACTTCTGTAAAGCAACTAGTGTCAGGCATTTTAGGAATTGTTTTAACAAGGCCACCCAGCGAGCGGAGACGCTCTCTATCATCGGTTCCTTATCTTTATTGCTGGTACCGAAGCTTCTAAAACCGATAAATTTAATATAGTGGGTACTCTTTTGAGTTTAATTTGGTACCATTTGGGATGCCGGCTCTTATAGTACACAAATCGACACGATTTTTAAATCAAGGGCAAACACTGGGACTTTTTAATTACCTGGTTGGTTAATTAGGGATATTTCTCATATTTTTTAGAATCAGACGCTTTTCCAAAGACTTCAGGTAATACGTACGCATTGTCACTAACATTAAATATTTAAATAAATAATTATCTAAGGTGGGGTGACGATGTATTATCGATACTAATAATGACTCTCGGCGCATGGGGTGAGTAGATATAAAAATGAAAAATAATGCAGATTATTCCGAAGTTAAGGAATACAGTCTAGAATAGGAAAATCCAAAAAGTGACCTAAAATATCCCACTTAAAGGCGCGAAAATGCAATGCAAAATGTAGGGCAGGTTCAATATAAACATATTGCTTATCTAAAGTAGGTATTATGCAAGAATTTCACTAATATTTGTACCTCTGCACCGGCACCACACACTTTAATACTTTCAGCTGTATAATAAATATGAATATGTTAATAATCTGGGATCAGTTGTGTTTTTTTTAAGTCAGTCCAGGACTTTGACATCTTTCTTTTATTTGCTCAGTGTTGCTGTTCAGCGAGGCTTGTTCTGTGGGTTGATTGTTGGGGAGGTGATGTGGTCATTCTCTCCTATGCTCAAGAAATAGGGCCCTGGGGTTCGTTCCCTGCTATAATAGTAGGAGAAGCGAGTTCCCTCAATAGTCGGTGATATAAATAGTCTACTAGTATATTCAAGAATACCATTTCGTGCGTTGCGGGGAAATTCCACCCACATTTCTTCTACAATTAGGACTCTGGTAAAAAAAGCTTCGGAAAAGCTCCCAAGCTATTACGGGGTACTACTGGAGCAAAACAGTAGAATACAGAGAAATAAAGTATCATCGCCAAGTGGAACCATTAATTATTTTGAGTGCAGATGATAGTAAAAGGACTAGAGATAAATTTGACCGATCAGAATTCTAACAGTTATGCTATACTTTATCCTTTTATATTTTAAACAATTTTTCTTCAATTCTGTAATAATATGTAGTTTCATTAGATAAATGCTTCATATGAATTTCGTGACTCGACTCGCCATTAATTATATTGACGGTTTTAGTGGCTTTAATTCCCGTGTTCATTTTTAAAGTAATCTATTAAATTGGGAACCATTTCTTTAGCCAGGCTCTGCACAATACAAATTCAACTCATATGCAATTTAATTTCAAAATTTTTAATATTTATTACTTATATCTGAAACATACTAAAATTTGTTTTATTTGCCTAATAGGGAACTTGCACATTTTTTTTATTGGTTAAATAATAATATGCTCATTTACATTGAATGCGATATGCAAAATATGAAACCCCTAATATTATTAATTGATTTATTAATAATTACTAAAGTTCCACGCACCAGTAAATCATTTTAAACGCAGCATGACGTCACTCGAGATAATTTACATTGACGATTGAAAAAAATAATGTTAATTTGGTAGTTTAAGAAACCTTATAAAACAGTTTGGTTAGGTATCTGCAATGCATACTAGAGTAAGTTCTTATAAATGTTCTTGGTACAACTTTGTTAGAGTACCTACCTACCTATCATCATAGAAACTATTAAACAGAATATAATTTCAAAGATTCTTTTGGTAAGCTTTGGTAAATGTGCCGGGGAATATCGGGGGTACGTGACCATGCAGTAAAACCTAGAACCAACGTTACAGTATTTTTAAGATAGGTTTTCTAATTTCTAGTTCCATATTTTTGTCCTTTTTTATTTTATATAGATACTCATCTGTCTATCTCCATTTGTGACTTGTAAACAACCCAAAAAGCTTTTTTGTTTTATTTCGCATAATTAATTTTATTACCTGCTTCGTACCAAATATTTATAGACCAATATTAAGTTATCATGACTACCGAGTACTACTACTACTATATACTACTACTATTTACAACAATAGGATACACCTAATTATCTGTTATTACTCGGCGACCTTGCTCCAAGTGAAAAACTTTCCGTGGTAACTACTTCGGTACATTATCAGACTGTGACTCTTTAAAATCCCTTCATCAGGCATAATAAGGCAGGTTGTCACCTCACCGTAGGTTAACACACCGGTTAACTCTGGCCGAGCTGGTTCGTAATCGAAAAGGTAAAACGAAATATAAAGTTCAAAACGCTTATATTTCTATTAACAAAATAACACAAATTTACAGGAATAACGCAGTTTTTACAACATTACGCGGACTTTTTATCGCGTCTCGACGTTTCACTCAAAAAACTTATTTACTTGACCGTTACTATGAAAAATTTCTCTCTACACTGGTCTCTTTGTTATTTGAAAAATACGTATCACAGGTGCAATAATAACATCTGATTTTTGGTACGATAGGTAAGCAACATAATATACCATCACTAAAACAAGACCCTAAGAATCTACATCGTTAACAATATTGCCAAATATCCAGCCATACAATAAAAAGGTGCAAAAGTACTTTAAGTTATCACACAGGTCATACAATATTTTTATTAATAATAAACCAGTAGTCAAGAAAACAAGCATCTGATCACTTTACATCCGCTAAAATGCATAGTATAGCATAGTCCGGCGTCAACCGCGTGACAGATGACGTCACGGCGAGTTCTCGGCCTAGTGACGTATTTTCAATTTCGGATCAATTTCAATTAAATAAAATAACAATTTCTTTTGTAAAATGTATGTTTTGTTACATTGTTATCTTATGTATTTTAATTTTTATGCAAGAGATCCGTATTTTCTACTTACTCTTTCTTCAAATTATAAATTATAAAACAAAATATTTAGGTCTATAAAAAGAATAATAACAGAATATTTATTAAGAAAACTTGGTGGTCATTTCAGCGACCGTTTCTTAAAAATATAAAGTCACTATAGACATTTTCATTTTTTTAAACCCATACGGTGTACCAACCAAAAGCAATTTTGGGCAAATAAGGGTAATTATTAATTATCAAACGTTGTTTTCCGGACACTTTTCCTAAAATTTGGTAATTTTTGATTTTATCAATTAGTTAGGTATTATTAATATTAAGTTTTGTAAACTTGTTCCCCCCACATACTATAGTCCGTCTAGACAGTATGCGGAAAAAAAAGAACAATACTTGAATTATAAAATTACAACAAATAATTCATCTTATTTACTTATACAACCTCCATTTAATTCAAAACACTTAACTAAACGTACAGGTACACCCGAAACAAGGTCACTGCCATAATGTATGATGGTGGTGCTCCAGGCCTGTAAAACTGATAGAATGAAGCCTTATTAATTTCGTAGCGCTGCTCGTTTCTCTTCAATCTTGATTAATCCCCATATGTCTTCAATGATACTAAGATCTGATGAAATTGCTGGCCATGGAATTGTTGAAAATTGGTGTTCTTATTGCATCCAAGCTTGAGTATAGGCAGAAGTATGACATAGTTGCATTATCCTACTGAAAACGCTACCCGTCTGGATATAAAGTATGAGCCTTTTCAAGAAAGAAACCATTTAGAATGTCACAATACTTTGCAGTTCTTTGCACTAGTAACGATTTCTAACTATACAGAGAGGAGTAACTCCATAATATTGCTCCCGAAACCATTATTTTAGTGGGAAATTTGCAAATTTGAACGGTAACATTTTCTCTTGATAGGGTTGTTAGGTGATTTAAACCAAGCTGAAAGCAACTTTCGTCAGATATAAAAACATTACTAAAATTATCTTCTCGAAAACGTCGACAAGAATCCATTGTTCATTGCAGGGATTTTTTTTTTTATTTCCTTGCCTTGTTCTCTCAGTGACGTGCGGACAGTTTCTAGACACACTTTTACTCTTCGTTGATTTCCAAATTTATTAGCAGATTTTCGAAGCTCTAGCCGCGGATCTTGCCGCCACTAAAGCGTTTAAATTGTTTTCGAGAATCTTACGCGGTGCATCATATCTGCACAATCTTCTATACTCTTTATTGTCTCATATACTGCACTTTTTCAGAGTTCAGTCAATTGTACTAAATTTTTAACGTTTCGAACACCTCTCCTATTCCACCTATTTTCTTTTTTCTTCTTGCGACATTTCACAAATCTTAAGCCTGTTGAAAATCAACAATATTTGACAGTTGGTGTTGTCATGCGATTTTAGCCATACCTTATTTTTAGTACAACTTGATGCCTTGCTTTTGTCTTAGAATGTTACAAAAAAGAAATATATTAAACTTAGGCAAAACAAAACTGCGGATACTTTCTAGGTTACGTTGTGGATTAATAATAATGTAAGGTAGGTGCAGCGAATATGCCCATGTCGGTAATATGCCCACCCGCAGCCATTTTAAAAAGTTTAGGTTATATGCTAATAGAGGACATCCAACACGTTAAGATTCGCACTTACAAGCGCTACGAGTCAAATCAGTTTCTACTTATTCTCTGCCGAGAGGTTGAAAGTGAATGACATGTTTTCGGCGGTGTCGACTGTAAAAATAACACGTGCTTAAATAGAGTGTTAATTTTGTTTGTATTTGTTTACAATAATTGTAAGTACAACATTTTAAGATACGCATTTTTATCATTCTTTTAGTATATAATTTTAATAAAAATATTTTAAAATTAACCTTACAAAACGTAAAAAATGCATTTAGTTTCTCTGTTGCTAATACGCCCATCGTCACCGGGAGTTAATATGCCTATATGGGCATATTACCTTCGGTTCGTAGTTGAATGTTTATACAGCGAGACCTTAACAGAAAATTTTTCGTCGGAAAACGAGACAAAACTTGATGACGAAGAGGCAACATCGGATAACGATGAGGCTAAAAGGACAAACATCAAAAACAAAAGACGTTAAAAAGTTTAAATATTGATGCAGAAAACAAGAAGTCAACAAAAAACATCAAGCGAACGCTTAACACGAAAGAAAATGAGGGCAAAAAATCAGAAGACCAGCCTAAAGCGGAAAGAAGTAACACAAACACAAACAACGACAAAGAAAAAAATGACCTGAACGTGAGTTTTACTGAAATGTTGGAGACACCATATAAAGATATCCCAAAAACAACAAAAAGGAGAAAAGCTATTAACAGCAAAGCACTTATTGTGAAAAAAAGCAGTTTTTTACACCAAAACAACAACAAAAGTTACCAAAACAAAAAACATCGTTTCAAAGACCGAAGATCAAGGAAAAAAAAATAAATCAATAAATCACACGTGGTATTGCAAAGTTTGACGTAAAAAGAGATATTATGCGATTGTGCTCGGTGTGTTTAGTTTACTTTCATGAAGAGTGCGTCGGACTCACCAAAGGTGATAACATTGTTTTTATTTGTTCAGACTGTGGCTAAAGTTGTCAGAGATATTATTATATATTTTGTTTTGTTACTCATTTTTGTGTTAAGTTCTAACATAATTTATGTATTTTTAAAATGCTAAGGCTTTGTTACTATTTTGATACTTAGGTACCACTGTAAATTTATATTTACTTTTTCTGAAATATTCTAATTTTGGTTTGCCATGGGCATATTAGGAACATACCATGGGCATATTAACCACAGAGTTGGTAATACGCTCAATATGACCAGTTTTTAAAGAAACGGTATAAAAAAATACTAAAGAATAAATCAAATATTACTGTCCAAACATTACTTCTTTGAGTTTATAGGTTCGCTTTCTATAAAAAATCAAATTGAAAAGTTTGTGTTTTCTAATTTTTATTAAGGGTTCCGCTTAACATGGGCATATTCACTGCACCTACCTTATTTCTTGACACTTTGGTGGTAACATTCATTAAATCGGTTGGTGCTTGTCAAACCAACAAGTACTTTCAATTTATATTTGTAGGAGTGGTGTAAAGACCTTCATAAAACAACCTGCTGGAATGTATAGAATCTTTTGATAATATCTAGTCAGACTTAGCCCCGCGGTTTGATAGGACACACATATTTGGTGATATCAATCTTAACTTGCTCAATCTGGACAACTCCTTAACAGAATGTTTCAACTCATGTAATTTTCAACAGTTAATTTATCAACCGACACGTGTTATCTCAACCTCAGCAACGTTGATTGATCCGATTTTTGTAAATGATACCGATATTTTTAAGGGTAGTGGTACTAAGAATGCAGATTTAATTTCCGATCACAGGCTTGTTTTCGTGGAGCTTGTGGTGAGCATGCCTAAACGGACAAGAAGGAGGTACACTTTTCGCGACTCTCATAGCTTTAATGAGAAAAATTTCTATAATAATCTTATCAACCTTGTCGTGGGATGACGTTTTATGAAATTCATGCTCCCATAAAGACCGTTCGAATAAGGCCTCTGATCCCTGGTTTAATTCTGCTATTGAAAAACTTAAGCGTGTAAGTGTACGACTTATACAAAAGATCGCGTAAATATGAACTGGCTGCGATGTAAAGATCTTCGAAACTTTACTCTCGCAGCTATAAAGAGTGAAAAGAGTGCTTACTTAAGGTTCAATGGAGAAATAGAGAGCAATGAGTTGTGAAAAAAATTGAGAAAGATAAACGTTACGCAATGCTCATATACAGAATTGCCTGAACCTTTGAACGACATTAAATGATTGTTTTCTTTCTGTATTTAATAATAATATCACTGCTGATAAAGTAACTTTAGATTTTCATAACAATAATATTTACGATCATCAAAACAGTTTTAACTTTTCAGCCATAGAACCTGTTGCTGTTCATGAGGTACTTCATAGCATAAAGTTTAACATCACATCCGCGTATGATGGTATAGGTTTGCAAATAGTAAGACTATACACCCCGATGTTGCTTAACCATATCACGCATATAATAAATTGCTGTTTAAAGGTTATTTCCTAAAGCGTGGCGATGGTCGCCGGTGGTGTGTCCTGTAGCGAAATGTAATTCTGTTGCCAATTTTAGGTAAAATTTTAGAAAAAGTAGTTCGCATGCAACTTGCTGAATATATCAACTCCCATAACTTAATGCCTAATAATCAATCCGGTTTTCGAAAGGGACATAGTACCACTACTTCTTCATTAAAAATCCTTGATGATGTTATGGGAGAGATGGATGAGAGAAAGGCAAGTGTGCTTGTTTTGTTGGATCTGTCGAAAGCCTTCGATTCTGTGGATCATGAATTGTTGATCGCAAAGTTGAAATATTTTGGTCTGAAAAAAATTCCGCTTCAATTTTTTGACACGTACTTAAATAATCGATCTCAGAGTGTTAGTGTTGCTAATGGTATGTCGGGATTTTAGTTAGTCACCTTCGGAGTGCCACAAGGCTCAATCTTAGGTCCGCTCTTGTTCCTGATATATACCATGGACTTGTATAGCGAGGTAAACAATGTATATATTCACTCATATGCCGACGATACTCAGGTTTACTTTAGTTTTAAGCCTGATGATACCGATATTACCAGTATTAACCTAAATCAGTTTGAGCCAATAAGTAAATTTTGTCAGTGTCACAAATCTTTAGCTTCATTCACAGAGGACTGAACTAATATCGTTTTGTCCTAAAATAGATTATAACCCTCTCATTGCCGACCTAAACATAACTCTTGATAATCAAAAATGGTTTTTGTTAAAAAGACCATACATTTGGGGGTTGTGTTTGATAACGAATTAAGGCTTAGTGGGCACATTAATGGGTTGTTTATAACGGCATATTTAGTATTTAAAGCACCCTACAGTAATTGATATATATACTTACTAATTTTTAAAACACGAAAAAGCTATATGAGCATATTCTTTTGCCTTTACTTTGTTATAGCCTAATACTTTATGACCCATGCTTGGACAAGGTTATGAATCAAATTTTTCAAAATAATTGTGTCAGATTTAAATATTATGGCCTTAGAAAGTATGATCACATTGGATTGGACTTTCGAAATTTAAAATGGCTTAACATGGAGAATAAATTTAAATATCCTCTTGTTAGATTTACCCACAGGGTGCTTATGTTAGATGCTGCTCTTTACTTGCGTCATAAACTGTCCTATAGAACAGGTCAGCAGTAGAGAACAGTTCGTAACAGTAAGTTAACTCTGACTTTACCCCGTCAAAAAACTGCATTTTTTCAAAGAAGCTGGCTTTGTTTTTGAGCGAAATGTGCTGCCTGATGAACAGTTTGGATTCAGAGCCGAACATTGCACAGTCAGGCAGACAACACGTCTAGCTTCAAACATTTTTAAGGGCTTCAACAGACGAGCCCATACGGGAGCGATTTTCTTTGACGTTAGTAAAGCCTTTGATAAGGTCTGGCATAACGGTCTCATACTGAAGATGATAAGACTCGGAGCGCCGATTTACCTCATCAAGGTAGTAGCTTCTTTTCTTGAGAATAGAAGTTTTGCAGTCTCGTCAGAGAACGCACTCTCCTTGACGAAAATAATCAGGGCGGGAGTGCCGCAAGGCTCACCTCTCTCCCCGATGTTGTATAATATATATACACAAAATACACATGACATTCCGCGCGATAGGCAGAATCAGCTCTATCTGTTCGCTGACGATACTGCAATTACGACTACCTCTAAGCAACCGTGGCTGATCGTTACCCGGATGCAGCGCCATATTTATCAGTTGGAAAAATGACTTTCGAATTGGAAGATTCGTCTGAATCCCGCCAAAACGAAGGTCATTTTCTTTTCAAAATTCAAGTACGAAGGCCTGAAACAAGGCTCAGGGTCAATCAAATCGAGTTGAACTGGTGCCAGGAGGTCAAATACCTGGGACTTATCTTTGACCAGGAACTGAACTGGAGGTTGAACTCGGTCAATAGAGTCAAGCTTGCATTGCGCCAATTAGGCTCCATCTACCCCCTGCTTCACAGGCGGAGTAGACTCAGTAATCGCACCAAAGTTAATCTCTACAAGGTACTGGTCAGGCCGGTTCTGACTTATGGTGCGCCCTCGTGGTGCAACATAAGCAGGACTGAGCTGAATAAGTTCCAGGTTATTCAAAATAGGGCTCTGAAAATGATCGCAGATGTCCCCCGTTACACGATGAATCGGATACTGCATCAAGATTTTCGAATTCCAACTCTAGACGAATTTTTTCTCAAAATTATTACAGACTATTACAGACGCACAGATGTGTCGACAAACCCTGAAATCACCAACTCACATACAAGAGCAAGACCAGACTCGACTTACAAACTCCCAAAAGACTATTTATCTTTACCTATTATCGGTCAAATTCAATAGTAGAGATGCACTAAAATACAGTTGAGAGGCACTAGAATAGTAGAGAGGCACTGTACCGACGTTATGATTTAACGTATTTGAGGCACCATACTACTGCATAACTAATACTTCCAGCCAGATAACAAGACACACTCATCGAGGCAAGAAATGCTAATTTTACATTATTTGTAAATGATAAGGTGTAAAAGCTAAACGAAGAATCAATTGATGTTAAAGGTTTTAGACCTGACGTAAAAACAAACATTCAAGAACCAAAGTAGTCTTACAATGCTGTCCATTATTGTAAATTTTTGGGCACGAATTTGAGGGAGTGTTGTGTGAAAACTTTTAAAAGGGGAGCTAAACATTATTTTATGGATCAGCAGAATGAAATACATTGTATATTTAAAATGCCAAAATAAAGTCAAAAATATCTACGCCTATAATTATTCATTCCTATTATTATCTAGGAGTTATTACTTGTATTTGAGTATATTTCGTTATTTTCTCATTGAACTTATATCATATTATTTTGTTATATATTATCTACATTTATTTGCATATATAAATCTTCCATCGGTTAAGTGTTAGAATAACTAGATGATATGGGTTAAACTTCGTCCTTAATATTATACTTTCAATTGCAATATTGCAAATAAAGACGATTAATAATAATAATAATAATTTGTCCTAAGTAGTCTTGACACCATAATGATTGTGATTTTAAACGTTTTTCAAACATTTCAATTTCTGGTTTTATCATTTTTGTCATATTATAGGTTCACCCAAAACGTTATACTTTCCTATGCAGTTTTGTAGATACCCAGGGACATTTCTTATTTACACTAAATTCCAGAAACCCCTCGAAATAATTGACACTAAAAGTAAGTAGCAATAAATTAGTTCGAGGGACGTGGATGACCAGTCTCGAAAGACGAAGAAAAGTCACCACGAGCGGCAGGTGAATGTCGCGGAACAAACGAGGCACCAGCACCTCGTTAGTTATGCAGGTACGGATTCTCGTCGCTGTAGAAATTTTAGGTGGGACCGGTGAAAATTTTTATAATTTGTTATTAAATATTTTATCGCATGTTATTGTTTCCGTTTATACAAATTTACTTATATTAAGTGAGAATTGGCAGCTTTATATTACTGGCCGTCTCTTAAACATACGGCAAAAATTGAATTAGTTATTCCCACGACTGTTCTAAGAATATTTTGTCATTTGATAATTTTTAAAAAGCCGCTTTGTTTCGAAGATACTGGGCGAAAAAAATTTTCGACAAAACCAATTTTGATATTTTTCAAATTATTAATGTACTCGAAATAAGAGCATGGCGTACTATACTAGGCTTACCGAGTATGAATTGTTTTAAAAATGTGTTGGTATCTTTTAAGCAAATCAGTTTGAACGTGGATTTCATTTTAGTATGGCTCGAAATTGATCATTATATATGGGTTGAATTTGTTGGGACTAATTGAAGTTTTGTTGTTTGACGTGTATTTGCTGTCTTTTAAACTTTTGTTAGTGACGAGAGCGCTAAGATGACTAACATGCATTTCGTTTACGGACTTGCTCATGGCAATTCCTTACAAGTTAGGCGGTTGCACATTAAACGATTTCCTAACCGGTATTTTCCGGATAGAGGACCTTCGAAAGTATTAGGCTGGATTTATAAAGTCGAAAAGTTGGTGAGGTTGAGGTTCAGTTGGCGTTGGAAATAAGAGTTTCAATTTAAACTAAAGGGAATACTCAGTTCAATTTATAAACTCAGTTTGTGCAAAGTTCGTAAGTTTCGGAAAGTTCGATATAACCAATTTTTATGTTCGGAGTTCGAGAGGTTCGTTTTGACCAATGGAGACGCTATTTTAAAGTCATGTGGTTACAGCGAAATGTCAAATGTCTTTTATTTGACGCGTTTGGGCTCTTCGGTGTTTACGTCGCCCTTCAGTCATTTGTATTTGGATTTTCTGTTTGTTGTAAACTTAGTATTGTGTTATGCGCCAGAAATTGGAAAACCAGTGTGCATTTAAAAAACTGTGATGTATCCCAAGACCTCATCTTTTTAAAATTTAAAATAATCATATCCACCTGCCCCTATTCTCCTCACATTTATTGGTCGCGTTTTAAAGCGGCAATTCCTATAAGCCGCGTAAAATAAAAATTTCGCAGCAAACAGGGTGTAATAATATAACATTTTTACCACAGCACGAAACTCAAAAACGATTTAATTTTTATTTGGAGTCGAACAATTTTTTTTTTTTTTAATTTTAATTTTTTACGGTTCGTCGGCGTATCTAAGGCCATCTTGAACCGGTCATCGACCGTACGGTTTTTAATCGTGCGGTCTACCGACTGTGGAGTGTGAAACGGCACCTTCATCCTACGAGATATCCGATATAAACAAATAAAATAATAATTTACAATCTGTCAAAATTTTCAAAGTCAAATTTAATGTCAGTATTCTGTATCATTATGTTAGAAAGTTATAGCTGGATCACACAAATAAAAGACAATGTACACCAGACAGACATCATTCCCTACTTTATACCAAAATACGAAGCTTACAACAGCCCTCCAAAAATAGAGTTTACAATGGAAAATTCATTAGATCTAGCATCAGCATACAGAAAAAATTTCAATCAACAGTTAAGTACAAAATGGATTGGTTTCGAGCACATCTTCACCGATGGATCTTCAATGAATGGAAAGGCGGGGTGTGCTATATACCATGCCAATACAAAAACTTCAATAAAAATAAAGTTGCCAAATAAAACTTCAATATACAGGGCAGAATTAGTGGCACTAAGAACAGCAATGGAATATTGTCTGAACTACCAAGGAAAAGAAAAATTTGTTGTATTTTCAGACTGTAAAAGCGCCTTGCAAAAAATTAAAAACTGCACGACCACAGGCACATTAAATTACCTAGTTTATGATATTATGCAACTAAATAAAACTATTTTAGACGATCATAAAGTTATTTACTAGGTGTGGATTAAAGGACATGCTGAAATCGCCGCAAATGAAATAGTCGATCAGTTGGCCAAACAAGCAACAGAAGATGGAGATACGCCTGCGTTGTTTAAAATACCATTTTCCGATCTATTTGTGGATGCAAAAAATATACTATTAGAATCTTGGTTAGCACAATACCAACAAGCGACCACAGGAATACATTTTAAATCGTTAGACATTAAATACAAAAAACAACCTTGGTTTCACCCAGAGAGAAATAGGAACTTTATAAAAACTATTTGTAGACTTAGGAGTTTTCATGCTATGTACCCGTCTCACATGAACAGGATAGGACTTAAAACCAATAGTAACTGTGAATGCGGGGAAATAGGAGAGATACAACATTGTGTCTTAGAATGTCCGTTAATGTATTTTTTGCCAATATAAAAACTCAGGTTTCATGGCCTGTGAATCTAAAATACTTACTAGTCATCGAAAATTTGCATATTTACAGATTAATATACGGTCACATCAAAAGACTCAACTTACAACTTTAGTCCATTGGTAGAGGTAAAAAACCAAGTATATACTTAGTTTAGTTATTATATATTAGGTGTTTAGGGAAACAAAAAAAAAGAGAAAAAAAAAGAAAAGAAAAAGAAAGAAAAAAAAAAAGAGAAGAAGGAAAAAAAAGATGCAAAAAAGAATGCTAATAAAATATATATTAAGATAAAAATTGCATTTAGCGAAGTTACACATAGCCTGACATAGAGTTGTAAAAAATGGTTGAATATGTTAAAATTATCCTTAGAAGAAATTAATTCCAAAGTAGAGTACGTAATTGACTGACGTGACTGCTTTTAACATATTTGTAACAGTGTATTAGCAAAGACTAAACAAGACAAAGCTGGCCAGTTGGTTTAAACCAGTGCCAAAAAACTCAGATACACACACACACATTCTATTGGACAAAAATTTCAACGAATCAAACAACAACTTTACGAACTTCGCTACTGACTGTTCTGGACATGTTCTGGACTGTCGAATATCGAACCTCAACAACTTGAACATAAAGTCAACCTCACCAACTTTTCGCGTTTATAAATCCAGCTTTTTAATCAACGTCTTCTCATCAAACAGGCACATTGAAATGAAGTAGGGGGTAATAACAGTAAGAACGGTTGAAGTGGGAGAGAATGTGCTGGACATATTAGAGGAAGATCCCGGTACTACTTGTCGAAAAATTAAATTTGAATGTAAGTAATGGGACTCTTTAGAAAATCATTAGTGGCTATTTGTTGTACCCATACCACATACAACGCGTTCAGGCACTTCTTCCTGCTGATTCTTCTCCACGGATTGCATTCTGTCAATGGCTTTCGCACACATTGGTTCAAATCTCTCAACTACTGACGCTGTTACTTTTTATCAATGTATCGAACTTCTTAAGAAATGCAATAAGACATTTTCACAATAACCATGTGTGGGCTAAAGACAATCCACATGAGGTACCTACTTGAAGATCAATTTCAATATCAGTCCTCGTTGAACGTTCGGATCGGAATTCTGAATGACTGGCTAATTGGACCGATATTTCTTCTAAGAAGTCTTGCCGGCGAGATGTATCGCAACTTCTTGCAACAAACGCTGCCTCAGTTTCTCGAGGATGAATCATAAGCAACAAGAAATGCAATGTGGTTTATGCAGGATGGCACCAGCGCATTTCAGTGTGGTTACTCTTAAGTTTTTAAGAGTGTAATGTATTAGCGCATTTGTAATATTGTCGTAGTCACTATTTTGTAGCATGCGCGAGCACATGACTAGGTGTAAGGATCTGGGTAGGCTGAGTGCCTGGATGCGACAGTATAAAATCGATACCCAGTACGTGCTCGTGCTACGCGGCAATCACGGGGCTAGCATCAGATACGCTCGCCATTCGGGCTCAACACCAACCACTGTATTATTACACGGCATTAATACTATTCAATAAATGTGTATTAGATTATTGCGTGGTTTCATTGTGTGAGTGCATAATCCTGAAACACCACAACGTGGCGACGAGAAAAGGTCGAAATTCACGCGGGTGAAAAAAACATTCGCACAAAAAGTAGTTATTCGGTCGAGCGCACGCACTGCTGGAACCAGGCGTCGCTGCGCGACCTACACCACGGCTGCAGCCAATGTTTTGATTAAAGGGACTGTAAACAAACAAGAAATGTCTAACGGTCTGACAATCGAATTCGATTTTAAGAAGAATGACTGGAATATCCATAAAAAGCGCTTGGAACAATGTTTTATAGCAAAAGAGATCACAGACGACAAGATCAAAAGAGCTCATCTCCTGGCAGGATTGTCCGAAGAAACCTTTCAGCTAGTAGAAAGCTTGGTTGTACCAAAACCAGCTGAGGAAACAGAGTACAAAACCATCATTGACAAATTAAACGCCCATTTTGGCACCACCAAACTAAAATGGGCGGAGCGGTACAATTTTCACCAGTTAAAAAAGGCATCTCACGAGTCCATTCCCGAGTACATTGCAAGGATCAAAAGTCACGCGGTGCATTGCAAATTTGGTACCAACTTGGATGAAGTTCTGCTTGACAAGTTTATAGCGGGGTTGGAACCAGGCCCCGTTTTGGACAAGTTATGCACAATGGATGATTCAGCAACCTTAAGCAAGGCCATCCAACTAGCCTTAAAAACGGAGACGGCTTCGGTCGGCTTTGGCATCAAGAGTGATCCAACCGCTTCAGGTATTAAGCAGGAACCCAGTGATTTCTACCAGCTGTCGGCCGGCAGGAGACAGGATTCATCACATAGGTTCGGTGGAGTGCAAGGTCGCCCTCCTCGCAGGGGTGACATTAGTACGGGATACGGGAACACTAATCGTGGCACCGGAAGAGGGGGCAGAGTTAACAGTGGTAACAATTTCCAAAGTCGAGGGATGTGCTTTAGGTGCGGAGGTCAAGGGCATGATCAAAAAAATTGTGCGTACGGTGATTATAAGTGTCATAGGTGCGGCAAAGTAGGTCATTTACGTAAAATGTGCAATTTTAGTCGTAGTGTAAATTTTTTACAATGCGACGAAGGCACTGGTGAAGATGACGATTGTAATCTTGAGGCCAATGCACGCGCTAGATCAACTGATTACGGGAACAATGATATAAGTCTATTTCAATTAAGTTCTGATCACACTATACCCATGTCTTTACAGGTCCTGCTGAACGGAAAGACATTTTTCGTTCAGGTTGACTCGGGCGCGGCTATGAGCGTTATTTCTGAGAGCACATGGGTTAGTGAGTTCAAAAATGTTAGGATTTCAGAATCCCATTGCAATTTACTAAGCTATGTGGGACATAAAATAGTTCCTCTGGGGAAAATAAGTTTGATGGTGACATGCAATAACCAAGGTCATTTGATCGACTTTTACGTCATTAAAGACGGAGGGCCTACGCTCTTGGGCAGAAATTTTTTGTACAAATTTAATATTGGGTTTAAGGAGTTACATTTTTTAAACAATGGGCCGGGCTCATTGTTCGAGGAGTTCCCAGAAGTGTTCAGTGACACACTTGGTACGTTTAAGAAATTTAAGGTATCCATAAAATTAAAAAGAGACGCGGTTACGAGGTTTTTTAAGCATAGGTCGTTACCTTTCGCTGTCAGTGACAAGGTTAACCTGGAGCTAGAGCGCCTGGTCAATATAGGCGTTTTACATCTGGTGGAAAATTCTGATTGGGCAACTCCGATTGTTCCCATCATAAAGAGTGACAAAACGGTACGCATTTGCGGAGACTACAAAATAACATTAAACCCCGCTATAGAGAACGATATTTATCCAATCCCTCGGCTCGAGGATATTTTTTGTAAATTAAAAGATGGCGAACAATATTCAAAAATAGATTTACAAAACGCGTATGCTCAACTACTACTAGACGAGAACTCTAGTAAATTGACGACTATAAACACGCACAGAGGTTTGTTTCAATACACGCGCTTGCCTTATGGTATTAAATCAGCATCTTCAATTTTTCAACGGGTTATGGAGCATCTCTTTCGCGACCAGGAGGGCGTCGCGGTTTTTGTCGATGATATCTTGATAACGGCTAAAAACTATAATGAGCACCTTATAAGATTGCGCAGGGTTTTGAGCATTTTACGTGCCAATGGGTTGACTGTAAAAAAAGAAAAATGTTCATTTTTCCAAAACTCCGTAACTTACCTTGGTTATGTAATCGACAAGCAAGGGTTGCATAAGTGTCCAGACAAGGTGCGTGCGGTGAAAGAGGCGCCAACTCCAGAAAATTTGACCCAGCTAAGGTCATTTCTCGGTGCAGTGAACTATTATCATAGATTTGTACCAAACATGTCCTGTATTTTGCATCCCTTGTACGAATTATTAAAAAAAGATCGTCCATGGGTATGGACGGACGAATGCGTAAATGCTTTTAACAAAATTCGGGAAGTATTATGTTCAAATCAAGTGTTGGCACACTACGACCCGGGGTTAGAACTCATTCTTACCACCGACTCAAGCGATTACGCAATAGGCGCGGTTTTAGCACATAGGTATACCAATGGTGCCGAGAGACCCATTGCATACGCTTCGAGGACGTTGTCGGCGTCAGAAAAGAACATGGCGGTCATGATCAAGGAAGCTTGTGGTATCGTGTGGGGAGTTAAAAAGTTTTCGCAATATCTAACGGGGCGCAGCTTCACCTTGAGAACGGATAATCAAGCTCTCGTGGCGATATTCGGGCCCAAACACGGCATCCCCATTATGTCAGCAAACAAAATGCAACGATATGCATACTATTTGTCCTGTTACGACTTTAAGATAGAGTATATTAAATCAGCTAAAAATGTTGCAGATTTTTTGTCGCGGCTCCCGTTAAAAGACACGCCCCCTACGGACGACGATTCGGTGTTTTTAAATTACGTTGAAGATAACGCGGATTTACCCTTGAGCATTGCAGACGTGGAAAATGCAACGACGGTCGACCCGATTTTAAAACAAGTACGTCATTTTTGTTTAAATGGGTGGCCAATGCGAGTTACAAGGATCGAATTGAAACCATACGTTCAGCGCAAAAACGAAATCAGTGTCGAAAACAATGTTTTGTTATGGGGACATCGAGTAATCGTGCCAGTAAATTTGCGTACCAAAGTGTTAGAAATGATTCAAACGTCGCATCAGGGCATAGTAAAATCAAAAAGTCTAGCGAGATCGTATGTATGGTGGCCGTCGCTAAACAATGAAATCGAGGAGCACAGTCGCACTTGTGAGGCGTGCGGTACATATCGGTCGAACCCTCCCCGCGCCCCGCTAACTCCTTGGCCAGTAGGAGACTCGCCTTGGGATCGTTTGCACATCGATTTCCTGGGGCCTATCGAAAATAAAATGATTTTGATAATCACGGATAGTTTCTCAAAATGGGTAGAAGCTTTTCCTATGTGTAACATGACGTCACAAGCTGTAATAGTTAAGCTTCGGGAAGTTTTTTCGAGATTTGGCCTGCCCAGAAGCGTAGTCTCCGATAATCAAACATGTTTCTCCTCGGAGGAGTTTAAAACCTTTTTGTCGCATAACGGCATAAAACAAATGTTTAGCCCACCTTTCAATCCTGCTTCTAATGGCGCGGCAGAAAATTGCGTCAAAAATTTAAAACGCTTTTTAATCAAAGAAAAAAAGGAGAATCAAAAAGTTGATTTATCGCGTAGCATATGCAGGTATTTATTGATGTATAGGAACACCCCTCATTGTTCTACAAATATGTCACCTGCTAAGTGTATGTTGAATAGGCAGCTAAGAATGCGTTTAGATCTAATAAAACCTATAAACAATGATGGCAACGGGAACAGCTCTAAAATTAATAAAAGGGTTAAGGCAAATATTTCAAACTCGCAGCAGTCCCAGAAATCCTATTTCAGAGGGGGCAGGAATGTATCATTTTTTATAGGCCAAAAAGTGCGGGTCAAAGATTATAGGGGTAGAAAGCCAATTTGGGCATCAGGCGTAATAGTGGACACCGTTTCTAAAAACCTGTTCAAAGTAAAAATTTATGACTGCAACTTGACTTGGACTAGACATGTAAATCAGATGATTTCGTTTAACCCGGTGCTAGACTTTGAGGACGAGAGTGAACTAACGTCCTTGCAGAAAGGTGAGGAGAATAACCTTAGAAATAGGGAAAATATCAAGGTTTCGGATGCTCGCCCCGAATACGAGACTATTGATTTGACTTTGGGTGATGAAGCAAGCAACGAAGGGGTAGTTAACCCAGATGCGGGTTTAGGTAATAATTACCCCACTGAAGGGGAACGCAGAAGAAGTCTTTCGGTGGGTGCTTCAGCGCCTGAACGCCCTAGGCGAGCTAGGGCCCCTCCCGACCGATTTCATTTTTAAATATGTCCGAATGATAAGTGAGGGAGGGTGTAATGTATTAGCGCATTTGTAATATTGTCGTAGTCACTATTTTGTAGCATGCGCGAGCACATGACTAGGTGTAAGGATCTGGGTAGGCTGAGTGCCTGGATGCGACAGTATAAAATCGATACCCGGTACGTGCTCGTGCTACGCGGCAATCACGGGGCTAGCATCAGATACGCTCGCCATTCGGGCTCAACACCAACCACTGTATTATTACACGGCATTAATACTATTCAATAAATGTGTATTAGATTATTGCGTGGTTTCATTGTGTGAGTGCATAATCCTGAAACACCACAAAGAGTAACATACGGAGATCGCTCAATTGGTCAAGGTGGACCTCACTTATAGTTTGCTCGATCCCGGGACTTAAGCCCCCTGGATTATTTCCTATGGGACCATTTAAAATGTATACTACTCTAGTGAATGTGGAAGAAAATAAGAAATTACTCTGGTGTTTTTGAAATAGTTCGGCAGTCAATGAGGACAAGATTGGATTCTTGCGTCCCAGCAGCAGGTAGTAATTTTCAACAGTTCTTGGATATTAAGGAACTTTACATGTAATTTTTGGGAATAACATGTTGTTATTGTCAAAAATTTTTCTAGTCATGTACCTTCGAAATAAACCAGCTTCTCAAAAATCATCAAAGAACAAAATATTCTTAAAATAGTCCAAGAAATAACTTTTGCAGTATGTTTAATAAACACCCTGTATACCTAGTTGAAGTAATCACCACTATTCATAGAGAAGTAATACTTTAATTATAAATTAATTATTTAGCCAAAGTAGAAAAATAATAATAGCTTCCCTGACTTACGCAAATACCATTCAAGACCGTAATCGACGACCGGGATGCGTGGAACAATAAAACACCAGATACTCCTAGGTCAATAATCTTGTACGCAGACGGCTCAAAAACCAAAGATGGTATCGGAGTAAGGGATGGATGCACGGAGTAAGACCGAAGAGAGATGCTTATTTCTCCTTGGATAAGTCTCCCACGGTGTTCCAAGCGGAAATCTACGCCATCCTATAGTAGTGTGCGTATAAAAACAATAGGAGGACTTATCTTAATAAGTGGATCCACATATACTCCGACAGCCAAGCAGCCCTTCGAGCGCTAACATCCAATAAGGTGACATCAAGACTGCTATGGGCATGTCAAGAGGAACTAGTGTTCCTGACAAAAGTCAAGAAAGTAATACTAGGATGGGTACAGGAGACGAGAAGGCCGATGAGCTTGCAAGAAAGGGGTCGGAAAAATCATTCATTGGTGCAGAACCGGCACTCAGAGTCCCAAGATGCACAGTACGAGATGTCATAAAACGTTGAATCAACACAAAATCTACTGGAAAAACAGACAGGGATTAAGCCATAGCAAATATTTCATTCGGGATCCAAACCAGAAACTAACAAAACAGCTATTTTTGATGAGCAGAAATCAGCTGAAAATTACCACAGCTCATATGCAACTGTAGAACGGAGACCTCCGCAGGTTATGCGGGGAGAAAGTGAAAGTTACTGCATATTATCCTGCACTGCGAGTCATTGGATCGGAAAAGACAACAAATACTCGGGATACCAAGACTAGAACCAGAGGATATTCCGATTATCTCCCCAGTTGACCTACACAAGCTAGTGCAAGGAACTGTAATAAATGAGTGACTGTAAGACCAAACTACGGTGAGCACAATGGACCAAACCTGTCCGAAGTGCATCCGGCACTTGGACGGACCCTCGGAAGAAAAAAAAACTTATGCAAATGTTGATACTTTCTCATGTGCAACGGTTAAAGTAAAATGAGACAGAACATTGACTCTTAAGCAGTATTGCCCTATTTAAATAAAGGGGTAGTAATTTAATTACCTGTCAGATATCAATTGCTACTGGTAATGGTCCGCCTGCTAGTAACTCACTATCTACATTGTAAAGTATATTAAAATTTTATTTTAATTTTAAAATATGGGCAATATAAAAAAAACGGACATGTGCGAGTAGAACTCGAGCCTTGAGGGTTCCGTACAGTTATGTTATAAAATATGTTTGTCACGTAATAGTTTTTAGATTTGCCACTACAATAGAAGTGAATGTAGTTCTAAATTTAATAATATTAGGTATAATCTTTAATTTGCAGTTACAGTTTGCTTATATATTTTTTTGATGTGTTACTAAAACTTATGTGTAGTTTTTTTTTCACTTTTCACTAGAAACGAAAAATTGTTTGAAATTGATGTTGCTTTATCGATGAGATCAGCACATCGGTCCGATGCCAAAGCAACCAATATGCAAATTGTAAGCTTTGGGAAATAATCAGGTTTTTAAATATTGATTTTTATTGTGTTTATTTTTGTGTATAGATTTACCAAAAATGGCTACTTTACTTAACCTTACTTCAATCCCTGAAATTTTAATTTTAACTTGGTACATGGTACCATGGAGTTACATATTTGGTTTTCATGAACAAATTGAAAGAAAGGCCCAATCGTTTTTTTTTTTTTTGGTTTTGCAATATAAATCAAATATTATTTTTTCCTAAAATAGCGAAGTAAACATTAACAACTAACCTGAACTAGCCTAAAATAGAAAAGTAAATATTGTGCCGCAAAAATAGTCAAATAAACACAAATTTTTAATAGTGTTCCAAATTGTCAAAATTTGACAAAATATGATATACCTAGTTATAGTGAACAAAGATCAATGGAATGAACCTTAAACCCATTTAAACAAAAATCTTTATGAAGTCAACTAATTAAGCAATATGCAAAACAAGATTAAAATTGATTTCATTAATATCGTGTGTGTCTTCGTCTTTATAAGGCTCAGGTAAGTTATCCCCGGGTCACTTAAAATTATGAGAGGCCCTAGGAATATTTAAATCTTAACATAGATTTACAAAATCTGTGTTCTCTGTTTCTCTTTGTAATAGCTAGTTAGGTAGGAATAGTCTTGTTTATTAAAATATATAGATAAGGAAATATAATCAGTCAGTTTTAATGGCTGTTCTTCTAAGTACCGAAGTTAGCAAATACTCGATGTAATTTGAAATCTAAAAAGAGTTTTTAAAAAGCTTTCAAGTTTATCCAACAATATGGTTTTTACATGGAGGTGATCTTGTAACATAATAATGTTTAGTGATCATTGCGCTCAAACTTCAGGCGAATGCACTGGTACATACTTCGCATATTTCCTAATTTGAGTATGACCAAAACATCAACCCCCAACGACTGATAATCAGTAAGAACTTGCCATACATATAGAAGCAAACACGAAATTCTTCTGCTGGCCGCCACATACATCTGACAGGATACCGTCAGTTTTCTTCAGATGCTGTTTCATAAAATGCCACTAGTTTGCCCTGAGTTTCATCCCAGATATAGTATCTAACTGACTACCAGTTAGCTGTTGCAAATAGAAAATTTGACGTTCATAACCTTGTGGTACGCTTAAAACTGGTTAAATGTTAATGCAAGCATGCTCTTATCAATTATTTTGTCTTTTTAATCATTCTTGCTCCAAATATTTTTGTGTCGGTCAATTTTGCCATTGACAAACTCAAATCGTACTTGCTGAATTTGTTGTAATTCAGAAAAGTCAGTATTCTTTTTGATACAGAAGTTTGGCAATAATGCAACTAACCTGAAGGCTAAAGAAGAATTTGTAAATTAACATTTTTTGGTTCGAGAACTCATTTTATAACGAAAACAATATCACCAATGTAATAAATTTGAAGTACCGGAAACACTAATGTAGAATTCCTATTTTGAATTTATAATAGGTACTCATAAACCTGCAATGCCAGAAACACCAATGTTATACATTCGTCCTTTAGACATAGAAACAATAAGTGAAGAATTATCACTCTCCCGATACAGATTTCTGAGCATGGAGCGGTTGAGCTCACGAATATGTTCGTGACTTCGGCGTTGCAAAGATTTAAGGTTATTGATAGTTATCAGGATATTGGTATGGCTCCTATCAATTGTGAAAATACTTAGAAATTTATTTTGAATAAGTTACTTGGCGATTACTTATGTTGTTGCTCACAATCTTTTCTCTTATGTACCGGGTGTCCCACTAAGAATGGCTGTCGGCCGTATCTCAGAAAGTGTTAGTCGTATAGCTTGCGGAAAAAAAAATATATTGGGTAAAGTGGTCATGAGAAATTGCTGGAAATTATTTTCAAGTTTCTCAGACTGGCGCTATAGGGCGCAAGAGTAACGGAATGGACTATTTCTTTAAATTTAAAGTAACGGTAAATATGAATCACCAAGTTTCCTCAAAAGTCGCCTAGTTAAGGAATCCCGAAAATAACATTTTTGTATATTTCGAAGATTTATTAATAAAATTCACCCATAGAACGTGTTCGTCACTTTTCAAATAAAGTGGTGGGGGAAGATTGAACATTATTTGTAATAAATGCTGATAACTCCGGTCTGGCTAAACATAATTTAGTAAACTTAGTTTTGTTAAAAAGGGCTTTTCACACTCTATTTATCACCTTATGAACTACGGCAATATGTGTTTTATACTAGGCGCAATAATCATAATTACGGAACATTATGATTTTATTATCAAGTTGCCATTGTAAAGGTTTTTTTAAGAGTCAAATAGGCCTTGGAAAAACAAAATATGAATTAAAACTGTGCAGGCGTGTCACCTTTCATTATTACGTCAAAATTTTTGTCGTGCCTACAGTGTTGTGTCGTATTTGATTTTCAAAATGCCTCTGTTACTTGAAGAAGCGGTTGACATCATTGCGGTGTATTTTAAATGTTTGAGAAATGCAACAATTGCTGAACGGGTTTACGCAGTACGATACCCTCAAAGGCGCCGATACGACAGTAGAATGTTTAATCGTTTAGTTAGTCGCTTTCGTACTACTGGAAGTATTCGTTGCCCTGTATATCGCAGACGCCGCCGAGGTCGAACCGAGGAAAACATTGTAAATGTTTTGGCATATGTGGAATTTAATCCACAAATTAGTATTAGATTAATTGTTAGAGACTTGGGCGTTACTCGCTCTACTGTGCATAGGATTATAATTGGAAGAAAGGTAAGTAATTATATCTATATGTTATAACTCTCAAATAGTTTAGAATAATGCCAATATTTCTCTTAATAGTTTTCAAGTCAATGTAATATTAGTATTTTGTTTTTCTTTAGGCTACATCCCTACCATATTGTGCTCCACCAGACTTTGACCCCGCAAGATTATGATAGAAGATTGGATCATTGCTATTGGTTGCTCAATATGATATTGGAAGATAGAAATCTCCACTCCAGAATTTTGTGGACTGATGAAGCTACTTTTCATAGTAATGGAGGAGTAAGCCGAGATAATATGCATTATTGGTCGCGGGATAATCCCCATTGGATGCGGGAGGTGCAGCATCAAGGAAGATGGAGTGTCAATGTCTGGTGCGGAATTTTGGGTGGCAGAATAATTGGACCGTTTGTATTTAATGAGTCGCTTACTGGGCAAAGATTTTCACATTTTTTAAATTATGAACTCCCAATTCTTCTCGAAAATGTGCCCTTGGATATTCGCAGAACTATGGTTTTCCAACACGATGGTTGTCCTGCACATTTTGCGGCAAACGTTCGTCAATTTATTGACGACACATTTCCTGCAAGGTGGATAGGAAGAGGGAGTATGTTTCCGTGGCCTGCCAGGTAATATTATAGGATATATTGTGATACTGTTAATGAAAGTGGTAATTTCTATTTAGATCACCTGACTTAACATGCCTAGATTTTTATCTATGGGGGAGATTGAAGGATCTTGTTTTCGTTACCAGGCCCACCACAAGGGAAAACATGATTGAAAAGATAATGGACAGCAGCCGCCGTATCCCTTTGGCAGAGGTGGAAACTGCAGTATTATCAACCAGGGAGAGATTGGAGTCGTGTATACAGAACGATGGGTGACAATTTGAACATTTAGGGCGCCACTGAGAATTATTTTCGTAACGATATATTTGCTTAAAACATACGTACCTTCATATTTTGTTTTTCCAAGGCATATTTGACTCTTAAAAAAACCTTTACAATGGCAACTTGAAAATAAAATCATCCAGCAATTTCTTATGACCACTTTACCTAATATATTTTTTTTCCGCAAGCCATACGACCAACACTTTCTGAGATACGGCCGACAGCCATTCTTAGTGGGACACCCGGTACAGGGTGTTCCTACGACTGACCTGAGCTAACCTGAATAGGGGCTAAATCTTGACTTTCTCTGCATTTTTGGACAAACACAAAATAGCCAATCGAAGTTTTTTTGCCTTAGAATTCAAAAATATCACTAAAAGAAATTTTAATTAAAAACAAACGATGTACGCCATGGATGTAGCGTTTTTTAAATAGAAACTAACATTTTTTATATGATTGTTGAAAAGAGAAATATGGTACCTACTATAGCACCAAAGACATTAATGTCTGTGTAACTTACAAATCGAAAAATGTTAAATAAAAAAAAGTTGCAAAGCTAGGTTACTTCTAAATGACATGAATATGACAATTGACAAATGAAATAATGTGAAAACAGAAAGCAATATTCATATTCCCATACCTATAAAGTTATCACTTTTATGGATTAACCCCATCTATACAAGTGCAACAGAAATCTACCTTAGATTAACTTTAGGTTTAATTTGAGGGTAAATCTTCATATTATTACTTCTATAGTTAATTTCCACCTATACAATTGTGCCTACGTATAGAATTAATATGAATATTTACCCTTAAATTAAACTTAAAGGTAATCTAAGGTAGGTTTTGATTGCAACTGTATAGGGGTTAATCCATAAAACTGCTAACGTCAGAGGGATGGGAATATCAAAATTGCTTTCTGTTTTCATATTTCATTTTTCATATCTATGTCATTTAAAATTAACCTAACTTTGCAATTTTTTTTTATTTAATATTTTTTCATTTGTGAGTTGCAAAGGCATAATAATTGTGTTTGGTGATTTAGTACCACGTTTCTTTTTGCAGGCATTATCCAATCGCTTAAATTACCAGTTCTACAGTAGCTTCTGAAATTCTAAAACTTGGAATGAATTCTAACTGAACTCATACTCACTCCACGATTTCAGGGTAAATCTTAGGGTCGGAAGTAGCCTCTGACTACTACTTACTCCTGGAGTAACCTCTAGTTTTGAGTCAACCTCAACCTATACTATATATACAGTTATCGCAATATTAAAAATTTTCACCAAAATAGAAGTAAAAAATGTGGCATTTTCAAAAATCATAGAAAAAGTGGGGCGTTCCATTCAGAAAACTCAACATTCATGGCGTACGTCATTTGTTTTTAATTTAATTTTTTTTGTGACATTTTTGAATTCTACTGAAAAAAATACATCGATGTGTTATTTTGGGTTTTTCCAAAAATACAGGGAAAGTCTAAAATAAGCCTCTGTTAAGTCCTAATTGGAACACCCTGTACATGCAGTGCTTTACATTTCTATATCTATATCACATGACTCCATGCCACAAAATTACCGCGTCGGCGTCGTTAAAAATTGGATTGCGATCTCAACCTAGTAGGTACTTAATTATCCTATTCCTACACAATTTAAACATTGCCAAATTAAACCCAAATATAAAATTTCGTTTAAGATTTGCTTGATACCTACTTTTTATAATACAATAATAAATATCAATGTATTCGCCGGAATCGGAATTTTTTATTTCAATTTGTTATTTATTCCCTTATTCCTTTTATAAAAAATATTCTTGTTTTGTCTACTCTAACAACATAATTATGCATAATAACAATTTTTCTCAAAATGCATGATTATAGATATCTAAACCTTACTTTTAATTACCATATACTACCATTTTTTTCTTTTTAATTATAAACGTCATAAAAGTGCACTTTACTTTCTTCATAAACCGCCACATTGCCGCCATAACCTATAGGCCACATTTATCGGTCAATAAAATGCATAAAATAAAGCTCTTACATTACATAGTCCGATCCTGGTTCCCACATAACTATGACCATCGCTTAAAATCGTCCGTTTAAAGCAGTAAACTGCCCCTCTTAATTACCCATTACACAAACAGACCGACTCCTTTGATATTAACCGATGATACGCCTGCATTCCTGAGTTTCCATATAGATTTTCGGGAAACTTAATTGATCGCAAAGTGTTTATTAAGTTTGGCCAAGTTCGATTTAAGTAAGAAGTTTTTTAAAACTTTAAATAAATTATGTCGATTGGTACTGATAATAGAATGACTGTGAAAACAAAGAGCAGAAAAACTAAGATATTCGACTGCTTTGCTACCAGCAAAAAAATACTACCGAAGATTCTAGACACAAGAGCAAATTTTATGCTCCCATATTGAAGTATTATTAGTATCTAAGTTGCTATGGTAATTTAAATAAATCCTGAAATTGTTTATAATTAACGCTAAGATAGGATGTATGAAGATACATTAAATATTGCAAAAATAACACCTATCTTTAAAAATGGTGAACAATATAACTGTAACAATTAACGACCTATTTCTGTATTGCCGGTCATTTCAAAGATAAAAAAAAATAACAAATTACACCGCTCAACACCAAAAATGTTTCGGGCTCAAAAATAGCTATTTCCGAAGCATTGTCTTGCCAAACACGAGAATCACCATGAAAAATTCAGATTAGCTTATTTTGAATATACAGGGTTGGGCAAAAAACATTCATGTTTCACTTCCAACATGGATATTTTTAACACCGATGTATTATTTTCAAGGGTAAGTGCACAAGTGCATCAAAATTACCGATAGTTTTTGAATGAAATGTGTTTTTTTATAATTGCAAGAGTTTGTTTTCATATTTTCGCGAAAAAGCCCGACTCCGCAGGAGGAGGGCATTTTCGTAAAATATGAAAACAAACGATTGCAATTTGTAAAAAAAAACACATTGAATAAAAAAATTATCTGGTTATTTTTATGCACGAGTGTAATTTATTTGAATATTTCCCAAATTAATTAAGAACTCGAATCAAGTAAATTTAAATATTTTATTTAACAGTAAATACTAACAATAAAATTAAAATGCTTAAAAATTACAAGAATTGCAATGAAAAGTACAATTATTGTAATTAACAATATTTTGCTTTGAATTCGTAGACATGGTGGTTGATGCAGTCAACGAGCGAGAGCTTATTTCGGCGGGGGACTCTCTTGAGCTTCACGGTTGGTCATTGTCCCGCATTTTTTCAATCAAAAGCATATGGTGGTTCTCATCCATCTGAATGTAAGGCGTCAGTGACTTGGTATTTGAGTGTCCACTTAGTTTAATTAACTGTTGTTCTCCAACACCTTTTTTGGCAAGTTGTGATACGGCGGTTGCTCGTAAGCTATCATTCGTCAGTTTGATATTTTTATTGGTGAGGCCTGACTTTTCCGCTTGTGTAGAGGTCCATTTATTCATCAAATTTCGGCCAACCGGTTTGCTTTTGTACCATTTTCCTGATTGCCAGAAAGGATTCACGGTGAGAAAAAGTCGCTCGCATTTTATTGCTTGCCTTTTCTTATATAGTCGGATAGGGCAGTTGTTCGGCTTTACTTTATTCCTGACCAACCATTTCGAGGATGCGCAGGGCTTATCTCCTCCTTGAGTAGTCTTGGTAAAAAGCGGATTGTACTCTATTCGTCCCGTCTTCTGACCCGCGTGATCCAGTTCTTCTTTAAGATAGTTTGTTAAACACCTTGGGCCTTCTCCTCCACGCCAGACCAGCTCGTAGGATAAAACAAAAAACATCTTTTTTTGCAAACCGTCGGGGGTTTCCTCGTCGCAAGTCTCTACTATTTTGATGAATTCGTCGTGCTTTAGAAAAACTGAGCTTTGTTTTCTTTTTTCCGGCTCCTGCTGTAGTTGTTTCCGCTTAGCATTTTTGGCATCACGGGATGATTTGAACTGAATGTCACTGAATGGGTTGAAAATAATATTGTAATCTCTGTGATACTTATTCATCAACAATTTAGTGGTAACATTCCATATAGTTTTGACAGTATAATCTTTATAGTCCTCACCATTTTGCTTTTTCATATTAAACGCCCAGTCCTTTAAGATATCTGCCAGTTTTGAAACATTAGTGTTATCATCAAGAACGTGCCCCCTTTCCCTGCAAAAACACATGAACTGCCGCCAAATATAGTCATGATTTGATGCAGTATTCTTTGGAATGGCTTCTGTTATTTTCTGCTCTATTTCGAGGATAGATTCTTCGCCAAAACGAGACATTTTTGTAGTAAAATTACGTCTACGGAAAAGTTCAATAGCGTTGTTTACAAAAAAATAAAAAAATTTACATTGCCACGGGTTATCCCAATGCAAAGAGATAGTTATTAACAATTCTTGACAAAATGAAAGGAAAACATTCGTTGACATTGACTTTTTTGTCTGCTGTCACTCAATAAGATGACGTTAATTGTCAGAATATTACATTTTTTGACGTTTGTTAACAATAAAATCCCGCTTCGACGTTTCGTCAACAATATAAACTTGCGATGCAATTTTCGATTTCTGGCAGTGTTGTTTTCAGTAGTAATATATTAAGGGATAGGGAAATTATCGAAAATCATTCCGAAGATTTTTTGCCGTGGAAATCGCTCGAGGGCTTGCCCGAGAGCGATTTCCTAATGGCAAAAAATCTGAGAATGATTTTCTGATTATTTCCCAATCCCGAAATGTATTTTGAAGATTATTTACCAAATAAAAAACTAACGATTTCTGACGGGTGAGATTTTCACTTTTGACAAGGGTGATTTTCACCGGAGAGCGGGAGATTATCGCTGAATAATCAGGTGAAAATCAACCCGCTTTTATAATGGATGAGGTAAATAATCGCTGTAATTTTGCGAAAATTGCATTTCTCTTATGGGAACTTTAACATATGAGGGAAATATTCGATGTTTTTTGATACCATCGATGTTTATTTTTAACATCGAAACATCGAGACAAAATTTGAACCCACCCTCCGAACGGTATAGTCTCAAGTCTCAATGCAATTCTAAACTATGGCGCTACGAGTTCAGTCAGCGTCAGTACTTATACTCTTATTCGCAGTTGTACAAGATTTCCCCTGCTCGTTTTTTTGAGATTCCCAGGTCGCATATTCAGAAATCGCCGACACATTAGCCGCTCGGAACATTTCGGTGCTTCTAGTAGTCTATAACTACTTAAATATATACTTACATGTGTGTATCGGCTAATGTGTCGGCGATTTCTGAATATGAGACCTGGGAATCCCAAAGAAACGAGCAGGGGAAACCCTGCAGAATCGCGAATAAGAATAACAATACTAAACACTTAAAGCACGGCCAGTTATCAACACGCATACCTATACTTATCGATCTGCGACTGCGCATAGAGGATACGGATAGGTATACGTGATACGTCAAACGTGTCGCTACGGGATCCTGTGGTCACGTATCTCGTTAACGCAACGTGTCGAACGTGTATCTCATTTACCTTATACTACCATATGTTGTAATAGATGTAAACATGGAGAGGCATAACCTAAAACAAAAGTATCGATCAGAAAACGAATACGTTTAAGTAATGATGACGATTTATATTTGTTAAGGGAGGTTGCGGGACAAAACCCCTATGAGGAGCCCTCAAGATGGGGGCTCATACAAGAAAATATAACGCAGGCTACTACATTTAGAGCAGATACTTACCAGAGAAATGAATCCTATTGAAAGCAATTTGTTTAGACAACCCCAGGGCTATGCTCAGCGGTTGTACATTATCTTTTTTAATTCAAAGCAGACAAGCACTGGGTGTCATTTAGGGCATTGAGGTCAAAAGCCCCGTATAGGGCTGCTCTGTTGCCCAGGAGTGCTTTATAATGTAATATATGATTTACAATCAGGTCATCCAAATTGTCATCTTTACTATCATCATCATCGTTATAAGAATTATAGGTATCATTAATTATTACACCCATTTTATAAAAACCACTATCAAAACCCAGAAAATAATACAAGAATAAGTTTGGTTAGAAACCACTGCAAAATTGACGTTGCGTTTACGTTCGTAAATAAAACGGTGCCTTAAGACTTTTTAACGGAACAACTTTTCTAGACTTAACCCCGATTAGTTAAGGTATACGTGATTGAGATACGTTTTTGTTGTGTGTTGGCTTTAAGTCTGAATCCACATGCATCCGTGATCACGGATCCGTTGTTACCACGTGATCATCAGTAGGCAATCAAATATCTGTTTAGGGAGCCCGTCAAGGTCATCACGGATAAAAGTTGGTTAATTTTAACTTTTTTCCGTGTTTTGACGTTTATATTTAAAATGATTGGTTAGTATTCTGAAATATATCTTTTAAGTGGAGAGCGTGGAGAGTCTCAAAAGTTTTGTTTCTGGTGTTTATGGTCAGTTTATGCAACAAATTTGATTTTACGAAATAGGTGCGACTATCTGGCATTTTTATTTCACATAGTTTTCAGGTTTGTATTAACTCAGATACGTCCGTATCACGTGTCTCCATTCGGATGATGCCAATTTCTCCCATCCGTAATACGCATACGGATATCCGTGATCACGGATGCATTTGGATTCAGACTAAGTGTCTACTGACGCTGACTGAACTCGTAGCGTCATAGTTGAGAATTGCACTAAGATTTGATACTAAACCGATAGGAGGGTAAGTTCAGATTTTATCCCGATGTTTCGATGGTTAAAATAAACATCGATGGTATCAAGAAAACAATAAAAAAAAACATCGATGTTGGAAGTGAAACATGAATGTTTTTTGTCCAACCCTATGTATCAAAAACAAGAGCTAATAAAAAAATTTCATCGCCATATTCGTGTTTCTCGACCCAAGATTATGAGGTTTGGCTACTTAGAACCAGGAAACGGACAGATTTTTGTTTTTTGTTGGGTTGTGTTATCAGACTTTTTAGAAAATGAAGATTTATTTTTTTCCGGTCAATATGGCTTTCGTCAATCTAGAGATACTGAAATTGTCATTAGCAGATGTTATAACAAAGATTCAAACTCATGTTGTTAATAATAAAAAATGTTGTCTGTTCTCACTAGACTTACAAAAAGCCTTCGGTACTGCTAATCATAAAAAATTAAGGCAATTGTATGAATAATATCGGGATGAGAGGAATGATTTACTGTTCTTTTGAAAATTATTTTTATAATCGTAAACAATCCATTCAGATTGAGCCACAATGAGAGGAACATATTTTAAATGCTCTAGATGACACTTAATCAACGAGCACCCGAAAATTATCATCACAGTTTAATACATCCAAAACAATAGTACATAAAGTTCTTCAAGAACAGCTGTTATATCCATATCACTTGCAAAAAGTACATCAACTGATTCCTGAAGATTTTGCTCATAGAATGCAGTTTTCAAACTGGCTATTGGATCAGCAACGAAATAATATAAACTTTATTAGCATTATTCTTTTCACGGATGAAGCAAGATTTACCAAAAATGGTATCACCAATTTACACAACACACATGCATGGGCTGATGAAAATTCTTATGACACTATTGTTTTGCATCATCAACATCAGTTCCAATCAATTAATATCGAGGCAGGAATCACTGGCAATTTTTTGATTGGACCATTTGTATTGCTGGAACTGTTGAATGGACAACTTTATTTAGAACTCCTCCAGAACGCGTTCAGAATTTAATGGAGCAGTTACCGTTTAAAACTTGCCGTAGCATGTACTTCACCACCTCATTTCAGCGTTGGTATGCGGAAGCACCTAAATAACGTGTATCCAAACCGTTGGATAGAGGAGGACCTATTGCCTGGCCTCCTCGATCTCCCGACCTAGCGCCGTTGGATTTTTACCTGTGGAGACACCTCAAAAACTTGGTGAATTCCACTCCGGTCGGCACTAGGGAGGAACTTCTACAGAGAATCATGTTTCATTGTGATATGATAAAGATCATGGCTGGGTTATTGTGGCGGGTACAGCAGTATATTAGACTTTACGACGCCCATGTTGAACCCTCTTATGAAGTTTTCAATAATTTCGTTAATTTGCCTCCTATTACATCACTGCGTTTTTTTTTATTTTTGTATTTTTTCGTATTAAACAAGTAAAAATGAAACTTATCTGTTTTTGTATGACTTTCGGTCACACATTGTTGTCGAGAAACAAAATAGAAATCATGGTTCTTTTCATTCAAAATAGACTTGAATTCATTTATTATTCTTTTCTCGAAAATTTTTTTTTATCGGCAATAAAAAGTACCTTCTTTAAGTCTAAGGTGCAAGCTTCCTAGCACAAAAACAATTAAGAACAAATTAAAGTTGACAGATCGAAATGATTACTTTGATCAATGGACAGCTCTTCAAATATCTTTTGTCTCTGCCTAGCACCTTACTTTTAATTCGAGACGTACGTATTGCGTAACCCCGGAGACGCTCTATTATGTTTTTTTTTTCGCTTTGTTATAAATTACGTTGTCTCTTGATCGTTTATCCATGACGCACCGGCAAAGCACCACCGGTTGTCAATAAGTAGTGTCCTTTACTTGAATAAAGAGATGTTTTAATTATTCTACTTTCTTCTATTTTTTTGTTTGTTTCTTAGCCTCGAGCATTGCTCATTTAGCCACTCTTCTAATTTCAATCTTAGAAATTATACTAAAATAAAGCTACTTTATCGTACTAGTATATTATAGTTCCACTTTATGTCCGCTAAACTGTATAATAAACTGACCGTTACTAAACAATCGTGCATAACAACATTTAATCTACGACGGTATCAATATGACACATTTAGCATCCTCATTGGGATTGTCATGATGGCCTTCATAATAACACTCAATGCCATTATGAGTTTATAATAACACGCAAATGTTAAATTAAAAAACAAATAGAAAAATAGTCACCACTGTTATATTGTATTATTATTAATTCAAAAAATGTTAAACATTTATTTATTATAGATATGAATTACAAATTAGGGCCAATTTGTTAAATTAATTCCAGCGGAATTTTTAGAAAGTAAGTTTACTTCCCGAGTACTTAAACTTGTTGGAGGGCCATCGGTGCCTGAAACGTAACTTAAAATTCTAGAGGATACTTTCTGCTTATTTTCTTTGGACTCTCCTATATAGCTTACTGCCACTGAGCTAGAGTATCAACCACCATGTCTCTTAACAGTTAATAAATCGGCTGCTGAATCGATGCATACGATCTGCGGAAACACTATCCAGTATATTGTTGAGGATTTGGAAGACTAGAGACGATGCTACCTCGCATGGCATTTTCTCAAAAGTACAGTATTGCCCGAAAAAAACAGTACTGAACTTGTAATCGTATTATATATTTAAAAAATACATATTATTGACACTTTATTATATGTTCTAAGTGTGCACCTCCTCGTTCAAGACAGACTTCATAACGATGTTCTAAGTTTCTGGTCATGTTATTGAATAAGGGTTGTCTCAGAGCTGCGAAGAAGACTCTAACGGCATCCTTTAATTCATCGATGGTTTGTGGTGCCCGTTTGAAAACGGCATTTTTAGCCATGCCCCAAATGTATGCGTCTGGAGGTGTGAGGTCTGGAGAATGTGAAGGATAAGGGAAGTCAGTAAATCGTGAAATGAATTTGCTTGGAAAATGTTCTTGAAGAAATTGACGAATTGCGGCAGCAGTATGGCAAGTTGCCCCGTCCTGCTGAAAACATTGGTTTCGAAATGCCAAGTTACGTGCACGACAGAATTGACGTAGATCAGGGATAAATCATGTTAAAATGTGTCTGTACCTCTGTTGATTAAGTGTGACTTGCCTACCATTCTCTTCGATGAAGTACGGACCAATGATTCCGTGTCCGGACACAGCACACCAGACACTCACTTTTGCACTATGTAAAGGAACCTCTTGAACCTCATCGAATTGAATCTCATTTGTGCGACGATTCACATAGCCTGACAAGTGAAAGTGTGCTTCGTCTGAAAACCAAACATTTTTCAAAAATTCAGGATTTTCATACTGTAACGCGAGAATTCTGGCGCAATATTCCACTCTACTGCGATAATCCCGAGGATGTATTTGTTGATGTACCTGAATCACATACGAAAATGCACCCAGCTCCTTCAGGATTCTTTGAAAGGAAGTTCTTTTTAAATCAAGTTGTAACGCTGTCCTTGCCTGGCCGGCTTTCGGATTTTGTAAGATTTGCTCAAAAACACGGTCATGGTTATTGTTGTTGTTAACTGTCCTGGGACGCCCCGAGTTTCCTTTTCGTTGGCACAATACACTACCCGTATTTCTGAACTTTTCAATAACCTTCAAAATTACAGCATTACTTGGAGAACGTTTATTAAACCGTTGTGTGAATTGATCAGACACGTATAGCAAACTTGCACCATTATGTCGGCCCATTCCGTATGAGCGAAAATAATGCTTTACCAGAAACACTTTCTCCTCTGTACTTAACACCATTTTTAACAATTAGGCCCTACTAATTACTTCTTTGAGGTTTACTTGACAGGTCTATACTAGCTAACTTGAGTGTGACAGCGCACGCATAAAAACACCGCCAACTTAGTTTCAGTACTGTTTATTTCGGGCATATCTGTATTAATGCCAACTGGCTGCTTGATGCACTTTTCATTTCTGTACCCCACTAAAAATCGAGTATGATCTGTGTTACTTGGCCGCATCGCTGTATATCTTCGAATCATTTCCACCATATTTATTCCTTGAACATTCCCGTTTGTGATAAAAAAATGTCTCAAGGTATCTTTGTTTTCGTAAATGGAATAGTAATATGAATGTATTGTCCTTCATCTTTAACACTTTGTGCAGATTTGCTAATTCAGTACGCAGGCGCCCGCAAGTTCCATATCAACTTTTATCATAAAATAAGGTCTATCCTCGGCTTCCAGCAAAAATGGGATATGTCTTTCTTCGTCCAAAATCCTTCATAGCTACTTGGGGTCTTTGCGGGGTTTCTAAGTCAGGAACGCTCCTTTGAATTCCTATGGTTTATCCAAAACTGTTTAGGTGTTGTCCCTTGTAGATTTTGAAATCGGCTCTTGCCTTGATTATTGTGGATCGTCTGTATCTGATTTAAGAATTTTGTTCTGCTTGGTTTGGCACCTTTTCCATTAATTTTGTTATTGATAGTGCTTCTCTACTATTAGTGCCACACAACTATAGGCTTGAGCCGACAGGGAGCCAGTCTTTTGGTAGTTTGTATGTAGGGTATTGTCTAGATCTCGTGTGTGAGTCTGTAATTAGTGGGTTTGTCGATACGTCCATGCATGCGTCCGTAATAGTCTGTTATTGTTTTTGAGAAAAATTCATTTATCGCTTGCATATGAAAGTCACGATGAAGTGCACGGTTCATTATATATCTAGGTACGTCTCCAATAATTTTCAACGCCCTGTTTTAAATTACCTGGAATTTATTAAGCTCCGTTTTGCTTATGTTACACCACAAAGGTGCACCATAAGTGGGAACCAGTCTAACCAATACCTTGTAGAGGTTGACCTTTATCCTATTGCCAGTTCAACACCGCTGGTGAAGCAGGGGAAAGATAGAGCCTAATTGACGCAATGCAAGCAATTACTCTATTAATTTAATTGAGCCTCCAGTTCAGCCTTTGATCAAATATAACTCTCAGGTATTTCACCTCCTGGCACCAAATCACTTGGACTCCATTGACCTGAAGCCTTGGTTCAGGCGTGCGCACGGTGTTTTTTTAAAAAAGATGAGCCTTGCCTTGGCAGGATTCAGATGAATCTTCCAAACCGAAAGCCATTTTTCCAGCTCAATAACGTGACGCTGCATCCGGCTGATGACCATGCGCGATGATTTGGAAGTCGAACTAATTTGCTGTATCGTCAGCGAAAAGATAGAGCTGCGTAAATCTCGCGAATATCATGAGCATAAATGTTATATAACATCGGATAAAGTGGTCAGCCTTACGGCACTCCCGCCCTGATGCGTTTATTTAAAAAAAGTACATTCTCTGACGAGACCCCAAAATTTCTATTCTCAAGCTACCACCTTGATTAAGTAGTTTGGAGAACCGAGTCTTATCAATTATAACCGGAGACCATTTTGCCAGACCTTATCGAATGCTTTGCTCACGTCAAAGAAACCGCTCCCGTGTGCGCCCTTTTATTAAAACCTTTGACTACATCCGAAGTCAGTCGCGTAGTGCAATGACGGGCTGGAACCGAAACTGTTCGGCAAGCAGAACGTTTTGTCTAAACACAAAGTCATTCAGTCGACTCAAAATTCATTTTTTTGCGATGCCTATAGTTTGAGGGCGCTATAGTCCTTACCTTTCTACGAGATTTGTATCATTGCTGCTATTGATTCCTTTCTCTAGACACAAATCTTCAAGTTTCGCAAAGGCTTGCTCGTACGTCTGTCTTGATGTTTCGGGAAGTAGGGAATCGACAACGTTTTGCGCAATGCCTTCGATATGTGATGGGACACTCTTGGAATCAGAATCATTTAATTCAACTAATAATATGGTTACTGTCATAACTTGTTTTCGGGACAACCTGTAGACATGGAATAAGCTTCAAAAAATGCACAACAAAAATAAAAGATTGACAGGTTCGACCGTTTTTTTCGAAAAAAAGACGCATATATTTTAAATTAATTTGTTTCAACCATTACGTTCTCACTGTATAAGCGCACATGCTCTATCGATGTAAATTATTTTTAATATTCCAGTGTTATCGCTTCGTTGCAACTTTGTTATTTTGAATGTAAAAAAGACCCCATATATTATTCATTTTTTTAGAATCACCTTTCACGTCTAATACTATCTTCTTAATACTGTCCTATATCTATCTTTTTTAATTAATATATTACCTGTTGCCTTTATTTCACTTATTAACAATAACTATAACTTTAAAATTATATATTTCTGTTCCTAAGCCCTATGGCACGTATTTTGTAAAGTATCGGTCACCTGTTGCCGATTTTATAATATTTTATCTTGTGTCTCTGGCCTAAATTAATATATTGACATGCGGTTTTCACCAGATTTCTCAGTTTGTAATCTATATTTTTATCTAAGTAGATATTTATGTATTGCTTCATCTAAAATTTTCTAAAACGCTTGAGAAATCTGATGATTGGGCTAATAGTGCCCTCTAGCGGCGATGAATATAACAAACAATAGTCATACACAGTTTTAAATATTACTATGGGATAAGCTCTTTTGAACGGGATAAAGTTTGTTAAATTTGGTGAAGGCAAGCCGAAGATATGAGTATTTCTGTCAAAAGAGTCCCCCTTCTCCTCTTAGTCTATTTTGCGAGTTAGAGCAACATGTATGCAAGTAAAGTTATTCCGAAAACTCCAAAGAATAGGTAAATCACTTCATTTTTGACATTTTATTTGGCATATTATCGATAAAAATCCTCTTAGTCATCGGTTGAACGCCTTCTAGCGGTCAATTTAGAAACTTGAAAAAAATTTCTAGCTACTTCTTTCACTCGACTTTGCCATCACTTTTTTAATTTGAAAACTGGTCAACGATTTCTAAGATACGGCCGGCATCTATTCTTATTTGGCCACCCGGTACAATTTCGACTTATAATATCAAAATTTTAGTTTTTATCTTGAGCTTTGGCGTATTTTTCTTGTGTTATTTGTTTATAGAAAAAAATATGGTTGTTTCGAAGCTTAAATTATGGTAAGTGCACATAATATGCCCATCCTAAGGGATACTATCCCACATGACCACACAAGATGACTTTTCTTTATTTCTTTCTCACATAAATGTTATTTGGAAAGGCGTTTACCAAATAAGAATAGATTGATACTGATGCATCCACTTTTTTTACTTTTTATTAAATTTTTAAAAGATAGTGAAAACTGGCCATATTACCGATATAGGCTGGTAATATGACCAGTGATAATAACAAACGTAAAATTCGCTCTTTTATAAAAAAATAACATAAGAGCAAACATAAGATAAAATAGGATTCCCGCACTTATTTGAGGGCAAAGCCAAATAAAATGTTTAGAAAAAAATTAGTTCATAAAAATAGAAACTACAATTTCTAAAACTTAAATGTGGGAAACATCGGGAACAATCGGGACAAATAAATGCAACATTGTGTTTTTTGTTAAACCTACACACTCTTCGTGCACATATTCTAAACAAATAGGGCAAAGACGCATATGTAGCATTCTATTATTATCACAAAACTTACAGTACCACGTTTCATTCCTTTCGTTAACGTTTATTTTAGTTTTTCTTTTTATTAATGATGATTTTTGTTTTTTGTTAGTTTCTTTTAAGCTGGCTATTTCGGCGGCTTTGCTTGCAAACACAGCTTTATTTACTACCAAAGCTCGGCTATCCTTTTAGTTTTACTTACTGTTGATGCGTTTTCAGGTGTTTGTAAAATTTCAGTGAATGACTGGTTTAGTTGCGATGATTCAGAATTATTTTCTTTCACATTATTTCGACGTCATTTCCTCTACTGTCTTCTGACTTATAACTCGCTCAACTATTAGTGGACGATGACAACTGCTCTAGATGTTTTTTTTAAGAGTTAGAATTTTGGGTATCTGGCTGTTTTGTGCTAGAAAAATATTGATACGAACAACCTGGTTCTGGAGATGGTGTCCTTTCAGGCACATTTTGCCCACCAATAAGATTATTTCTTTGTGGCTGCTCTGTCACTAAACTCGGTGCAAATGCTTCTTCTGTGATTGCTTCTGAGTTACAAGGGAATATATCTGTAGCTCGATATCAAGATTTAATATTTGCAGGAGTCATTGCTTTATTCCACACAATAGAGAAGATCGCTCCAAATCGCTGCTTTGTTAAAGACCGATCTTTATGTTGAGTCCAAAATAAAAGAACTTGTTGGTCCCAATGGTGTTCAAATGACCTGAACACCGATTTGTCCATCGGTTGTAACTCGTGAGTAGTGTTTCTCGGTAAGCAAAATAGCGTAATTTCGTATCTCTCTGCAACCTCAACAATTGTATGATCTAAGTGACATGAGGCACCGTAAAAAATAACTAAACATTTTCCTTCAAGCTTATACTTGGCGAGATGCTCTAGTCACAGTTTAAACGTTTTGACATTCATACTACCTTTAGGAGTCATTAAGGCACATGTACCATGAGGTAAGTCATCTTTCCATTCCTGCTTCATACGAGCACCCTTGAATAAAATAGCTGGTGGAATAGCAACGCCGCTTGCACTGCCACATGCAACGATCGTTACATTCTGGTCAACTAGATGAACTCTCTTACAACCTCTTTTAGTTAAAACTGTCTGCTGATAATGTCTGCATCCTTTTTCATCGATATTGTATACTCGCTCCGGTTTATCCATAATGTCTAAATCAATAAAAGCGTGTCTTAACTTCGTGAAATAATCAGCGACGATAAATTTATTAAGTTTCTGTGCTCTCGCGGCATTCATGCTTTGAGCTTTTCTATTCGATATTTCGGCATTTCTTTAAAGAAACACTTTTAACCAATAACGCCTAGCTAGTTTTTTGTTCTCACAAAAAAAATTAGGGATATTATTTTGCTCACAGTAAGTAAAAACACAATTTCGAAGAATTCTGTTTGTTAGCGGATATCGAACCTGAGCTAAACGGATAATTCTCGTAGCGAGTTCAGATTCCTGAGCCGCTCCTAGCGTACATTTCCTTCCCAATTTATTTTTAACACTTGAATTTTTATCAACATATCTGACCAAAGTTCTTCGGGGTACTTGGTATGTTTTGCTTGCTGCATTTTTGGACATACCGTTGTGAACGGCACGAATAGCATTTTGTAGCTGCTCGGTAGTCCATTGAGAGCGAATACTGTTATTATGGCCGCTGGGCATGTTTATCTATAAATATAACAATAAAATTAGTAAGCAATATCGGGGTCGGTAATATGCCCAACTGGGCAAATTACTTACCTCTAATATGTGCATATTAACAAACATAACAAGTTGTTTGTTTAATTACGATTAAATCCAGAGAAACATTGTTTTCTTATATATCAAGCAAAGTATCCACTAAATAAACTAACACCAATATAAGATTTCAATAATTCATTTAAAAGGTACTGTGCCACTGTGCCTAAGAAACTAACCTTAATCGTTTAGAATTGCGGCCAAAAGAATATCACACAGTCTCGTACGATCACGTTTTGCAGCGAACTGGCGGGAATATTTCTAATAGCATCTAGGAGATTCTGTATGGTGACATCTATGCAAATAGTTAAGAACTTAAACAATTTTAACAATATTTAGCACAAGGGCAAATTCGCAACATGTGCATATTATGTGCACTCACCTTACGCATTGTAAGTATCAGTTCGAGATACCCTGTATATTATCTATTGTGGGTACACCCTGCAATTAATCATGATCATGATAAACAAATAACAAATAAATGTAAATGCAGATGACCTTGATAATCAATATCTCCATTTATCAATTTTCATTCCATTCTTCCATTCTCCGGACTTATTTTTCAATCAAATAGATATTCCCAGTCAACCACGTTAAAAGAGAGATAGCATTTCCAGAATGCAGTATTATATGCGCCAAATTAGCAAGGAAATTGTTATAAACGGTCAGTTAAAGGATCATTTCGTTTTAAAATCACTTAAAAGGCAATCGACCACATTCAACTTGTGTGGCATCTTTAAATTTGTTACCGCGTTACTCTATAAAGTATTTTATTCATTATAGATGTTTTGACGAAGTTAATATCTTTTTTAGGGTTATTTCGGTTATCAGCAGAAGATAATTTCAGCTTTAATCTAAAAAGTAAGTGAATCTGCCTGTTGATTTTTTATGGTAATCACAAAATTGATACTTATTCCTTTGATATGGGCGCTAGCTGGGTTTATTACCGGCTTTGTATTAACCCGACTTTGCATAAGCGAATGTGTAATATTAGCAAAGTAATTATAAATTTTATAGTGGTATTAATATGAATATTACTCGATGGCTGCGGGTTTTATGACAAATTGTAAACGAAAGCATGTTTTTAATTATAATAAATTAGGTTTTTAATAAAATGAATGATAATGTAGTGTTAGTGTGTTATAGAAAATGAGAAACAAGTTAGTTTGTAGATATATTAAAAAGTGTACCTACTCTATACTGTCGCAAGTTCACAACAAACAGGAAACATATAGTTAATTTTTTTAAACCTAAGTTGAGTATACATATTTTTAGACTTTCAAGCAATATAGCTAGAGGATTAGAACTGGTAAATTTTAATGACTCATTTATAGTCTAAAACTTGAAGAAATACACTTCTCCAAGAAATTAACGCACCACCAAAAAATAACCAAAAGTTTAAAGTAAATTTTTGTCAAAACTACTTCTCCGATTTGAATGAATTTTTTTCTGAATGACAGGTTGACTCTTACAGAGATTTAGTGTACTACTGTATTTGCATACAAACTTATTTTTGTATAAATTATTGCTGAAATGATTTTTTCATAAAATTTGTAACACCCTGTGGAGTTAAACAGTTACAATATCAACTTAAAATTAAAATCAAACTGTAGCTTTATCTTTTTGCAACATTTTGTTTTTTGATTTACTCTATTATCTTGGTCACAACCAAAGAGAAACACAATTTTATAGCATAACATGTTTTTATTAAAATTTATTATCCAAATTTAACAACGAAACACAAAGAAACAAAATGTAAAAAAATTTCAGTAGCGAGTATTTCCGCCTCTGACACAAATAACTGCTTGGCAACGACGGCCCATACTTAAAATAAGCGACCGTATATCATTTTGGTCAAGTTCTTCCCATATTTCATTCATTCGCCGCCCCACGTCTTCCAAAGTTCTCAAGTTCCGTTCCTCTTGTAACCTCCTCCCAAGAGTGTCCCAGAGATTCTTTACGGGATTTAAATCTGTACTTCGAACTGGTCATGCCATGGTATCGCTGCCAACTTCCTCTAGATAATTCCTCAGAACTCCAGCAACATGACGCCTGGCATAATCTTGCATCAACAAAAATCCTTGCCCTATATATGGCGCAAATGGCATTACATATTGGTCTATAACCTCCAATATGTACCTTATAGCTGTAAGGCTTCCATTATTTATGACCACAAGTTCTATGCGACCAGTCAAAGAAATACCTCCCCAGACCATTACAGATCCTCCTCCAAATAACGTGGTATTTGAGAAATTACACTGAGCATATCGCTCGTTCGGACGTCGATATACACGCATGCGCCTGTCATTCTTAAACAAAGAAAATCTTGACTCATCCTTAAATAATACCTGTTGCTGTTGCCATTCAGCTTCTAACCAGTTACGATGTTTCCTGGCATAATTCAGCCTCGCTCTTCGATGATCTCTAGTTACAGCTGGCCCCCGAGTAGCAATTTTAGGTCTCAAATTGTGTTCTCTTAGTCGCTGACGAACTGTTTCACCACAAATTTGTAAACCATTAGCATCCCGAAGCTGGGTTTAAGGGGTCCGGGCTGTTACAAAACGTTGTCTTAATGCTGATATTCTTAAAAATCGCTCCTGAACAGGGGTTGTTATTCGATTCCTTCCTTGTCCCAATTTGCGACCATGACTTCCAGTGTCTCTAAATCTTTGTGTAACTCGTGCATTACCCAAGCATTAATTTTAATATTATAAGTAACTGTACTTTTAATATTTATAATAAATAGGTAAAATTAATAGTGTGTGTTTAGTTTTAATTGTAAATAATTACGTTTAGGCACAGCGTGCTTAATAGTTTTTTATGATATAAATGTTAAAAGTACATTTTTAAGGCACGCATGTGGAAACCACAAGAGTGCCTTAAAAATACTTTTAACACAAATATCATACAATATTTTTTCTACAAACGGCAATAAAAAGCATACAATAATTGAAAATTAAATGCTAGAATCTCTTACATCCAGGTAGTTTCTAATAGCATCGTATATTTATATTAAATTAGTCCACATTTGTCAATAAAACCTAGCAATAATTATTGTTGGCTGATTTATTTACAGAAAAATTAATAATTTGGAAGATCCTGTCAGTTTTATTAAAACGCTAGCGCTGGCTATTGTGATTTGCCAAAAATGCAAGAAATACAAGAAATCGATCCACTTAAAGACATAGAAGAAGCTGCTAACAGAGCTACCTTGGATTTACTTCCACGAAAATTAAGAATTCAATATGAGATTGCTCATAATAAATTTATAAAATGGTGTGAAAACAAAGGCGTTTCTGGAAAGTATTCCGAAAGCATATTCCTGACCTATTTTGAGGAAAAGGCAAAGGTATGGAAGTCATCTTCTCTTTGGTCCCATTATTCAATGATAAAAGCTATGCTACGTGTAACGACGTAGATATCAGCAAACATATTAAATTGATTGCCTACTTGAAGCGTCAATAGAGGGTCACTGGGCCAAAAAATCAACAATTTTTACTAGAGACCAAATTGAACAGTTTCTGAAGTGCGCATCGGATGATGAGTACCTTCTGATGAAAGTAGCTACGATTGTAGCAGTATTTGGTGCCTGCCGCGGGAAGAAACTTTGTCAGTTGATCCTTGACAACGTGGAAGATATGGAGACTTCATTAGTTATTAAAATATCAGATATCAAAACCAAGGTACCACGAAATTTCACTATCGTTGAAAAAGTTTATTTGGATTTTTATCGAAAATATACTGATCTTCGTCCAGCAGATGTCGTACATCGGCGGCTCTTCCTAAAATATGTAAAAGGTAAGTGTACCAGAAATCCGGTCGGAATTAATACGTTCGGAAAATTTCCTGCTGCTATAGCAAGATTTCTGCGACTTCCATATTCAATCCTCTATATGGGGCTTGCTTTCTCCGTTCCTCTGCGAGCTTACTTGCCAATGCTGCAGCAAATTTGACGACAATTAAACGGCCATGGCGGATGGAAATCCTCAACCGTTGCGGAAGGGTACATCGTGGATTCCTTGGAAAATAAAAACTCTATTGCTCGAAAATTGCTTACAGTACAAACGACATCAGCCGATGATGATTCAACATCAACTGGTCATGCTGCTGTTTCTGTTCAATCCACCTCAACCGCGAAGAATAGCAGAACTGAGAAAGGAATTCATTTTTCAAATTGTGCTATCAATATAAGTGTAAATAAATAAAATAGAAATGTTTTTTGACGTTTTTTTGAAAAAATTGAAATTTTACTTTTAACACTAGTGTCTTAAAGTAGGTATTTTAAGGCACTAGTTATTAAAAAACGTCAGTAGAAAAATGCATTTTTTCGGTGACTGGAAAAAAGTTTGACATTTTATCTCTGTTGACAGGTAACAAAATGACACTTTTTATGATATGATAGAAATATTATCACAAAAGCAATAATTAAAAAAATAATATTCCATACTTCTATATTCAAGTAAAATAATTCATTGCACCTTTTGCTTGGAACGCAGTGTACGGTTTTGACTCCTCCTTGATTTTCACTTGCCAAAACCCTGAAAACATATCTAGGGATGAAAAATATTTTGCTACTCCTAAGTATGACATTATATCGTCTATATTAGGGATGCTGTAGACCGATTTGCGCGTTACTTCATTGAGGCTATAATCGACACAAAATCTGGTTTCGCCCGACTTCTTCTTTACTAGCACGGCCGGACTTACCCCAGGAGAGTTACTGGGACGAATTATATCATATTTTGCCATTTCTCGTAGGAAAATTGTGTTCTATAGTTTGCGAGGTAGTTTCCTGGCTTATTGATTCGGGGACTGTTAGGTCAAAAGTAAATTTTGTGCCCCCTGTAGCCGGAGCTGATCTTGTAGGGCTTCTTTTAAGGTAACTAATAGGTTCAAAAGGACAAATTTCGGTACTTCTATGACTGGTTTAAAATTCGTAAATAAATTTAACGCTGCTTTGTTAAATGGTTGTTTTCCCTGTGCTTTACTCCTAGTTATTCTTTCGTCATAACTCACTTGATTTTAAAATAACGTTAAAAAAAATGTCCTGTTTTTAGCTGGTTTTTCTTTTTACTTTTTATTAACTATTCAATTTGAGACTGAGGTATCGCGTGAGGAAAAAAATATGTGAAATTAGAAAATAAGTAAACTTTCAAAGAAAAAACTAACTTTATACTAAAGTTCCAAATACGAGTCACCCCTCTAAGAATTTGTAACCATTGTAACCTTACGGCCCCCGGCTCATACGACCGGAGTAAAAAGCTGAAAGAAATTTTAATTAGTGGGTTATTAAAAATGGGTTAATTAAATAACTAAGATATTTAATTTCAAACCTAAAAAAATAAAATTATTATTAGTATTATTTTCAAGAAAAAAAAACTTGTGCCCTGGAAGGTCTGATTTAACACAAAAGTGTTATCGCACGACTCATGGAATTGAGTCATTATTCACCTATTCCAGAATTTCCCGCGTGACATCCAAATACATTATATAATGCATTAGTATGCCTCACATACAATAAAGGAACAGGCTCTGATGTGACCGTTTAGATTCGGGCAGAATCTAAGGCCGACCCTACGTTGTGTTCGTCAGGTTCGCTGAAAAATACTAATTGGAGTATTATACAGAGTGAAGAAAAATTAACTCAAAGTTTATCATGGGCGTTTTATGGATTGTGTAAAAAAACACTTATTTTAATGAGATGGAGAAACTTATCAGATGGCAGAATTTAGACTTATGCAGTCAGATAAAAATGCAACATTGGAAATTGGTTCAGAGAAAGCTCTAGCAACGCGCTCTCGACCACGTTTTCAAAGGAATCCCCTACCCTGTGCACCGGACGGGACGGAGGGGCTGTCGCCCTAGGCTATCGCCTATCCCTGTAGGGTATCCTCTACTATCGGTTGCTGGAATGTGCTGTCGCACCGGTCTGTCGGCCGCCGTCCCACGTCGAAGGAAACACTGTAACCCTGTTAATGGTCTGGATCAAAAGAACGGAACCTTTACTATTCCTTGAGCAACCCCCAATAAATATTACCTTTAGAAAACAATCCTTCTTATTTTATTTTATAAAACTACCACCGAATGGTTTTAACTGTTGTTTGGCCTAGTATAGAACATAGAAAATGAGAAATTCTTTCTTTTCCCTGCCTGATAAAAATCCCCTCTTCCTCACGAGTTTTACCTCGATGCTACGTCCAGCGGGGGCTATCGCCCCATAGCAGCGCGATGGAGGAGCATGGATATAGGATAACCCCGAACTTAAACCACTTAGGAAAAATAATTGAATTCTCCTAGCAGTGATTTTTTAGTTAATTATTTAAGTTGAATTTTGGCTAGACGTCAGCAACAGATACTATTAGGAAAGTAAAAACGGTATTAACGCCATAACAACTTCGAGTAAAAAAAGCTAAATAATGGAGAAAGCTTGATTCAACAAAACACATTGAAAATTTCTAACCTGAGACATTAGTGAAATTGATATTATCTAGGTTAATGTTTTTAGGCGTCTGCATTTTTATTAACTTGTTTCCCACTGAAAACTGATTAGCAAATTAAAAATGATTTGATATCTGCAAAAAACTGATAGTTGGTTGTAGTTTCACATGATACGGTATTCAATTTAATTGAATTATATTGATTAAGTATTTATTTTTTTATGATATGCATAATTCCGACATTTTGGTCGGAAATTACAAACATGATTACTTTGACATTCGTTTTAATGTTTATAGAAGGTAATCCTTATTACTTTGAAAATCCCCAGAGAATATGAGTGGTATGTCCGACTAGACAAAGATAAAAGGAGACAGTGAGCTGACAAACCAGGCCAAGTCCACAAACGGGACTACCTTTCGTCTGTCAGAAGTAAGAAAAGTAAACAAACCAGGTCAAGTCCACAAACGGGACTACGTTTCGTCTGTCAGAAGTAAGAAAAATAAACAGACCAGGTCAAGTCCACAAACGGGACTACCTTTCGTCTGTCAGAAATAAGTAAAGTGAACAGACCAGGTCAAGTCCACAAACGGGACTACCTTTCGTCTGTCAGAAGTAAGAAAAGTAAACAGACCAGGTCAAGTCCACAAACGGGACTACCTTTCGTCTGTCAGAAATAAGAAAAGTAAACAGACCAGGTCAAGTCCACAAACGGGACTACCTTTCGTCTGTCAGAAATAAGAAAAGTCAACAGACCAGGTCAAGTCCACAAACGGGACTATCTTTCGTCTATCAGAAATAAGTAAAGTAAACAGACCAGGTCAAGTCCACAAACGGGACTACCTTTCGTCTGTCAGAAATGAGTAAAGTAAACAGACCAGGTCAAGTCCACAAACGGGACTACCTTTCGTCTGTCAGAAGTAAGAAAAGTAAACAGACCAGGTCAAGTCCACAAACGGGACTACCTTTCGTCTGTCAGAAATAAGAAAAGTAAACAGACCAAGTCAAGTCCACAAACGGGACTACCTTTCGTCTGTCAGAAATAAGGAAAGTCAACAGACCAGGTCAAGTCCACAAACGGGACTACCTTTCGTCTGTCAGAAATAAGTAAAGTAAACAGACCAGGTCAAGTCCACAAACGGGACTACCTTTCGTCTGTCAGAAATAAGTAAAGTAAACAGACCAGGTCAAGTCCACAAACGGGACTACCTTTCGTCTGTCAGAAGTAAGAAAAGTAAACAGACCAGGTCAAGTCCACAAACGGGACTACCTTTCGTCTGTCAGAAATAAGAAAAGTAAACAGACCAGGTCAAGTCCACAAACGGGACTACCTTTCGTCTGTCAGAAATAAGAAAAGTCAACAGACCAGGTCAAGTCCACAAACGGGACTACCTTTCGTCTGTCAGAAATAAGAAAAGTCAACAGACCAGGTCAAGTCCACAAACGGGACTACCTTTCGTCTGTCAGAAATAAGAAAAGTAAACAGACCAGGTCAAGTCCACAAACGGGACTACCTTTCGTCTGTCAGAAATAAGAAAAGTCAACAGACCAGGTCAAGTCCACAAACGGGACTACCTTTCGTCTGTCAGAAATAAGTAAAGTAAACAGACCAGGTCAAGTCCAGAAACGGGACTACCTTTCGTCTGTCAGAAATAAGTAAAGTAAACAGACCAGGTCAAGCCCACAAACGGGACTACCTTTCCTCTGTCAGAAATAAGAAAAGTAAACAGACCAGGTCAAGTCCACAAACGGGACTACCTTTCGTCTGTCAGAAGTAAGAAAAGTAAACAGACCAGGTCAAGTCCACAAACGGGACTACCTTTCGTCTGTCAGATGTAAGAAAAGTAAGCAGTAAAATATTGTAAATGATTTCCCCAAAAAAAAACACACCCTGAATATTTTTTTTAACAAACATAGGACCTCAACATTTTCCCTGTTAAAAGATATGAAAAAATAAGAAATCCCACACTATTCTGACTAAGTGAAATATTAATAATAAATTATTTAAAAAACATGATCTTCAAAACCCATGAAAACATTTAAAAGTACAAACAACCAACAAAAACCCTTTAATCAAAAATTTCCCTTGTTAAAGATTTAAAAGAATAAAACCAGAATTTAATTTAGTACTCGAAAATTCAACAACCATCACAAAACAACACTAGGTTCGAACTTTTGACTTCCCCTGTATAGAAAATAACAAACCCTCTAATATTCAGACTTGTCAAATGTGAATGTTTTGGAAAACCCCGTTTTACGTTTGTAAATTGCAAGATAACACCTTTTTTAAATAAACTAAATATTTATATTAAAATATTTAGTTTATTTAAGCAATTCACTTTCTTCAAATAAAGTAAAAAAAAAAACGAAATTTATTTCACACAAAACCTTTGATCCCACTATTATTATTTGCTATTAGAGAAAAAGTACTTTTCAAGAAAATCTAATGAAAATGTGAAGTCATGATGGCTCTTGAATTTCGATGCTTATCGTACCTGATAGAAGTTAATAGGTGATCCTTTCGATGTTCTCACTAGACCAGCAAGGCGATATTCTTCCCACCAATTTCGTCCTTCCACTTTTTAGCAATCTGTGCCAACTACCCTGTCGATGAAACGGCGTAAAAAACATGCAAGGCGCTGCATCGCTCCCCGGGTAGACTCGAGAGTCCAAAGGTCACGCGCAATCTTCAAAAAAATAAAATCAAACAAAAGGTAGACTAATTACTGAATATCTTTTAATTAACTTAACTTATAAAAAATATGGTATTTTAATAGCACAAATAAAACTTTTATACTTACCGGATCTCAAAAAAAAAATTATGTACTGGTAAAACAAACTCTTAAAAATAACCAAAACACAGCACAGTATAATAAGGCTGAAATAAATTAATATTAGGATGCTACAGTGCCGGGTAAGTCAAGAATAATTTAAAGATACAATTAATATAAGAGCAAAAATAATTTCAAATATAGACACCTGGGTCTGCTTCGTTACACCATGGTGATCACGTATAAATAAAAGACACTATTTGCATTTTTTGTTGAGATATAAGTAGGTTATCTCTCATAGGCCCGGGGAATGTGTCACAAAAGAAATAATTAGAAAAAATAATATTCCATACTCCTATATTCAAGTAAAATAGTTCATTGCACCTTTTTAATAAAATAAAGCCATTAACCCTGTAAAATATATTCTGTAGTCGATTTAATAAACAAACTTGAATACAGAAGTATGGAATATTATTTTTTTAATTATTTCTTTTGTGACACAATGTTTAAATAGGTATGTCCCCCCATCTTCATTCTTTCAAGAAGATATTTTAAACCGTTTGTGAGATATCGCCTTGTAACACTTTAAAAAACTCACCCTGTATATGAAAACATAAATCTGATCATTTCAGTTTTGCTATTTAATGCGTGTGACTTTAAATCTAACATCGGTGACCGTAATTTAAAAATATATGATTATGTGCCCTAAAGTTTTAAAGAAGTTGACACGTATTTAATAATTGATTTTAATCAACCGCCATTACCTCAAATTATCTGTAATAAGAAAATAACCTTTTTTCCTTAAAGCATATATAGATCATTATAATTATTTATTGAAACGCTTACGAGGAACTTAAAGAAAAAGCTCAATTTCGTAAGAGCTTTGATAAAATCTCGCGAGCCTGTGCCGCTAATAATGAGCACTGCTATATGATATACCGGTAACAAAAACAACCAACAAAACTGGTATAAAATTCTTGCACATAGAAAAAGAAACGGTACGGCCACCGCTTCTGAAATAAATGGTCATCAGCATGTCCAGGCGGCCAATGTTTTATAAACACTTTTAAAAGCCATAAATTTATTGGTTTTATTTTGACTCTCTCTCTTAATACTAAATCTGTGTCTTAAGGCTTTTGTCGGCTCCCGTCGAGCGGCTAAAGAGAGAGCTTAATGCCTCTAAGAAGAGCTACATAGGGACGCAAATAGCACGGAGCGGTCTGCATTCCGCGGAGGCCTTGCATTTTTTGACTACTGTAAGAATTTCATTTTGATCATAGACAATTTTAACGTTGTGGATGCAGGCATAAAACGCAGACCCTTCTGTTTTACTGCATTGATTGAAATCTTACGTGTAGTTGCCCAAATTCTTAACTGTTTTAAAAGACATTTCAGGTATTTGGGTCAAAATCTTCGATATGTTAGTGTAAATTGTTTGTAATCATTTAACTGTCATACAAACGTCTTCCCGGTTATGATTTTAAAGCATAGAAACCAGTGATATAATATGGTTAGATAATATGAGAAATGCATATTTTGGGGCATTCCACGCGCAGATTCGTGAGGGTCGTGACCTGACCTTCACATATCTTGATGATAAAATTTTTGACTGTTACAAGTATATTACAGGGTTAATAGCATGGGCGCCCGCAGAAACTCTTGCAAGGGAGGCAATACCATCATTTAGGGGTCAGTTTGAGGGTGGAAAATTAATTTTCTTTAAATTACGCGGGTACAAATTGCTTTAAACAAATCGAGTCATTAGCCATTTTTATGTGTAGAATTGTCAATATTAAAGAACACTTCTAGAAATATAGTTTATCCAAAATTGTACCGTTGCCCTTTGCTACTATAAATCAGCTAGAGGGACGCGCCGTCCATATGGGCAAGGTCGTGCGCGCAAGACGGCGCCAAGGCCTTAAAGGCGCAAGTCCTTCAACGCAAATTAACATAAAACTGAAAAAACTATCTATTAATACCGGTGGTGAAAATGCATTATCCACCAACACCGACCGCCGGTCGGCGACCAGTACCAGTGGTTTTACTACTCCTCTTTCTGTGGGGGCGCGAACATCAGCGTGCGTTCGGCGCTGCAAAATTTTGCGTGTTCGTAATCGATGTAGCAGGTTAGTTTTTCATTCTTGTCTTGATAAGCGCATAGGACGTATAGACTGCCTTATTTGCTGTTACGTGTCTACCGCAATTGTGAAAAATAATTACAATTAAGGTAAGTAAGTGGGTACCTAAGTAAATTAATAAACAGGGATGCAAATAATCATTTTTCTTCTTAATAACTTTTGTTTATAAAACAAATAAGGCCTTGTGTTTAATATTTTTTATTTATTTTATTTAGATGACCAGAGAAGAAAAAAATAAACTGTCTGGTTACTAAAACTTGCTTAACAAGCGAAAACGGGAGAAATACTTGGAGAAACCCAATTTCAAAATTAGTAACTTTTTTTCGAAAGGCCACACAAGACACTACTTCTGATAACAGTGATTTTCTACATTGAACAAAATAAAACTTGCCATCAGAATTAGAGAAGCAAGCTAATGAGGATGAAGATCCAAAAGAATTAGATCCTGATACGTTTCAGTCAGTATCGGTACCATCATATTCGAGTAAGCAAGACGAATTATCCGAAGAAGCGCCTCTTTCTAACGATCCAGGTCTTTGGCCAAGTGTATTGTCTCCAATCCAGGTTCAAGAATTTATCGAAAAAGGTCCAATGCATTATCAAAATAATATTATGTATCCTAAAGACAAAAGTGGACGTAAGTTTTCGATATATATTTTACTCGAATTTTGTTAAATGGTGAAAAGATTCAGCGTCATTGGTTGCTATATTCTATTGAAAAAAATTCAGTTTTCTGCTTCAGCTGTAAAATGACCCCAGCCCCACCCAATCCATTGACTTTTGAAAAAACTAAATTAAGTAACCAAGACGGTTTCAATGATTGGCATCATTTAAGCGAACGTTTGAAAATCCACGAAAAAAGTAAATCTCATTTTCAAAATTTACGTCTCTGGTCAGATTTACTATAAAGATTAAAAACTAATCGAACCGTTGGCGTTGATTCGGAAATTTATTAAAAAATTAAACTAAACATTTGCGCAGTGTCATTGACAGAATAATTTATACTATTCAATTTTTGGCTGAACAAAACTTGGCTTTTCGTGGTCCTAGTAACAAATTATTTGAAAGATATAATGGAAATTTTTTTTTTAAATGTATAGAAATGACAGCAAAAATTTGATCCAGTCATCTTTGCACATACCTATTAATAGGTCTCAAGAAAATATTCCTCTTTACCTTGGAGATAAAATTTAAAACGAAACCATTAAATTAATAGGTGACAATATAAGAAATAATATTTTAAACGAAGTTAAAGAAGCAAAGTATTTATCTATATTACTTGATTGTCTAATGTGAGCCACCAGGAGCAGATTTCTGTTTGCTTAAGATACGTTAATTTAAAAAACAATAAATTTAGTGTCAAAGAACGTTTTTTAACATTTCGTCGTCCTATGGATGACACAATAGGTGAAGGTTTAACCAACTTTTTACTAAAAACTTTGGAACTTTATGGTTGAGACATTTATTATATGCGCGGCCAAGGTTATGATAATGGTTCAAGTATCAAAGTGTACAAAAAAGAATTTTAGACATTAATCCACGAGCAATGTTTGTACCTTGTTGTAACCACAGTTTGAACCTTGTCTTAAACGATGCTGTGAAATCCAATATTTCTAGTATAATTTTTTTTTAAAGTGTTCAAGAATTATATAATTTTTTTTCTGCCTCAACCAATCGGTGGTCTGTTTTGAAAAGTAACATTTCAAGTCTGACATAAAAGCCTTTGTCAAATAGTAGATGGTCTAGCAGAATTGATGCAATAACCCCTCTAAGATTTCAATTGGGCGAAATTTCATCTGAAAATAATTTTGACAATACTACAAAACATCTAGCTACCTTCCTAGGTAAGAAAATTAAAAATTATGAGTTTGTGTATATGGTAGTCTTGTGGTACAAGATTCTAAGTAAAGTGGATGTTGTTACTAAGATTATGCAATCAAAAATATTTAATATTTACCAGGCTTGCGAAAGTTTAAATAATAACCTTAATGAATTTGTAAAACAATATCGATCTGACAAAGGCTTCAGTGACTTATTAGTAGATTCAAAAAAATTCAAAAAACACAAACTTATAATAAGTTCGTGCATAGAATTGTCCCTTATCCTTTCCGTCAGACCCAATCGTTGGACGCGTTTCGCCGTTTACGGCTCTTCAGCAAGGCACCGGGTCTGACGAAAAGGTAAGGGACCTCAAAGTGTTTTCACACAGAAATGCAAATAACCAAATGAGAATTGCAGCACGTGGCTACATCTCGTGGCAACCACACGTATCAACCCAACCAGGACAGCGAGAATCCATATAGGTTCAAACGCTGGCAAGGCGGCCCATCGCGGGCAAACTACGTTGGGTGTCGCTGGAAGCCAATGTATCGGTTCAGCCTACCGAAAGCCGAAAATTCAAAAAACATAAACTTATAATAAGTTCGTGCATAGAATAGGTTGGGTTGATACGTGTGGTTGCCACGAGATGTAGCCACGTGCTGCAATTCTCATTTGGTTATTAGTAGATGCCAAAAAACTAGGTTCTAGCTTAGAAGTTGTTGCAAAATTTATATCCGTAGAAATTTTAAGGCCACGAAAGATTACAAAACAATTTTCTTACGAAGGTGACGACCAGCCGATTGAAAACCAAGAAATAAAATTTAAAGTAAATTGCTTTTTCGGAATGCTAGACACACACACTCTTTCAACCGTACATGAAAGATTTAAACTATTATCGTGTCATTCTGTTGTTTTAAATTTTTTGTGGAATGTTGAGGCTTTCGGCAAATATTCTGACCAGGATCAATTTAATTTTTGTAAGAAGCTGGAAGAAACCATAACTGACAAAGATCGAAACGAGAAAGATATAGACGGAACAGAACTTTTACACGAATTACAATTTCTGCAAAATGGCGACAAAAGCACGACGTCTGTAGTAGAAACACTTAGTTACATTGGAATAAATGACCTAACCCACTTATTTCCAAACCTTACGATTGCATTGCGCATATTATTAACCATTCCAGTTTCTGTAGCTACAGCCCATTCTCTAAATTAAAGTTGATTAAAAATTATTTACGATCTAGAATGGGCCAAGAGCGGTTAGAAAATCTTGCTATCATTTCTATACAGTCTGACTTTTTTGAAATGGAAAATCTTGTTAATGAATTGCAAAGAGTGAAGCTAGAAAAGCTCAATTTTTGTAAGACCTCTCGATTATGTATCATGATCATGTATTATCTATTTCAAAACAATCGCTATTTTATTTCTTTATTTTTTTTCAATATTTTGAATTAATGTTTTGTAACTTTGATACTGTTTTGTTTTGTTACTGTTGTTTCGTATTCTATTAATATTTCTTTTGTACTTTCTGTTTATCACAAATAAATATAGACATTAGTACTAAAAAGTATAGAGTTTTCTTCAAAAATTTCAACGATCGACTATGGAAATGAAAATGAAGAGACAACTACGCCAAATAAATTTTTATCGTTTTAAAACTCTCTTTCACCTAACTCGCAAACCTATCGCCCGATTTCATTTTTTTTGGCACGGTTGTATAGACAATTTCATTCCCTTTGCAATGATGTAGTCGATAGGTAGTGCCATTTAAGATTTGAAAGTGAGGTTGGCTTTAGGTGTGGATGCAAATAATAAAATTCGGTCAGATGTGTAATTTAACTTCCCCTCGTTATTAAAATTGACGTTTTTTTGTCAAATCTTATTTCCCTTAAAATTAAGAGATATTTAGGGTAGTTAATTTTGAAAAGACCTCTATAGTTTATTTAAAATATATCTTTCAAACGCTTCCTGAGCAATGTAATTTTTTTTTGCATTTTCTTTAAATCTATCGAAAACTCTCGATAGTGAAGGTTTGACCATGGATAGTTATCCACCACTGTTATACCCTAGTCTATACCCATTACTTAATTTAATTTTAAAAAAATTAGCAGATATTCTCTTTTGTTGCGTAATTTTAGAAGTATTGTGTACTAAATTTCATCCTTACATATCTACTGGTTGAAGAAGCTTTCTAGGAAAGAAAAGGGGAACCCTGTCCCGCCCTAAAACAATAAACTGTACCTATATTATTTCCCACATTTATAATATAAATTCTAGAGATGATTAGGACTGTTTCAGCGGCAAATATCGAGTAAGAAAATAGGAACATTCTTAGAGTTTTTAAAATTTGTGTTTGTCAGATCTCACCTTATAAATTATTCAGCATTGTATCGCCGCGTGGGTAATAAATATCTGTTAACTTCTGTAATTTACGTTTTGCAAAATGAAAATAAAGGAATTTTTCGGGTAATTCCTCCAAAAGCGATTTTTTATTAAACTATGTACTGAAATTGAAGAACAGGTAAGACTATACACATTAATACTTAAAGACTGTCAACCATCAATGGCAATCTGTGGCGAGAAATTTCAGGTTTTTCCTAATATTCGTAATGGCCCAATGGCATACTAATCGGCCTACCGGGAGAGTCAAAATGAACTGTTGTTAAACAATTCATTAATAAACACGGAATAGAAAGTGCAAGGATTCCTATAGTTATTAAAATCATTCCCGACTAAAACAGGTTGAGCAACAGAGTTTTATTACTTCTAAATCTTGGTTGGATAAAGATCGTATTTGCTTTAGAACAGGTTCCGCAGACCAAAATTTCGACATAAATGCTCTCACAATAGTTGTACGTATGTGCAAAGAAAACTTGCTAAGTACAGCCCTTACACTGTGTGTATATTATAGTACATTCGAAGTCGATATCATCATTCATTAAAATTACAAATAATAATGATCTTCGCAGACGCTGGAGAGCCAATATCATAACTCAAGCAATAATCCGACGTAGTAACAACGTTGTTGTAAGCGACGACGACGTTAGTATACAATATCAGTCCGTCGATGCCCACTTTTGCACCAATGTGGTCAATCAAATATGGGTTGGTACGACGTCGGATCCAACTTACACTTATCGTAACCAAATTTGGAGTCGAGTTGACGTTGGCCATACTCACTATTTCCGACAGATCAAGTCGACGGAAGTTGGGCATGTTACATTTTTCTGTACTAAAGTTTGTTGGTATTTCTTTAGTAAAAATAAAATAACTAAGATTGGATAATGCTCAATTCTGTCTTACATTCAAAAGAAATACTTGACCAGAAAGCAAGACGCGTAGGTACTTATCTATATGTAGATATTTTATAATATTCGAAAATAATATAAGTGATCTATGGATTAAAAGACCGAACGGAAGTAATTTTATTGATAAAAATGGATTTAAAAACGGATAGGGCTTTTTAAAAAGTAATAATTAACATAATATTACTATTTATTCGGTATGTGATAAATTTTTTTTTATTATATTTTTCGTAAAAACAGTAAAGCAGTCATTTATTTTACATAATAACTATTAAAAGCATTATCTTGCGTTTTCTTAAAAGAAAAACACCCGAATAATAAAAAGAGACAGCAATTTTAACAAATAGCTGCCGAATTATCCCCCTATAAGGTTTGAAAAATGGCGTGCTTGGAAAAATTTCAAAAACATTTCCACTTTGGACCAGGAGTCGCGGCAAGTCAAAGAAAACATACTATCTAGGACCTTTAGTAGGCTTTGGTTAAAATATTTTTAATAACATTGTACTCACTTCAGACTTCGGTCATAAATGCTGCGTAAACTAGACTGCCGCCGACCGATTGTGCAAGAAAATACACTATCAGTTGACCTTTTATCCGACTTGTCGGTAAGAAAATCACCTTCGTGATCGACCCGCTGTCACCTGTTACTTTTTGACTTTTAACAGCTGTTGCCGATTGCCGTGGGCCGTGGTTCAGATTTTCACATTTAATTTGTATTGTTTTTTCATTGATTTGCCGGCTTATTATCTGTTTGTGGAAAACTCATATGTCTCCCAGCTTGGTGGTGTTCTCCCGCCACAGTACATTTTTTGCAACTATGGTATGCATTAAAAGAAACATGACCTGAAAAAATTTATTTTTACTGTACTTGGTATTTATCTATAAGTATCCCTGATAACAATAGTTGATCGAGTTCTTCAGTAAAATATTCCAAAAAAAGTAGAGCACTGGGAGACTTACTTGTACCATAGTAAATTGCTACAACTTGTGGTGGAATGTTTAACAACGGGGCAATAATTATCAAAATTGGCCAAAGCTGGTGTTTAGAGCTTGCATTGATAGGCAAACCATCCACATGAAAATTTAGATGCACTTTAATGGACTGGTGTATATCAAATAGCATATTCTGTAAACATTCTTTTACTTCATAGTACTAAAATTCTCCAGTGCTCATCTGCTTAATTAACACTGTTTTCGACGTCTTCAGAAGAGTTCTACTGTCCCTGGGCAGATCAGTTAAATCGCCTGTTAACAATACTCCCAGTAGTTGGTTGACTGCTGTGTGCGGGATTTTATTTTCAAGAGCCCAACACCTTAAAGGCTCCTTTATTTTTCCACCAACCGATATCTCATCAGTGGTACGGTCAGGTGATAATTTATTTATAGGTGAAATATCTTTATCGATGACCATGTCATTTTCTGGTTGCCACATTTTAGGATCAGAGCTCGGATCAGAGTCTCATTTCTCTCTGAATCTGAAGATTTAGAAGAGAGTTCTTTTCTCGTAGAGGAGATTTCTGTATTTATTACCGAAGGTGGGAATGTATCGTGCCATGATGTATACTTTTTTTTCTTCCTTTCTGATTTTAGCCTCCTATAATAGGTGGCCGAATAGTTAAAGTAGCGACGAGTAGAGGTTCGCAGCTTTTTTGTTTCCATATTATTATCAATAATAAAATGAACACAACGAAAACAAAATCTTACTTTTAAGTAGGACTAAGACTGCTGTACCGACGTCGATCCAACGAATAGCAGCGACTAAATACTTACCAAGAACCTTTTAGTCTGTTAGCAACGTTGTACCAACGTTGCCTATGCACCCAAAAGTGTACCTGCTCATAACTGGTCAATAACCGACGCGACGTTTTAACAACGTCGGTTAGTATCTAAATTTTTGGTGTCGAGTCTGCAAGGTTGGCACAACGTCGATTAGTCGTCGGTTTACATCTTACTGTATTTAGGTCATATATCGACTACATTTGTAAATGTTATAACGTCGCGATTAGTAAAACTATAGTTGGAAGTCAGAAAAATGGTGCTTGGGAATAGTTTTTAATTTTAACATTGAAAATGTGTATATTATCGCACAGGCACGTAGTATGGGTACGGAATTCGAAATTCTTGTGTTGCATTTGTCCCTGACATCACACCGAGTTAAATGATCGGGATCAGACCAAGTCGAGAGTAATCGTATGGTTTCGCTGGAGCAGTCAGCGGGTGCAGTCGGCCGTCGCGTCGCAACAGGGTGGTTCGGCTGGCGCGGCTGGAGCGCGCTTCGGATCATATTCGTATTTCGTAGTGAAAGCGCTTATGTATGACTTATAATGAACGCCGATAACATTAGTTGCATGCTGTTGTTGAAGGAAGAAGACGAAAAGGAGATGTTAGCCCAAATTCCTCCATTTCGACAAACGTCATATTAACACTTGAATTTATACTATAGGTACCATATTTAAATCAAAGCTGCAGCATACCAAGTAAACAAATCAATTTGATTAAGACGTCAAAGTATCAAAGCATTTTAAAATTGTATCATTAGTTGGTATATCCGAAAAAAATATCAAAATTAGAAAAAAGTCAGTGGCGTGCATTTTAACATTGAAAATGTTTATATTATCGCACGGGCACGTTAGTATGGGTACGGAATTCAACAAAATTCTTGTGTTGCATTTGTCCCTGACGTCACACCGAATTAAAATAATCGGGATCAGACCAAGTCGAGAGTAAACGTATGGTTTCGCTGGAGCAGTCAGCGGGTGCGGCTGGCGTTCGCGATCGAGCGTAGCAATCGGCCGTCGCCACAAGGTGGTTTGGCTGGCGCGGCTGGAGCAGCGCGTTTCAGATCATATTCGTATTTCGTAGTAGAAGCGCTTATCTATGATTTATAATGAACGCCGATAACATTAGTTGCATGCTGTTGTTGGAGGAAGAAGACGAAGAGGAGATGTTAGCACAAATTCCTCCATTTCGACAAGCGTAATATTAACACTTAAATTTATACTATACCATATTTAAATTAAAGCTGCAGCATACCAAGTAAACAAATCAATTTGATTAAGACGTCAAAGAATCAAAACATTTTAATATTGTATCATTAGTTGGTATATCAAAATATCAAAATTAGAAAAAAGTCAGTGGCGTGCATTTTTTTGTCAATAATATCCGTTGAAGTGTTTCCCGGGACGCCACTGGACTTTATAAATTTAATCTAGTTAGGGCTAATTCAGCCTCTCATCATTATGAATGACGGTACCAAATTGCAATAAAATCGGGAAAAGGATATTTACAGAAATAAAAAAAAAACGATTTTTTTAAAAAAACTTTAACACTCTGTACATCAAAACGGGGCAACTTCGGACACATATTCAGGTTAGTTCAGGTTAGCACTTCTGAAAAACCCTGTATACAATCAAATACAACGGTCAAAAACACAAATATTTATATCAAAATATTGATAACAAACTTCAACACCAAACGATACAATGCAATAATGCGAAAATCACGGGTAAACTAAATTCAACCCTGTCGCCCAGGGCCTTTTAGTTTTATTGCCGCTTGACCAATCGAAATAGAGTTACGGTTGTCATTAAGTACTGATCAATATTTCCTTCGTATGCATAATCTTGGATTTGAATATGGTATAGGGTAGACTGGGGCAAGTGTAAAAATGGGGTAAGTGGAAAATCAGAGCGCCAATCAGGCAATATTGAAAGTTTACTTGTCTGTGTGGTTCGAGGCAACTAACTATACATTAGCGCTGTTGAATTATCTACTCCCGGCGAGTTACCAGGTGTTTTTTCTTTCTGAGTAGTTATTTGTAACATAACCTCCGAATCGGTCCGTTGAATAGAGTGTGATATCTCCATAAAAAACTGGTCAAAGGTAAAAACTTATAATATACTTTTAGTTTTATTGTATTTTCTTATGTTTAGTCAATTGTCGTAGCTTTAAAATCCTATATACCGACCAAATCTAAAAGCGGTTTTTACTCACGAACAGGTTTGCACTTCCCCCATAAAATTCATAATGTGGGGCATGTGCGAAAGTTGTAATGGGGAAAGTGTAAAGGTTAGTTTACACTTGCCCCATTTTCCTGGGAATGCTAAAGTTCATTGGCACTGACACTTAAAGCTTTTATTTTTTACAGAGAGTTGGCGTCATGGTACGAAATTATAAAAGAAAGTCCGATAGGGCTGCCTATGGGGAGGAGCAATTAAATGCTGCAGTAAATGCCGTCAATCAAGGTCAATTAACCATGTCGATGGCTAGTACCGAATTCAGAATCCCATACATTACAATCTACTGTAGAATAACTGGCCGCCGTGGCGAAAAAAGCAAGACACAGGGCCGACCTCCAATACTTTCTTGGCAAGATAAGTGTCAACTGGCCGAAAATATAAAAACAATGGAGAAGTGGGTTTATTGATTAACTTCGAGAGAGCTTCAAGAAAAAGTTCGGGACTTTGTAACTTTAAATAATATTCCCAATCCTTTTAAGAACAATATGCCAGGCACAGACTGGCTAATTAAGTTTAAACAACGTCACTCTTTGAGTATGAAGAAACCACAAAGCTTAGAGTACTGCAGAAAGAAATCTACGGACCCATTCATAATAGACCAATATTTTGTTTTATTGGAAAAGGCTATATTGGAGTTGGGTCTTCAGGATCGTCCTAAATGTACTTACAATTTAGATGAAACTTCACTGTGTACAGATCCTTCTCGTCTTAAAATTGTTGGCGCGAAAGGCAACCCCTCTTCAAGCATTATTGCTGGATCGGGCAGAGAAAATATAACCGTCCTGGCAGGAGCAAGTGCTTGTGGTAGAAAATTGTCACCATTGATAATATTTAAATGCAATAACATTGATAATATTTAAATGCAATAATATTGCTGGATTTCAGAAAGAAATGAAGACTTCTTCAAAGACACCGTAAATGCAGCCAGCGCCAATGGATGGATGACCTCCGAAATATTTAGAAATTACTTTCTAAAGACTTTTATTCCTTTGGTTCGTGATCAGGCACCAATTATTGTTATATATGATGGACATGTCTCGCATGTGGATTGCTTATTAATTCAAGCCGCAAGAGAAGAAAATATTCATATACCTAAACTGCAGCCCATTCAAGTCATTTACTTCAACCTCTCGATTTAAGTATGTTTAGATCCTTTAAGGCAATATGGGAGAGGGAAGTAATAACATGGCAAAGACGTCATCTGGGACAATGACTACCAAAAAGGGACTTCGCCACATTGCTAGTGAAAACCTGGGCTGAAGTAGATTCCAGAATCATAAAAACAGGATTCAGAAAGGGTGGTATTGTTCCATTTAATAGACATGTTATTCCTAAAGAAAAGTATGACATCGATGACCTAAAATGATGGCAGGAACACTTAAAAAAATCAAAGATCCGTAACAGATTTACAACCGAGGCCAGAAAGCATTGATATTGAAAGGAATGAACATGATGCTGTAGCACCGAATGTAACAGAAAAAACCGCTACTTTCGAACAGTCAATGTTAAAAACAGTAAAGCCTTCTACATCTGGCGCTTCATTTAAAAGGAAACTAGCATCTATAATGCAGAATTACTTACAGCTCCTTCAGCATCTAGTGCCACCAATCTCAAAGTAATTGTCAGCTCTGATCAAAATGAAGAAATATAGTAAATAATCATCAGGAGCCTATAACTGAACCTGTAGTACCAGCTACAACCGAAAATCGGCAAGAAAAGAAGGCAAGTTTTGATGATCTACTACTTGATTCGCTCCGACAGAGTCCTTCTTCTAATCCAAGGAAACGAAAGCGCTTAATTCAAGGTGGCCAAACCATTGAAGGTACTATCGCAAGTAGTCAGTCAAAAATCTCTACAAGTTCATCTAATATATCTAAACCAGCTATGAAAATTGACCGAAAGAGTAAACAAAGTCGGCCAAGTCCGTATCAATTTGAATCCAGCTCCAGTGAATCAGATTATGAAAGTGTACCTTTTATGGAATCGGATCAAAGTTTCACTTTAGAATCGGATTGCGAAGATCAGATTCCTGAAATAAACAAAGGCAATATTTCCATTAAAGACTGGGTACCTACTGGTTAAATACACATTACCAAAAGCAAAGAAACATTTTATTGGCCAGGTAAATACTGTTGACAACGGCTTTGAAATCAAGTTTACTAGAAAACTAAAATACAATTTTTTTATGGCCACTCACCGATGATGTCGATGTAGTATAGCTAGACGATATAGTGACTCGTTTACCTTAACCGGTAGTAACACGCCGAGGAGGTTTTCATTTTCATGTGAAATTTGCGGGATACAATATTTAACAAGTTCCATAAAATTATTCGAATTTTTAAACTTTAATTTTCTTTCCTGTTTTAGTTTCTCCTTGGGAATAACTATTACTGTTTTAGAGATTAAAGCCAAACATTGGGTTTTGAACGGATAAATACGTTAATAAAAATATTATTCTTGTTACTAGGAATTTTTTGAGGGTTATTTTCGATTACTTATTATTTTTCAGAGGTACCTTTTAATTTTTCGTTTTTATGATTTGCTTGGCTAACTATTTCCCAACAATAAAAAGTTCATAACTTCCCAGATTTTTTTTTTTTTTAAGTCTGTAAAAAGAAAAATTGGCATGGGAGATATAAACTTCATTTACACTTTCCCAGTACCACTTCTGCGAACATGCATGGAAATTGTATTCCGATTTTACACTTTCCTTTTTTGGGGTACCTAAGTGTAAAATTTCGGTACAAAAAAAAATCATTCAAATCTCAAGATCTCAAAAATAATTCATGAGTGCCCTATGCGGTATGAAAAGTAAACATATTAAACTATTACTTTCTTACAAAGACGCTTTTATAAATATTGTATATTTGAAGTAGGAAGGAAATAAACTTGAACTATTAAAAAGGGCTTCGCAGTTGCCCCAGTCTACCCTAATTATAAGCTGTGTAATGTAATGCTGAAAAATAAACAAAATGGTTTTGTGCACTTTTTTCATGCATTTTCTTTCATTACAATATTTTTGTAATTTTCGTTCTCATAGTTGTATAAAGGGGGGTACTTTTGCACCTCCTCTATCAAACACTCGTCAGCAATTGCCGAAAACGGTGGCATTCTGCTGAGCGATCACGGCTGGACTGGTCTCTCTAGCAGTCCGAACGCAGCCACTGCAATTGACGGCGAACGCTGTGTCGCTGAGCTGCGGCAGTGAAACGGTGTACATACAAATCGCATTAAACCAGTACCGAGCTACCAATCGCGAACGCCAGCCGCGGCCGCTGACTGCTCCAGCCAAACCATACCTTAGAGGCGCGTTAGAGTTTATAACCTTTATTTTACTATTTTTTTATATTATGAATCAATAAACCTTATATCAGCTACCTAAATATAACATTCAAATCTATGAGTTTTCGCAGATCACAAATCTCACAATAGTCACAAGCGTTGCACTCTGCTTCGGCATTTTCAATGTCCTCCCCGGTTGCATCTTTGTAAAGGACTGTAAATTTTTATTACGGAAAAGCTCTATATTGATAACATGAAAGGTTTTCCAAAACGTATAAAAATAAAAGAATATTAGTGAAAAAAAGATGTGCACTTAACATTAATGTGGTTAATTTATTTTAATTGACGAGCAGGAAGCACCAATTGAATTATAAGAATACAAAGGACTTGACATATTGATCTCACTTTTGAAGATCTTGGACTTGGCACAGTGCCTCTGTGCTACAGAAATCAATATCCAAGAAATCCACGCAATACCTGACCAATCCAAAGTTTAATGTCAAAACCCGGCAAATACATTTAATTTCTTAAAATTTTGACTATACAAGGTTATTCACTTTATTCGACACGACATATTATAGCTAAACTATTTGTATTGGATAAAAAAAAGTTTTCGGGGTGGATGGAGGCTTGTTAAGGGTATATTCTAAAATGATTTTCATAATGTACAGGGTTATCCAACCAAGACTAGACAAGGCGATTTTTTGACTTTTCCTGTACTTTTATAAAAAAACTGAAATAGCCATCTTAAGTCATTTTCTCCCGCGAATTCGAATATCTTCAGCAAAAAACAATTGAACATCAAACAAAAGTACTAGGGGTCACTTTGATATTTTTTTAAATGGGATGCCGTATTTTTAATGAGCTTATCCGATTTCTCATATAAATTTTGATCTAAAATGTTGGATTTTTAATTCAAAAACGCCTTTTTTCTTCAGTTTTAAATTCGGAAAATGTTCGTCTACCGTAAGATTAATACCTGATAGATGGATACCCGTTTCACCTGTTCACCCTTTAACCTACTTTAAAGCGTCCGTCAGTTAGACAAAATAATCAAGTTTCAAATTTCTATATATTTTTCACGAATTAATTACAAATAATGAAATATTCTTTAGAAGAACGGCTAAATGTAATAAAATTATATTACAAAAGTGGAGAGAATGCTCGACAAACACAAAGAACATTTTTTGAGAGTTTCCAGAGACACATTTCAGTGAATACAATTCTCAGAATTAAGACCCTATTTGAAGAAAGTAAGACATTGAAAGATAAGCCAAGAAAGATGAAAAGACGGAATATAAGGGATCGAGCTATTGTTCAATATTTTACTATAAATCCGAAGAGTTCTATTCCGCAAGCGGTACGAGAAGTAAGGTATGGTCCAGGGCTCCGGAGAGTAAGCTATGGAACAGTTCACAGAACTTTAAAAAAATGTGGTCTAAAACCATATTGCATCCTTCCCGTTCAATACTTAACACAGCTTCAAAAAGAACTGAGAGAAAGAAGCGTCATTTACAACATCGGGGGTATACAATCGGAAAAATACAAGATACTGGGCACCAGTTAACCCTCATAGATATGAAATGATAAAGTTTCAAGGTTGGAGCTCACTTAATGTTTGGTGTGGGATGTTAGAAAATCGAATTATTGGACCACTATTTTATCGTGGCTCTTTAACAGGCCAAAGATACCTCCATTTTCTTCATAACGATATCGAGGATTTCTTGGAAAGGTTGCCATTGCAAGCCTACAACAATATCATTTGGCAGCAGGATGGTGCTCCGCCTCATGCAGTTCGAGAAGTGGTAACATACCTAAACAAGCGTTACAATCAGTGGATTGGCCGTAACGGAACAATTCATTGGCCACCAAATAGCCCCGATATCACGCCAATGGATACATTTTTATGGGGTCATTTAAAAAATGTAGTTTATCAACGACCCAACAGAAGTCTGGAGGACATTCAGCAAAAAATTATAAATGAAATTAATAGACTTAACCAGGACCAAAATATTGTAAGAGATTCTTTGGAGAGATTGAAAAGGGGGCATCGGTCATGTTTTGAAAATAATGGAGGACACATAGAACAATTATATTATTGAGATTAAAGTTATTCACTTTAGTTTATAGTTTTTTCTAATATGTCATACTTTTTTTATACGTAAGCAATAATAGATTTGCAAAAACTACTAAATTTGTAATTAATTCGTGAAAAATATATAGAAATTTGAAACTTGATTATTTTGTCTAACTGACGGACGCTTTAAAGCAGGTTAAAGGGTGAACAGGTGAAACGGGTATCTATCTATCAGGTATTAATCTTACGGTAGACGAACATTTTCCGAATTTAAAACTGAAGAAAAAAGGCGTTTTTGAATTAAAAATCCAACATTTTAGATCAAAATTTATATGAGAAATCGGATAAGCTCATTAAAAATACGGCATCCCATTTAAAAAAATATCAAAGTGACCCCTAGTACTTTTGTTTGATGTTCAATTGTTTTTTGCTGAAGATATTCGAATTCGCGGGAGAAAATGACTTAAGATGGCTATTTCAGTTTTTTTATAAAAGTACAGAAAAAGTCAAAAAATCGCCTTGTCCAGTCTTGGTTGGATAACCCTGTACAGGTTGTCCCAAAAACGGATAACGCATCAAACTTGTTTTTTAATAGAATGCCCTGTATATTATTTTTTTTTTCAGTTTCTACGATCAAAATAAGCAAGTAGTAGTAACAATTTTAATGATAAAATTCTCAATATGTATTTTCTTTTTTCAAACCAAATTCAAACTGGAGTCTACAAACTGATTATGTTTTATGTTGCACTTAATTTCAAAAATTCACTAACTAATATAAGGTATCCAAAAAGTACGACAAAATAATTACAAGTTTGGAATGATAGTAACTTGTTTAATTTAAATATAACACCCAGTATTTTACGTCAGCGGTAGATATAAAATTTAATTGTTTATCGAAAAGAGTTAAGCTTTTCCATAGCTAATTGCTCACGTTTTCATGAAAAATGCAAATATTCATAATACAGACTAATTTTAACAAATTTAATATTAATCAAGTCAATATATTTTCGGAAAAAATAAGAAAGATATTTTATAAATCGACTGGCTCTTTATAATATGCCTAGAAAGTATTTATATAATTAATAAATGGTAACACCTTAGAACAGTTTTTGTCTATTTCCACAGAATGAAATAAGAGAATTCATACCGGCGATTATGATTTCATACGTCTGAGATTTCATGCGTATGTTAAGGAACTATATATATATATAGTTCGAATTTTCTTTATAGATAATTTGTAGTCGACTAAATTTCAAAGAGACTAGTTCCAAAGCCTCCTTACTCAAAGCAATATTGTAATCGATAACATTAATTCTTTTGAAAAAAAATACGGATATTTGGAAATTACTCGAAAACAAAGAAAGGTATTAAATCGTGGTTTAGGACAGAATGCAGCTACTTGTATGTGCTTTAAAGATGTTATGGTAAAAGCAGACCATACTATCTAAAGTTTAATCCGGTCCCGGCGATTTGTACGGTTCGAATGAGTTTACTGCCCATTTAATTTTATCGAATCCCAAAAAAGTTCGGTCATCGTTTTTTTCCCGTTAGAGGTGTACGCCCCTGTTTCTGTAACCAGGGAGTTTATTGTTGGCTGATTGTTCTTTGAGAGTATTTTTTGGAGTCTGGCACATGCTGGAGTGTTTACAATACTCTGGCCGTGCCTCCTTCAAGATAGTATTTTTGTCCGTCTCAGCTCTTGGTTGTACTCAGGGATGTCCAGTATTCATTCCAATTGCCGGTTCTTTTTCCTGCATTCCAGAGTATCTTGACTTACCTTCTTTCCTCCTTTAGGTCAGGTCTCCACCAGGAGACATCCCTGGAGGAGTTCAGGCTTATCGGGGGACAGTTTGTTTTAAATGCTCTGGTTGTAGCTTCCGTCAGTTGATCCACCGCAAGCTCCAGATCCGTTACATTTCTTATTGTGCCTTTGATAACCGACAGTTCACGCTCTAGGTCCAAGCAATATTTACCCCAGTTCGTTTTACGTTATGCGTTAATTCAGACCTTATGTGTCTGTGATCTGAACAACTCACCTCATCAGACACCAGCCAATTTTCCACAAAGTTACCCATGTATTATATAGCTACTGTTAAGTCTAGTACCTCCTGCCTTTGGCTGTTTACAAAGGTAGGTTCATTACCCCTATTCATAATGTCTAAACTATTTGTCATTAAAAATTGAAAGATTGACTCACCTCTGTTGTTAGTGTTTGTGCTTCCCCAGATACTGTAATGTGCATTCGCATCGCAGCCAATGATCAACTGAGATTCGTTCCCTCTACAGTCCCTCACTAACTGCTCCACGGTACTGGGTGGTGGTGTTTTTGGATCATCGTGAGAGAAGTACGCCGATCCAATTACAATATTACTCGGTCCCCTTCCCCTGAATGTTAACTTTATTGCCACAAAATCTCTAGAACAGAAGTTAGTTCATGGCAAAATTTTAATATTCTTTTGAACTAATATGCAGGCCCTGGGACGCTCAGAGGTTCTACTGTAAAACAATTCTCCTCTTACTTCCGAGAGACCTTTGATGGCTCGCTGGTTTACCCAGGGTTACTGAATGAGGAAGTTTTAGATAAAAGTTGAGTAAACTGAGACAAATTTCTTATAATAATATATGACTTTGTCTAACATAATACTCTAATCATCCCTGATGGCGGTGTCACGGCCCTCCATCATCTTGCACAGTACAGCCGAGGCAGCCTTCCTGTGGTGAAGGTTTATCTATACTACCTTCACTATGTCTCCTCAGCGCTTGTTATTACTCGGAAGGTTACCCGAGTAGTTTAGGGTATAGTAAAATTAATGCATTAATCAAGAAAATTGCTTGGATTCTGCTTTTCAGTAGTCATAACGTATGCACAAAAGTTTTTGGAATTTTTTAAAACTTAGTTTATGCTTTCATTGTGAGTTTTATCAAGTTACCACTGTTTAAAAACTATTCGTAGTTAAGCAGCATTAACATGACAATACATATCATTTTCCAAAAAAAAAAATTAACATGTCATATAAGGCTGACGTCACTAATGCCATTCATTTTCTTAATAAAAGTCATTTGTCAACTTCTACTTTCATAAACTCTATTGTAATATCTGTTGGGGAAACGTGTATAAACACGTCAAAGAGAATAGGTTGGTAAATGATGTGCGCGTGCGATTTCAACCTCTGCTATTTTAGTTTATAAATTAACGCAGTTATTGACATTCAGTCACGTAGCTAGTCAGAAACGCATCGCGACGGTACTTGTAAAACGTCATTCATCCTATTGGGCAAAAAATAGGTTGGGTCGCATCGCGCGCCGGTTGAGAGAGACAAGATGCACGGTGCAAGGGTGAAGCCAGCAGTCTTCCAGGATGGCCCGTATGCTCTTTATTTATTTATTTATTTATTTATTTACGGATAATATAATTAATTTACAAGTTACAAGTTACAAGTAGAAAATTACTAAATTGCACAATTACAAAATTCAAAAAATACAAAAATACAAAATTACAAAATAATAACAATGAAGTAAAGAAAAAATAAAGGAAAAATAGAAATTACGAGCACAATGACCCTGCAGCCACTATAACATGCAATTACAAACTTAATTATAACGAAAAAGAAGCAAGAGCAAAGCAAAAACAAACAAAACAACGCTAGAAAAGCGAACTAATAAAATAGTTCTTATTTAATTACTATCTATAGTTATTAGACCTAGCCGGTGTCTAAATGCTTGGAATGAGCTTCCAAAAAAGTGCATATTGCCAGACCCATTAGCGTTAGCAAGAATGCGTGCAATTGGAGAGAACTTTCCGTAATTCACTCTGTGTGTGATAAGCCTCAGAAAATGTTTGTGAGCTTCTAGTTTGTCTTGGCGGAACATTGAGAGCGAACTACTTCAACCAATCAGAGCACTTAATAATGTTGTTCAAAGTCTTATAGCGTAGAAGTAGATCGGCATGGTTGCGACGAGTCACCAAGTCCGACATGTTCAGGTAAGATCGCATGTATGTAGCAGAGAAATCCAATCACGACACACCAAGTCTGCGAGATATATTTAAGAGAAACCTATTTTGAATATTTTTCAATGACTTCCTGTGTACCAAATAAAACGGTGACCAAACACAGGTTGCGTATTCAAGTATTGGCCTCACTAGAGATACATAAAGGTGCTTTAAGGAGTTTACATTTCTGAAGTCCTTGATGTGTCTACATATAATGCCCAACAACTTTAAGGCCTTATTACGTATGTGACTATATTGTTTCTTAAAATTCCACTGACTGTCAAGCTGTACTCCCAAATCCGATATTGAAGTCACATACTCTAAAGGTTGACCGTTTATGTAATAAACAAACTGTTCATCATTCCCAATTATTGACATGGAAAAAGAGATGGATTTGCATTTATTTATATTAAGTTTTAGTCGGTTTTTTGTACACCAACGTGCAATTCCATCTAAATCTAACTGTATATTTTCAAGATCTGCATTAAACTTAACGGTGCTAAAAAGCTTTAAATCATCTGCATATAAAAGCACTTTACTGTGTGATATTTCGTTTGTTGTGTCATTAATAAAAATATTAAAAAGCAATGGACCTAAATGGCTACCCTGCGGCACACCAGAGGTCACCTGTATCTGTCTAGAGATGAAGTGCTTTATTTTGACAATCTGACTACGGTCTTGTATGTAAGAAATCAGCCACTCCAACAATCCGCCAGCAAATCCAATTGCACGCATTCTTTGACTTAAGATATAATGGTCAACAGTGTCGAAAGCCTTCGAGAAGTTAGTATAAACTGCACTAACTGCCTCACGATTCTCCAGTGCTTCCAACACATATTGAACAAACTGAATCAAGTTGGTACTAATAGATGTTCCCTCACAAAAACCGTGCTGCTCATCAATGAAAGTCTGACACAGCCTGCTCTTAATTTGATTACAAACCAAACTCTCAAGGACTTTAGGTATTGTGCTTAGGATACAAATAGGTCGGTAATTTTTAATGTCCTGCTTATTTCCTGACTTAGATATCGGAGTTACATAACTTGATTTCCATTGAATGGAAAAAACACCAGACCTAATGGATTCAGTGAACAAAATCTGCAAGGGTTGCGCGAGGGAAAATCCACACTTTCTCAAAAGTATAGGTGGAACATTATCGGGGCCAGGTCCCTTGCTGTGATCAAGTCCACCCAATCCTTCAAGAACATCATCGATTGTTATGTGACAATCAAAGACATCGATCACTCTGTCGAAGTCAAAAGCTAAATTAGGATTGGATTGAGACAAGCACGTATCCAGGGAGGGGGCCCGGGCCCCCCCCCCCCCCCGAAATCCAGAAATTTGAAATTTTTTTGTTTATTGTACACCTTGTACTGCATCTTTTTATTGCATTATAAATAATAATAGATTAAACGTCACATAATGATTGAAGTTTTAATGTGTGATTTGCTTTGCTCTAAATTAATTAAAATAAGTCCACATTTCTGAATGATATTTGTCCTTGGGCCCCCCCCCCCCCCCCGAAACGAATTTCTGGATACGGGCCTGGATTGAGAGACAGTGTAAACTGACTGGAGATGTTTGGCAAACAGATTGACCACTTGCTGGCCACCATCACCATGCTCATCATTGAAAAACATTCTCTCGGAAAATCCGCCATCGTTTTTTTTAGCATTTAGAAAGTTCCATACCACTTTTACATTATTTGTCAAAGAATTCTCGGTATTATGTATAAAGGTCAAGTACCACTCTTTAGTAAGATGCTTACAGCGTGCTTTCATAGCCGAGAAGGCCAGGTAATCGTCCCACAGCTTATTGTCCTTATATCTTTTATGAACAACCTTTTTTTCAAAAATAAGCTGCCTTAAATCAGCACTATACCAACGTGTAAATTTTGAAGGTTTGAAAGTGGCAGTAGAAACATATTGATTAATGCCAGTAAAGAGCATGTTATAAAATAAATCAACTTTCTCAGTAACGTTTGGGGGTCCCGAGAAAAGGCCCTGCCAGTCCATGGCTAAGAGATAAGAATTTAATCCAACATAATCCGCACGCCTAAAGTTATAGTACCTACTCTTACTCAGGCTTCAAGCTTTGAGGTCTTTTGGGGCAGTATAGGGAGTACATTCCAAAATGGCTCCGTGAAGCAAGTGCTTTTACGTACGCTCCATGATTTAAAGGATTTTTTAGGCAATTAATGGTTTCATATTAAGTGGAACTAAGCCGCAAGCGATTCCTCGTTATCTGATGAACAAAATTGAACTCCCTACGATACCGGGGCGTTTATGTGATGCACTTTCAAGTGATAGTTGGGGAGAAAATGTAACAAAGCAGTTAGTAATGTGAACGTTAAGTGTCGACCAGTGTCTTTGTCGTGAATCCTTGTAATATGCTACCATAACCTGCATTAAGGAATAAAAACACAAGTGTTTAAGTAAACAATTGTTTTAATCAAGTAGCAGAAAATTAACAAACCAGTGAGCAATCCTATAGGCCACGCAGGTGATTAACCCAGTGCGCCATCAATATCCTGCTCTCAAAATAAAAATCAGCTAAAATTAAAATTCAATGACTGTATTATCTTATTAACTGTTTCTGAAGAATACCCCAAAAATATTCGCCAACTTCTGTAATTTACGTTTCTTGAAAGGCAAATAAAGAAGGCATAAATATACGGTACGACGATGTCTTTGGTACGTACGATGTGAGCGGCACATTAGGCGCATATTAATATTATGTTGGACATGGAAGACTCCTACCGGCGTGACTTATTGCTTTGGTAGGAGAAAAGCAAGGCGGCTGCTGAGTGTCAGTAATCAAGTTATCGCGATTTTAATGTTTCCTGTAAATTATACGCTACTTTATGGTTTTAGGTTTTTTTTTGTAATTTTGTTACCTTGTGTAGATATATATTTCGAAGGATGTAGGTAATAAAAATTAATAGTTTTACAGCCTTTAAAGTAGTAGTGTTATATGTATTATGATTTATTTCATTATAAAAATGCCGGAATATCGAAATCTACCCGATAAATGTAATATTATAAAGCAAATTTTTGCTGCAGGAATGAGCCAGTTACCAGGCCCCATCTCTTTGTTGACCTCAAAATTTCTTTTCTCAAAATTGAGGTACTAGGAAATGCGTTAATCTGTGATTTGCTTGGGTGTAATATTTTTCTACTCCTTTCCATTTCTTTGGGCTCAGACTGCTTAATCCAGTTATCCACCCAGTAGGGGCCCTCGCAAGACAAGATGACTACGAAATAAGTTTATTACAGATTGCTTGAGGAACTTGTAATAAATTTTTTTGTTCTCTGATAACATATGATGACATAATGTGATAACTATAAAGGACTTGAAGTTAGTAGGTCAATCGGCAATGGCAGCATTTTAAATTCTTGCCACCGTTTTTTGGTTAGTTCGCTGAGTGTTTGATAGAGGTGCTCTCTTCGTTAGTGAGTCTCGTTTTTCATAGAAAGTGCGGCATTTTCTCGTTTTAATTATCGAAATCACTCTGTTATAATTTTTTTCTAAATATTATTGAGTAACAATAATATTAAGAAACGTTGAATGAGTAACGGTAAATAATATAACAGTAGTTTGCTTTGTGCCGGGGTGTGAATCAGGATATTCTTCTGATAAGGAGTTCAAGAAAGAACTCAGTGAAAACGACCAAAGCCTCTTCCTAGCTCCAAAAGTAAGTCAAAATTAGGTCATATGACATAATAATAAAGTAAGGGATATCAAACTCATTAAAATATTAATGTGAGGTCGATTTTATAGAAACATTTTTGACTGTTCCAACAGCCAATTAAATTTCGTTATTTTTTGTTATGTCACACAATTCACTTAATCTTATCAACATTTAACTGATGTTATTATCAGTGGTCGAAAAATAGATAGAGATGAGTACCGTGCCATCGCGACTCAAAAGGGGCGATCCTATCAATTTTATCCTTACGTTATCCAAGGTGAGTCAATATTTTACATTTCTACCTTTCGTTATTTTACTTGTTCCATTGGGGTTGCGGGATAGAGAGAGTGATCTCGATTCTTGACATCTTTGCATTAGAAAACACTGGACGGTTGTCACAGCCAGTAGTGCTTAACGCACTGACGTCGGATCATAGGCCAGTCATCGTTGAATACGGAAATCCTGCGGAAAGGGGCATGCATGGTTTCATTTCTATCACCAAAACGAACTGGCAGCTCTTCAAGCGCAAGCTGGAAAATAAAAATAGATTGCCCCCGATCGTCACTGAGAAAGACATTGGAAAAGCGGTGAAACAACTGACTATAAATATCGATGAAGCTATGACTGACTCATCAGCAACAAAGGTGCCAAGGTTTTCGAAGCGAGGCGACCTAGGTCATGAGCTTTCTCAACTAATCACAAATAAAAACAAGACAATGCGTCAAGCGTACAGAACGAGCGACCCGCGACTCAAGGCGCAGGCGAACAGAGAAGTGCTGGAGATCAGACGACTCCTTATACAAAAAGAGTCGGATCTCTGGAATAATAAAATAAAAGATTTGAACATCGCTGACGCTTCTGTCTATAAAGTTCACAAGGTCCCTGACGAAGAGAGGCAGGAAACCTGTATCCTTTCTCAGGGAGCTGACGGACGGGAACAGAATTGTCACCTATCCAAATGAAAAAATCAAACTGTTTGCGGAGAGTCTACGTGAACAGTTTAATGAATTTCCGTCAAGTGATCCTACCCGTGACCCGCGGGTCGTACGGACTGTACAAATTTCTAAAAATTCACCGTTCACTGTTAATAGTAACAGTTGAGGAAGTCCAGACCATTTTGCACAACATCAATGCAAAAACAGCGCCTAGGTTCGACGGTATAGAGAGTATAGTAGGTGCGGTAGAGAGAATAACCACTCTTAAATGAAATTGGGTAGGTACATGTCGTCAGACTGACAGACAACAGATGGACTAGACGATATATAGAATGGAGACCAAGGCAAGAAGCCTACCGAGATAAGGGCCGCCCTCCAACGAGATAGACCGATGATTTAAGGCATTGTCTAGGGAACTGGATGCAGGCGGCGCAAGATCGGTACACATGGAGGAGATTAGGGAGACCTTTATCCAGCAGTGGATGCAAGGAAGGATTGATTGATGATGATGATGATGATATTGTCATTTGTTGCTTTTGCACACAAAAGAATTTTGCCGAAGTTTTCGACAACTGTTCTCGAACTATTGAAATAATTTCTTGGTGTTTAATGCCTGCTCGTAAATCACGTACCTACCTGAACTAATTATTTAGTAACATTAAAACTAAATTGTTCTTAAAATCCTGCTTTCCTCGTGACATAAGGGTTTTAATTAGACCAAAATTTACGATTTCTTCTATTGAGACTCTTGAGGTTTCATTCCAACTTGAACCTTAGTGAATTTAAAATCATGCATGTTTAATGTTCCAAATTTCTTTGCCCTGATGAATACGTTATAACTGAATTATCTGCAATACTTCGCAATGGTGAGTGGGCAAATGAATAGGTATGCCAGAATATTATCTGTTACTAATGAACCAAATGCGATGAAATTGTTTTGAACTCGTAAAAAAAGTTTGTTGTTCATTGACGGTAGATTCGGATATATTTCATTAAACTCTCTACATATTATGTTTTTCTTATAATTTTATCACATTCTCCAAGCAAAATAAATAAATTCATTATAGTTTGTGTATATCGTCCACTATACAGTTTGTGTATAAAGTCTAGAAACGGCTTAATAACATCAGAATTTATTGGCCGATTTTAACCAAATTTGGTACGGTTGTGTAAGAGGATCTGACGCACCGAGTGACGATATTGGCGTTGTTGCCAAATTTTTAGTTTGTCTGGAATTTGAACGAATTTTATATTTTTAAATCTAACACCCTTAATATTTTTTATTTATAGTTTTTACTTTAAATTTGTTACACTTTTGGTATAACATACTTTGTTCCTAATATCAGTAGCTTTCGAAATAACGAGTACAATTTAGAAAAAATATATTTTTTATATTAAATGTTCAAACTGTATCCCTGTACAAGCTTGACAATGTGCTAATTGAAAATAAAATTTTTCAATTGTGTTGTAAGTCATTTCTGGTGTTATTAATTCAAACTCGTCCAAAATTCGACGCTGCGAATCGGCCAAATATTGAGGTTTTGTAGTATAAACTCTGTTCTTCAAGTGTACACATTAAAAGTAGTCGTTAGGCGACAAATCAGGGGACCTAGGTGGCCACTCGATTGTACCCCCTCTACCGATCCACCTATTCGGAAAAGTGTTGTTCAAAAATTTGCCCACGTTTCGACCAAAATGGGGAGGAGCTCCGTCCTGTTGGAAGAATGTACTTGCATAATTTGGATCCATCACATTTCGTATAGTAGGCAATATTTGCGTTTCCAAGAGCTCAAGGTAAAGTTGTGATGTCAAATTTCCATCAATAAAAAATGGACCGATCTTGTGGTTAACCAGAAGCCCAGCCCACACATTCAATTTTCCAGGGCGTTGTGTATGACCTTCTCTCATCCAGTGGGGAATTTCATTTGCCCAAAACCTACAGTTGTGTCTATTGACTTTACCATTTCACATAAATGTTGCTTCGTCCAAAAATACTATAAATTTGAAAAACTGATTATTTTAGTCAAACCTTGACATCATAATATTACAAAATTCAATTCATCGCTCATAATCATCTTCTGATAACTCTTGAACTACATGTATTTTGAAAGGGTGATATTTATGTTTTATTAAAATATTATGGCCGGATTTGAAGCAGACGTCACTTACTTGAGAAATTTTTCTTAATGAAGAAACAGGGGTTTCAACAACATATTGTAAAATTTATAAACTTTTCTTTTCATCAACTACAGCTGGTCGTTCTGATCGTCGCCTCTCTCTACAATTTCCAGTTTCTTCGAACCGTCGCCGTCGGACAGTTTTTAGAACAGTTGCTTTTGAAATTGGATTTTGGTTTGGAAATGCGTCATTAAATAGATTTTTAACCTCTTCGTAAGACCTTATGACTTTACATCAAAACTGAACTGGTGTTTTATTTATTAATAAATAAAACACAATTTGTTGATATTTTCAAAACACGTCGTTATTTCGAAAACTACTGACTTTAGGAACAAAGTATGTTATACCAAAAGTGTAACAAACTTAAAGTAAAAATAATAAGTGAAATAATATACAGGGTGTTATATTAAAAATATAAAATTTGTTCAAATTCCAGACAAACTAAAAAGCTGGCAACAACGCTAATATCGTCATGCGGTACGTCAGATCCTCCTACACAGCTGTACCAAATTTGGTTTAAATCGGCCTATAAATTGTGATGATATTAAGCCGTTTCCAGACTTTATTCACACACTGTATGTATTTAGTGAATGAGAGATATTTTCAGCTTTTTAGGACAGTCTCCATATTGGCATCAACTTCAAGGGCCTACGCTTCGATACTATGTCATTGTCAAGGCCAGATAATATTCTAATATTCTCTACTCTCAAAAAGTAAAACGGAAGAAACACTTCCACATCACCACAGGAGTATAAGAATACTATACTCTTTAAACTTCTAATTTGAAGTAAAAATGAATAAAATTTTCTTTTAAGTTTTAGTTTCCATACCAACATTTTTATGGATCCGTCAGGTTCGCAATCATGTTGTCAAATTGTAGGCAGTGTTTGGTGACAGGCTATCAGCCATCGGTGAAATATTCACTGCTTAAAATTCAGCACAAAAGAGGGCCCCAAAGGTCGGCAAATTCTCCTTTCGCGAATACACAATGCGATACGTCGTTACTCGTTGGCTTTTTTCGGAACAAAGAGAAAAGGAAACGCAGGCCAGCTCGTACACAATATAATTGAGTTCTTGAAATTGCTGCAATCAGCGAGAAAATCGGAATCTTTTGATTTAAGATCGATGGATGTGCCGGCAAAATTGAGTGTTTTTCTGACAATATCAAATGATGTATCGATGAAATAATTTTAATTGCTATTTTTTTTAGTTAGTTGCCAATATTGGTGATAACAGTATTGCCATCTGTGAAATATCATCTATAAATAGACAGTTAAATGCGAAAAGTTTTAGGTAATTTTTGTAGTAGTTTGTCAGTACTTATGGATTAAATCTTATCGTTTTTCAGATGCTTTGAACGACCTGAAATGTTGCATTATATTTGAGATTTTTATCAAAATATTTAAATGAAATTATAACAGTTTCATTTTTATCAAACTGTTTTAGATTTAAATATGGAGTATCCATTTAGTGCTAGATCACCCTGTAGATTAAAAGCTAAGACAGCTATAACAAGTTTGACACCAGAATATTTTGTTTCGTTAAAAAGCAAGAGACTGTAGCACTCAAGCACTCAATCCTTGATAATAACTCAAATACCCTCTAAACATGTCCAAAATGGAATACTACGTATATTTTAAAGACGAATTGGGTACTTATTAGTACCTATTCTTTGGTGTTAGTTTTTCTTAATTAGCTTTTTAATCTTTAATCAATAAATTAGGTAATCATACTATCCATACCGGGTGATGCATGGCTTAGTGGAACATAGGAACATGTAAATTTTGAGGTGGTTAAATATTGGCTTCCCTATTCATATTAGAGAAAAATTGAATTATAATTTTTTGAAGAAGCCGATATAATAAACATATGTGCCAAGTTTAAATAATTATAACTTATTCAATTAAATGTGATGGTAAAATTACGAAATTTTCATAGTTTAGGTAATACAGCATGATGCTATTGTCAAAAATTGACGCAAAGCTGGACATAACGAATGAAGATTATTTCACATTAAAAACACATTTTCGTTTTACCAATCCAGCAATCACACATCCAAAATAAAAGACATCATTACTTATGTTTTTCTTACTAAGCCTGTAATTTCACATAACATACCTAAGGCTACAGATTTTCACAGAAACATTAATTAATTAAATATTCAAACAACCCTCCATTAACAGCTGAACAATATTCTAACCGATCATAAAATTCATTTCTATCATTATTAAGTAAATATTGAGAAATACTGTCACATTCTAACGAAATATAGTTTTTTAACTGGTTAGATTTTTAAATTTTACATCTTTAAAAGTAAATCTTTTTTAAGTGACCCCACAGAAAGATGTCGTTTGGCGAAAGGTCAGGAAACCTGGTTGGCCAAAGGAGTAGATGCCGTGGGGCAATAATATTTCCGTTAAAAATATTTTGCAAGTATTTCATAATCATGAGAAAATTATGGGCGGGACAACCATCCATTTAATACCAGATCTTTTAGGGCGGATTGACTATGGCTCCATTCTTTATGGGCCGGCATGCAAGACCACTCTTGCTATAGTGGACAGAATACAGTATAGAGCATTAAGAATTTACTTGGGAGCTATGATATCAACACCCACTGAAGCACTTTTAGCTGAATCATTAGAATTACCGCTTTGCCTAAGGAGAGAATTCCTTAGCTCTAAATTTACTTTAAAACATAGATACTTGCAAACCACTCTAGTAGACCAAATATCTCTAGTAAACACTTCAGATTTGGTAAACAAATATTGGGTTAAGAAGACTTCGCCTCCCTTGTGCATTGCTTTCAGAGAACCTAATCAGATAATATCCAATATAGCACAAGTTAACTTATTGAGCGTTGACTATTTTAGTTTATTAACAGATATAACTGTCAAATTTCTAGTCTACCAAGATAATTCAACAGCTAACAAACGTTTACTTAATGCAGAATTATCTATCATCGAAGACTCTTTAGTAATATACACGGACGCCTCTAAAAATCTAGAAGGAAATGGTGCTGCCTTTTTTGTTCAGCGTGACAATTTATTCTCAATGTTTAAAATTAACAAAGACTTCTTAATTTACACAACTAAGGCCATAGCAATTCTGAAAGCACTGAAGTTTGCATCTCAAAATATTACTAATTCCAAGATTGTTATTGTATCTGACTCCAAATCTGTTCTATCAGCCCTTGCTGGAATTTATAGGTGGAATTATAAAATTAATTCCATACTATTGGATATTAAAAAGATTATTTACAGACTAAGATATAAGGGGCAAAATATAATATTCGTATTGGCAAAGGCTCATACAGGGCTTCATGGAAATGAGTATGCTGATTATTTAGCCAAAGATGCAATTATTAATGGAAGTGAAACTGCCTTTCGACTTGACATATCCGATGGTTTTAACATAGTCAATGTTCGAATTAAAGATAAATGGAGCCATAGATGGCACAATTACACCTTATCCAACGCCTCCGGTTATGCACAGATTCAACCTAGTCTACCAAATAAATACTGGCATAATGATTTCAATGTAAGTCGACGTTATATAACTACTATTACACGTCTAAAATTTGGGCATGCCTGCTATCCTGCTCATCTTTTTAAAATCAATATTTTAAACTCTGAATTGTGTGATACTTGTAATGTGCGCACTGCGCAGTGACTTAGACCTTATATTTCTTAAATGTACGAAGTATCAACAATCTCGACATAATTTCCTTTCAACATTAATAAGTACCTACAAAGACCAATCTCCCTTCAACTTTTTAAATTTATTAACGTATCAAAAAAAAAATATTTACACCAGCATTATGAACTTCTTACATGATAATGACCTAAAACTATAGAATCTTATAATTTCCAAAAATCCAAAAATCCTTTATTGTGTTTCCTGTCAAAAGGGTCCACCTGTCCTTGTGAACTTTTAAAGTCGCCGTGATAGACCCCTGGGCTTGAAGTGTGTGTCCCTGTTCATTTATGTGTGCCTTTTAAATAAGCGTTCTTATATAATATTTACATATTTACACAACTATTAACCTAATCTTTAAGTGACTGGCTGAATGGCTGATCAGCCCATGCCAATACGGAAAAAGAAAAAAAAAAGGGCGGATTCAATTCGATTTTGTATTAAGTCCAAATAGGCTACTGCTGTAAGGTTGTTTTTCATAAAAAATGGTTCAATAATGCGATATTGTGGATATTGCGTACGAGTATGAACAAGACGATGTTTATTTTCTTGGCTCCAATACCGGCAATTTTGAACATTTGGTTCGTTTAGGGTGAATGTACATTCATCGGTAAAACAAATATTTCTCAAAAAATCCCTATTATTGTTTGCTCTTTCCATTACCTCAAAACAGAATATCATTCTCCGTTCTTTATTACCTTGCCGTAGCTCTTGATGTTACTCATACTTATAAGGAAAATATTTATATTTTTTTAAATACGCAACACTGTGGTTTGATGTTTTCCTACGGCTTGCCGAAGAATCCTCGTGCTAATCATTTTATTTTCCTCCACATGCAATAAAACATCAAGATCTCTATTATTGAGCAGGAATTGTTGGAGATCATATCATAGATCCCTTTTTCAATAATGGCAATTTAAATGGCGATAATTATTTAGCACTGCTCCATAATAATGTCTTGCCAACTTTAATAAACTTATATCCTAATCCAGCAAACCCACAACTTCCAGTGAATATAATATGGTTTCAGCAAGATGGAGCAGCGCCCCATTACCAAATCAATGGCCGGCAGTACCTCAACCGAATATTTCCAAATCGGTGGATAGGGAGGCGTGGATCGATGGAATGGCCAGCACGATCCCCTGATCTGACGCCACAAGACTTCTTCTTATGGGGTTATGTCAAAAATATTGTATACAAAACTAAACCCTTCGACTTAGCTGACTTAAGAAGACGAATAACGCTTACGATTAGATCGGTCACGCCTGAGATTTTCAGTAACTTTAGAAGAAATTTCTATTTAAAATTAGGATGTTGCCAAGACGTTCGCGGCGAGCATTTTCAACATCTCCTACATTAATGTTCTTTTTTTGTTTTTTACAATATCAAGAAATAAACAGTATTACTTATTAGTTTTTTAGTGTGTTGTTAGTTTTTGCAATAAATCTGAAAACACTTAATATTTCCGAAACAGTTGAAGATAGGTATAGAATATTGTACATGAAATATGTCTAATATTTTCTGAAGAATCCAAGAATAAACTGACCTGAACTATAGGAAAAAAACATATGTAGCTATAAACCAATATTGGAATGAAGCACAACGGCGACATCCTATAGTAATCGAGCGTACCACCGAGCGAGCCGGTGAGGTTCTATAAAGATCCATACACCGGCGCGGAGCCCATAGTAACAGGCATCTAACCTCGGTGGCGCCGAAAACCATTTCTTCGGTTTTGGTTACCGAGACCTTAAGATTACAACAAACAAATGTTTGTCCCTTATCCTTTCCATCAGACCCAATCTCTGGACGCGTTTCGCTGTATAACAGCTCATCAGCAGAGCTATAGGGTCTGACGGAAAGGAAGGGACTGTCTGTGACTGTCTGTAGCTATATTTTCTGTGACATAAGTTTGATCTGCGTTTCTCCTAGAATTTGAGATATGTCGCACTAGAAATGCCCATCATGTAAATTTCTGAAATATTCTTTAATTGACGTTACAATGTGTACATCCGTTTAAAATAAGCCCAATCCAAATCTTTGCTAAAATACTACGCATAAAACACAATGGAGCTTTGATCTTTCATAAAATGACAAATTCTACCTTCAATGCTCAAAGTTTTATTACACACGGACTGAAAAACATTAATTACATCTGACATATATTAAAATTCCTCTCTGCCCCCGAGTTTAATCATGGGCAAGTGGTCACCCCAACTAATAAATGTTCAAACAGTTTAATATGCTGTTGGGGAAGCCGCCAAGCGAGATATAAGAGGGGTCGATCGTTCTTTTGTGAGACCCGAGATGACTTTTAATATTGCCGGAGGGTGCTTTCACCTTTATTGTTTTATTTGCTCATATGATTATACCCTTCTCTTATATCATCATATTATACATGGTGTTATTTTTTTGTTCGGTTTTTGTGGATGGATCTGGGGTGACTTTGGCTTTGGGGTGAAATTGGCTAAATTTTGAAATAATTTAATTTTGTCACTGTGGCACTTAAAAAAAAAACAGTTTTAAGTTTTGATTATGGGTTTAATTTGGTGCTACTAACCCTATAACCTTATTAGGTGGTAACAAAATATAAAAGTTGTTATTTTATTATAAAATGAGTCTAAGGTCACCATCTACCTCGGTTAGCTCAAACTAGTGGCAATTGTAAACTGGGGTGGTTCTTTTAAGTAGGGTCCTTGCGAGTGAAACTACAATGTGTATGAGTGTGGCCCCCAAAGGATGTTACTTTGCAAGCCTAGATATATGTTTGAGTTTTAAGCGCTACTCACACACTTTTTGTTCCAACTTGACACAACAACACCAAAGTCCTGTGAGTGAAACAATGGGGCCAAAACAAACACAAAAATGATTACTTAAAAGCAATTTAATTAAGAAAAAAATGTAAAGAAAGGTGATTTTGGATTGGGAATTATAAACACTTAATTCAACGTATGATAAATATGTGTGAGTTGATTTATCTAAACAGAAAAATAGTTATAAAGTTTGCCAAATAAAACACTCATTATAACAGCGTAAAAGTTGCAACCCTTTTACAATTCGCTTTATAAGTATGTCTGCATATTAAGATTAATGAAGTAAATCACTTAAAATGTTGAAAAGGTTGAAGTAGTTGTTAAGTTATATCAAAAATAGTCTACTTATCGGCACGGTCCTCGAGACGGCTGGTCCTCTCAAGGGATAGCCCCTTGCTGCTACTCAGTAACGTAGATAAGCAGGCCTCACAACTTCACAAATGCCTCAACTACATAGGTCCAAAAACTCGGCCGGACAAGTAGTTACTGGAATAGGGAACGTAAGGGAAACTACAGTGTAGTACATAGAGGGATAATTCTGGTCATATATTTTATGTGCCTTAAACAAGATTTGATGTGGAAAACACAAAAATGGGGAAAGATTTCCTGAATTTTGCCACAAGGGCTAAGGGTCTGACTAGTAGTCAGAATTTAGTTTGACCGAATGACACCAATGGCAGTTTTCCGTCAAACCCAAGAATCCACCGAAAAGGTCACAGAAAATAATCCATATTTGAGGGAACATAACCTTAAATTAAAAAGCGTTTTGCGCACGGAAGTTAATCTGCGGACTTGCGATTTTACTACACAAAATAAAACATAACCAGAACAACCTGAAAGTAATAACGTTACAACCCATATCAATAAATACATTGCATTATACTTATTACGTAATTTTTAGGCAACATTAAAAACAACTCGAAAATAACCAACTTAAAATAAGTTTGTCTACAGAGTTGTCCCTTATCTTTTTTGTCAGACCCAATCTTTGGACGCGTTTCGCCGTATACGGCTAATCAGCAAGGCTCCACTGTCCTGGCTTAGTTGATGCGTGTGATTGCTACGAGATGTTGCTACGTGCTGCAACTTTCGTCTGTTTATTAAAAACAATGTTTATTTTTGTTAAGAATCAAAGGGCAGAAATGTTCAACGATACGGAGTATTCTACGTGTGTTGAAAGCAATGCAGTGGAGTTCTTATTATATGTAACTATATTATAAGCTACTAATTAGACCAAAAGTGTCATTAGGCAGTTTGGCCAAAAATTTGACCTATGCCAAAGTCGCCCCATTTTTTTTTTATGTAGGTGAGGTATCTTTGATCGGGTGGCCAAAGACACCTCATATTAGGTATACCGGGCGGTAGCACTGAACATTTCCAAGGTCGTTCTCTGCGAGAGGCGATGAACGAATTTCTTTCAGGCACATTTAACATTAACGCCGAAGTCCCTTACTATACATTAATGATCTTCTGGAAAAAACTAAAAATACTATGTATCGCTTCGCTGATAACAGCACACTTGTTTCATCTTTTACTTTGGGTGCTTGAACATCGACTGCCAATACACATCACTATAGGCAGCTTGCTCTCATCTCAACAATAACCTGTCTTGGGTGACAGTAACCAAGTAGAATTTAACGCTAGAAATACCCAGGCGGTAGTTTTTTCTTAAAAAGTTAATGTTGAAGAACCGGATATGGTCTTTGCGGCACATTCGATTCCCTTGGCTTCACTAATTCATTTTTTGGGCATCAATATGGGTAGTCATATGTCTTGGCATAGTCATATTGCGGCCATTACTACCCCGACAACTTTTGATCCTCTATAAAGCCTTAATTCGACCATCGCTGGAGTATTGTTCGCATATTTGGGGCTCCGCTCCTAAACATACCCTGAGATTGCTAGATTCCATTCAAAGAAGAGCCAACTGATCGATGATCATGATTTGACAAGCAACCTGGAAAGCCTTGAACATCGAAGGTGGGTTGGCGACTTGAGTCTATTTTACAAATATTTTTCATGGCAAGTGCTCAACTGAGGTTGCCCGCTTGATTCCAACCAGAGCGGTGCATGATACACGAGGAGCCACTGCAGCCCACCTGTACTTGGTTGAGCGTAGTATGATACTGTTTAAAAATTCTTTCACCTGAAGAATGTCATCACTCTGGAACGACCTCCATGAGGCCGTGTTCCCCAACGAGCATTTTCTCCAAAGATTCAAGACCAGCATAAATATATTCCTGAACACACGTACCGCTTGCAGAGCGCCATAAAGGATTAGTCCTGCAGGGCTGTGTCTTATTATAAAGAAAAAAATATTTTTGTAAGGTTTACGCGGGTAAATATTCAGAAACCTAACCTAAAAAACTGTTTGAAGGTTCAGTGCCGACGCTGTACAATTTTAGATATTTAAACAGTTTTTAGTGAGGTCTTAAAGCGATGATAAGGCAATTAACTCAATTTTAGTAGGTAAGCCTATCCTGAACCTAGATTTTTTTTTTATTTTTAGGCTTGAACATGATCAGAAAACACAAAGAAAAGTTTGGCGGCAGACCCTATCAAAACTACACCACGGCCAACCATCAAAAAGCCTGGGATGCGGTAAGAAATGGAATGTCTGAGCGTAAGGCTGCAAAGTTTTTTAAAATATGTAGAGGAACTCTGCAAAATAAATTAAAGAATTTGCATAAAAAACAAGTTGGGGGTCAAGCAGCATTGCGTAAATATGACAGTTAAATCTCTATCATTTGATAAGTACAAGTAAAAGATAATACATCGTAGAATTTATCTCGCTCAAACGACGATCCACTCGTTCAAAGATTTTCCTATCAGAAATTTTTCTATTTAGAAATCGTTCTTCATAAAGCCTTTTAGCTTCTAAAGGAAGAAAAATGTATATGAGCTTGTTAAATTATTTTTCTGTGTTCTATCTGAATCCCGGAAATGGGAGATTGCCCTACATATTCTGGGACACTCTGTATATAAACATTGTTACTTAAATCCTGAACTCGAAAAAAACTTAGTTCTTTCTCGGATACTTTAATCCTAAACAACTAAAATTAATTCATAGTTATAGAAATAGCATCAACCCTCCTTTTTTTTAAATCTGAATATTAATTTGATCAAGTATTTTTTTTAATACAAAGTTTATTGTTTTTGTGGGAAAATTTTTGTTCTATTTATTGTATAGATTTCCAATAGGTACCGGCATTCGGTATATTTTCCTGGTTTGGACTTCCATCAAATCAGATGGCACCCAGGGCAAGCCAACGACAAAATGAAAGCTGTAAATAAGTAACGAGCTATAGTCTAGTGCCTCCGCAATAAAAGCTACTGTAAGCACTGATTGATAACCTATTGTCCACGACAAAAGGTTGCCACAGTTATAAACTTTTATTTATTTTATTTTATTTTCATAATCGAGTTATCATGATTTTTATTTGTTTAGATTATCGCTATGGCAGCAGAATACAATAATTTAACATTTGTTTAGTTGCCAAAATTAGATACTTTTACAAAATATCGAATCTTACCACTTTGAAAATGGTAAATACAATTTTTATAATATATAGTCACGCTTCAGCAGCCGATCAGAGAGGTTGTGTGACAGTGACTTTGTTTGCTCTCGATATTTTGAGTATTGACGTAAAGAATTAATATTTAATTGTCAGTTGAAAGTCAAAGTTTTTATATTTGTATTGTAAATTGAAATGGAGCTCCAAGGCAGGGGGGAGGCCCCCAGCCCCTTTGAGACGACATTACCAATTTCCGAGGACGAAATGATGCCCCCCATGGAAGTCCAGAGGACTACAGTCGAGGCACAGATGTCAATTGAAGCTCGTATAGAAGCAGTTGAACAACGAATGTAGGCGAAGTGGAAAAAACACATGGCTGAAAAAGAATTAGAGTGGGCGATAAAGATGAGGCAGGTCAAAGAAGAGGAATCCCGAAAGGTACTCGAATTAAATGCTATGCAAGTTACAATAAATAAATTAAAGGCCGAATTAGGTAGGTCTAAGACAAATAATATTATTCATGACAGTGACAGACAAGATTGTCAAAATTTAAATTTAAATTCGGGAATTGATTCTATTTTCATTAAACCATCCCCAAAGACCGTTAATATCGTTAATAGGACCGATGAGATCACTGTCAATGAGCTTAACAGCAGGCAAATTAATGTTGATGCCATTGAAATCATTAATGAGACCTCTGACATGGAGGTAGACCACGTCTAGGGCTCTGATAGCGAGGGACAGTGGTCTAGTCGAAAGTCTAGAATAGAAAGCGATCAAATAAGACCCCAGAGGTTGACAATATTAGTAAGAAGGTGGCCGGTACTTCTGCTTGGCCAAATCTTCCAAAATCAACAAATGTGTCATTAAATAATCATTTGACAAAAAAGGTATCCACGCCAGGTATCAAAGTTGGCCAAACAAAAGTGCCGGTTACGCCCAAGGTAAATAATGACCAACCTGAAATTGTCGCTGATAGCGTACCGGAGGCAGGTAAGCCTAAGCTAAAGGTGCCTCCCATTGTTATTAGGGACAAGGTAAGGTATAATGAATTAACGGGACACCTGCGGTCAATGAAAATTGATTACGGACGAGCTGTGACTGTGCCGGAAGGTGTGAAAATACATCCATCCACGCCGGTAGACCACCATAAGATTATCAAGATTCTGGTGGCCAACAACATGCACCATCACTCGTTTAGGTTCCAGGACGAGAAGGAACTACATGTAGTTTTGAGAGGCGTCCTGGAAACCTGGACTGAGGACAAGGTAAAGCAAGATTTGCTAGATCTGGGTTTTAACCCATCACGAATAATAAGATGGCACAGCCCCAGTGGTGCGCCATTACCTATGGTCTTGGTATTCTTACCGCGATCGGAGAAATCCATTTTTGATTTAAGGGATCTTGATCATATGTGCATAAAAGTGGAGGCACAGCGCGTGCGCTCCACCATCTCCCAATGCCATCGCTGTCAATTGTATGGTCACTCACAGTTTCGTTGTACTGCACCCATAAAGTGCTTAAAATGTGCCCTTAACCATTTCTCTTACGAGTGCATTAAACTGCGTGAGGAGAAGGCAAAGTGCGCGAATTGCGGGGGTGACCACACAGCCAACTATATGGGTTGTCCGGGGCACCCCAACAATTTGCGCAAAAGTGCGCCACTTCACATAACCTACAATGACAACAACCGCAACAAGAGCACCGCGCCAAGAAATACATTCAAGTGGGGGCAACAAGATAATAAAAAATTGGGTAACGATGGCACTGGGAACGTCTCAAATCCAACGCAAGGGCCCCAACCAATACCAGCAGTTATGGAGCACGAATTGCAGTCCACAATGCAAGGCTTCCTTGCCCAGTTCACCAAATTAATGGAAGCTCAGTTTAAAAACATCGCGAGCTCCTTTTCGAAAACAACTGTTTAAATGGCCGCACAACAGGAAACGGCTTATTTCAAAATGGCTACTTTTAATGTCTGTAGCATAAAGCAACGGAAAATCGAACTTATCGATTTTGTAGAGAGAAACGAGATTGATGTGTTTCTTATCCAAGAGACTTGGCTTAAGGGAGAAAGGTTTTCGTTTCCGAAATACACGGTGTTCCGGAACGATCGCCTAAATAGACGCGGGGGTGGAACCATAATTCTGATCAAAAAACACATATCTGCGCAAGTTGTGCCAGGTCCTAACAGCTGTCCCCATATATTTACTTTTATTTCAATAATATTCAAAAATAATCAACGCGTACCCCTGGGGTCGGTTTACTGTAGTTCTTCGGTAGGTTTCTCAGGCAACTGTCTATCAAAAATTTTTAACAATAATAATAGAACGATTATAGGGGGTGACCTCAACGCCAAGCACACGGTTTGGGGTTGCAGGTATTCAAATCCGAGAGGTCGTAACTTGTTTAATTTTTCCGAAGCTTTAAATTACCACATTCTACCGCCGGAGGAACACACCCACATGCTTGGGCGTGGTCTTCCGGATATTCTGGACATTTTTGTGATTAAGAACTCAGTACAGCTATCACAACCGGTAGCCGTTTGTGATCTTAGCTCAGACCATATACCAGTAATTATCGAAGTGGGCAATCCGCTGGAAAGAGGAAGATGTTTCATTACCCACACCTCTACGAATTGGACGAGATACAACAATCTCTTAGCAAGTGTCGATCCGTTGCAACCGCCACGCAACGTGAGGGAGATTGATGACGCGGTAGTTTGTTTTTGAGTGAAATGTGCAGCCTGATGAACAGTTTGGATTCAGAGCCGAACATTGCACAGTCAGGCAGACAACACGTCTAGCTTCAAAAATTTTAAAGGGCTTCAACAGACGAGCCCATACGGGAGCGCTTTTTTTGACGTTAGTAAAGCCTTTGATAAGGTCTGGCATAACGGTCTCATACTGAAGATGATAAGACGCGGAGCGCCGAACTACCTCATCAAGGTAGTAGCTTCTTTTCTTGAGAATAGAAGTCTTGCAGTCTCGTCAGAGAACGCACTCTCCTTGACGAAAAATATCAGGGCGGGAGTGCCGCAAGGCTCACCTCTCTCCCCGATGTTGTATAATATATATACACATGACATTCCGCGCGATAGGCAGAATCAGCTCTATCTGTTCGCTGACGATACTGCAATTACGACTACCTCTAAGCAACCGTGGCTGATCGTTACCCGGATGCAGCGCCATATTAATCAGTTGGAAAAATGTCTTTCGAATTGGAAGATTCGTCTGAATCTCGCCAAAACGAAGGTCATTTTCTTTTCAAAAAGTCGAGTACGAAGGCCTGAAACAAGGCTCAGGGTCAATCGAATCGAGTTGAACTGGTGCCAGGAGGTCAAATACCTGGGACTTATCTTTGACCAGAAACTAAACTGGAGGTTGAACTCAGTCAATAGAGTCAAGCTTGCGCCAATTGGGCGCCATCTACCCCCTGCTTCACAGGCGGAGTAGACTCAGTAATCGCATCAAAGTTAATCTCTACAAGGTACTGGTCAGGCCGGTTCTGACTTATGGTGCGCCCTCGTGGTGCAACATAAGCAGGACTGAGCTGAATAAGTTCCAGGTTATACAAAATAGGGATCTGAAACTGATCGCAGATGTCCCCCGTTACACGATGAATCGGATACTGCATCAAGATTTTCGAATTCCAACTCTAGACGAATTTTTTCTCAAAATTATTACAGACTATTACAGACGCACAGATGTATCGACAAACCCTGAAATCACCAACTCACATACAAGAGCAAGACCAGACTCGACTTACAAACTCCCAAAAGACTATTTACCTTTACCTATTATCGGTCAAATTCAATAGTAGAGATGCACTAAAATACAGTTGAGAGGCACTAGAATAGTAGAGAGGCACCGTACATACGTTATGATTTAACGTATTTGAGGCGCCATACTACTGCATAACTAATACTTCCAGCCAGATAACAAGGCACACTCATCAAGGCAAGAAATGCTAATTTTACATTCTTTGTAAATGATAAGGTGTAAAAGCTAAACGAAGAATCAATTGATGTTAAAGGTTTTAGACCTGACGTAAAAAAACATTCAAGAACCAAAGTACAATTTTTATACTGGGAGAATGTGCAAGAAATTGCCTCCTAGCGAGCCGAGTGTATACTGAAGCATGTCCAGGCCTAATAATATAATAATTAAAAAATTCCGACTACTTCCGGATATTGGTACCCAGAGGAAACGAATTTTGCATAATATTTAATATTTTTTCCTGAGCTTATTAAATAAGATATTTGGAAATAAATTGCGCTTTGCAAAGACAACTTTTTCTGCTCTAAAAGTTGGTGTACTTAAAATTTAAATCTGACCTTTCATCTCTGAGCGATCATCAACTTCATTTTTTTCATTTACCTTTCTTCAATATTCGTTTCATTCAACTTTCAAACTCGCCAGAGTCATGATGTATCACAATCAACCTTTTACCAATCAAGAAAGTCATGCTAGGCAAATATTTCTAACAATTGCCCTGGCTCTGTCCAACATGACTGCAGCAACCACTGCTGCATTGAGGGAACTTGGGTGACCATCGTTACACCAACGCAGGGAATATTTCTTGAAGGTTCTCATGTATAAAATCTATAATAGGTTACGACAGGACTTTCTGATACACTCGCTAAATCCAACTACCACTCTGGAGGGGACCATGAATTTAAAATTAGAAAACCTTTATGGCGGACTGATGTCGGTTTTTTCTCGACATTGGGATTGGGTGTTGACCTATGGAATCAATTTAAAAAATTTTGACTGAACAATGCCTACTCTGCCAAATTTTAAGAGGCGTTTGAAAATTTCTCAAAATTTGTAACGCAGCGCATTGTGCTTACTTTTACTTATACTTTTGTATGTTATAAATTATCTTATTGTTATATTTTATATTTTATTGATATATTTTATATATTATTGTAAATGTCTCTACAGATTATATTTTGAGTGTCCTAATTATTTTTGTACTTAGCATCCACAAGTGTTAATACTGCTATATGTGTTACATATAAACAAATAAAATAAACTGAGATCTATCGTTTTCCGTTTATTTGTTTGTTTTTAGAAAGTGTTATTCATATTAGTTATTATAATTTTACGTTCTAGCAGTATCAATTATTCTTGATTACCATACAGTTTTACCAGCACAAAAACAAGTGAGACATGGACAGAGCCAATGTACTAAAGGCACGATTTTCTTGATTGGTAAAAAGTCCATTGTAATTTATCATTGTTTTTAGGAGATGTTTTTTAAACTCGAAATAAAAAATCTAGGGTAGTATTTCAAAAAATATAAGTTGATGATGGTCGCTCGTGGATGAAACGTTGGATTTCAATTCTGAATACACCAACTGGTAGGCCCAATAAAAACTAGTAAGCCAAAAAGAGATTTTTTCCCAAATATCTCTTAAAAGAAACTAATCTTCAATTTGTATCTTGTACTCTTCTGATTTTTGATTAATAATTAAACAAAATTAAGGAAAATTAGGAAAAACTAAGTCATACATTTTAGAATTAAACATTTTTTCTGATTTGTTTATATCATTAACGATATGAAAACCCAGATATTTTTTGTCGGGTTTTAGATGTATTCGGAAGCCTTGGGTGTTAAAGGTATTAGATATCAATTACTTGTATAATTTGCATGTATTAACGGCTATTTAAAATAATAATGTTTCTGAACATTTTTTGATTAACTTTATTGCCATGGAATTTAATAATTTGACTCTCAGCTAAATGGCATCCTGGTCTATAAAGTTGACTAAAATATTGTAAACATTGTTAATTTCAAAAGATTTAGGAAAAAACATTTTCTTCTTAAATCTATGTTACACCCTCTACGGGCTTAACGAAGCAATTTCGAAGTAAATTTCAAATTTTTTTGGTTTCCAGTTAGAATAATCCCATTCGTCATTTTCGTATAAGCATTCATATTTAAAATATCCTTTTAAAATTAACCGACAAAATGAGGCGTCTAATTCCAAAACTAGTTTAATCTACTATAAGGGAATTCTCAGGGAAACACAAAACAGTCTCAACGTTTTCAGGTTTCAAACGTTTCGTAGCTTAATTCCGACTTCCAAATTCGTATACCGGGTGTTGCATCGTCGAGCGGGACATAGGAAATCCCATGTAATTTTAAATGGGGTCAATTATTGGCTTCCCTAATTATTTTAGAGAAAAATTCTATTTAGGTTTATTAAAGAGCACTAAAACCCACATTCAAAAGAATAACTTTAGATATTTTTGATGAGCCCGTTTGCGGGTTATCGCCGATTTCTTTTTAACTATTTCTCCTTTTTATGGCCCCGTATTTGCGGGCACCAGTCAAGGTAAAAGATGACTGTCAAATAAAGTTGTCATTTTAAAATCTGTGCTTTATTGTTATAAAAACTCGTACATCGAAAATATTAGCCATGAATTACACTTCTGAAGAAAAAATATTGATGATTAAATGGTATTGTCAAGGAAATAGTTATCAAAATGTGTCAGACATGTTTGCTGCTCTGTATCCGAATAGACCGATACCTGCAAAATCTACAGTCGAAAGGACTATCAAGAAATTGGAGACAAAAGGCACTGTAATAAATAACTGCAGATGTGAAGAAAGGCAGGAACAAAGAAGAGATGCAAGAAATGAGAGGGACTTGCAAGTTTTATTGTGCGTGGAAGAAAATGATGGGAAGATCAGCACAAGGAAACTTGAGGATGACATAGGATTAGATCACACCACAGCGTTACGAGCTTTGAAACGACATAAATATTATTCATACAAGTATGAAAAGCACCAAGAGCTAAGAGATAGGGACGAAATACGACGACAGGAGTTTTGTTTTGGTATGATGGAAAGAGCAAACATGGATAGGGAATTTTTAAAAAACATTTGTTTCACTGACGAATGCACATTTACCTTAAACAATGAACCCAATGTTCAAAATTATCGATATTGGAGCAAAGAAAACCAACACAGGTTTGTGGAAACAAGGACGCAATATCCACAAAAAGTTAATGTATGGGCTGGGATTTTCGGAGAAAATATTATCGGGCCATTATTTCTTACACGAAATTTAAATGCAGAATATTTTTTGGAACTACTTGAAGATCATATTTTACCTACTTTACATGATGCCGCCAGGGAAAATCAGGAAGTTTGGTACCAAATGGATGGCTGCCCGGCACATAGTACCTTGGCTGTCCGGGAATATTTAAACCGTGCTTTTAATGGAAATGTTATTGGCTTAAATCATACAGTAAATTTGCCAGCCAGGTCTCCTGATTTATCGCCAAATGATTTCTTTCTCTGGGGCCATTTAAAACACAGGATATACAAAGATAAAAAATACCCAAATCTAGACGAGTTAAAAAATGCTATTTCTGCCGAATGCAATAGAATTTCAGTTTACCAACTAGCGAATGTAAGAAGAGAATTTTATGATCGCCACGGTTATTGTCTAGCAGTCAATGGAGGAATATTTGAACATCTTCTTAAATCCTAAAGTTCTAACAATTTAATAGTACCTACCTATTAATTAGTAAAATATTGAAACATGCAAAATGTCATAATTAACCTTGTAATTGGATACTTTATTTTAGTTTTATTCAGATTAATTTGTACTCATAAATACACCTTTAATATTTTCGATGTACGAGTTTTTATAACAATAAAGCACACATTTCAAAATGACAACTTTATTTGACAGTCATCTTTTACCTTGCCTGGTGCCCGCAAATACGGGGCCATAAAAAGGAGAAATAGTTAAAAAGAAATCGGCGATAACCCGTAAACGGGCTCATCAAAAATTTCTAAAGTTATTCTTCTGAATGTGGGTTTTAGTGCTCTTTAATAAACCTAAATAGAATTTTTCTCTAAAATAATTAGGGAAGCCAATAATTGACCCCATTTAAAATTACATGGGATTTCCTATGTCCCGCTCGACGATGCAACACCCGGTATATTATCGTGGCACCTATCAAAACTGATTCACACCTAATAGAAAAAAACGGCATCAGCAAAACCTTAATACTAAGAAAAAAAGATGGAGTAAAGCAGTTTTGTAACCACACGGTGGATTAAGAAAGTTGTGAAAATGTCGAAATGGGATTAAAAGAACTTTGAAAGAGTCGAGAAGTGTTTTTATTCGACATTATTTGGTACAACATAAAACTCAATGAAAGCAATTTTTAAACATTTTTTTTTATTGCACATATTGAAATTAAATTCGTAGCTCACCGTCTCTTCCAAAGCCATGGCAGCGAAACCGTCATCCACAGTTTTAGTATTGCAATCATCCAAATCTCCTGTATTGTCAATAACATTCTTATTGAAAGTTCCATCCATGTTACCAAGTTTTTTCCAATCCGGTTCAAAGTGTATTTTTAAAGGTGTATCAACACATTTAGCTTTGCTTGTTACCTGCAACTTTCTTGGGAAGAGGATCCAAACTGATGAATGCAAAGGATTTTCCTTTTTTGAGTACCGCCTTGTATTGTCCTAAATTACTTCGATAATTGACCTCACCTTTTACCATTATAGTTTGTGCCGCTGATTTCTCGATTTTATTAATTTAGATTCGTTTAACTAATGAGAAGTGAAAATGCCATTGACTAGGAAGTTTAACAGTTGATTCTACCGCTTTTTTCCAATCAAAATGTCAAAGTCTTTCTGCATATCTAACACTGTTGCATATTCAGAAAAAATAGCTCTATATTTATTGGGTTCAACTATAACTTCTTTTTTTTGTACTATCTTCTGAATTGTTCCAAAAATTTTATCAAGCGGTAAATATGAATGAACAACTATAGGGAAACCAAATAAAACAACGGCAGTCTACCTCCACAATATGTATTTCAATGTTTATCTTTATATCCTACATGTTTCGGACATAGAAATGTCCATCATCAGGGATACTAAAAGAAATTTACAGTGTGGGTTAAACGTTTTAAGTAAAATGAGAGGACTTACCAGTAGTCGATTACGGCAGCTCTATCATGCATAAGCGACGGCGACGATCAAAATTATGTTAAAATTGAAATTGTAGGTTCTAATGAATGTTCAAGACTGAATGAGAAGTGATATTTGAAATTTTGGTCAAGGTATCTTTGAAGAAGGGGATTCCCAGTCTGCAGCCACTGAGACAGGTGATGAAGCAATTATGTCATTTGTAGCTATTTAGAGGAGATTAATATAAGTGAGGTGCTCAAAGATGCTTCATCTAACCGTGTCTAGGGTGTGGACAACAAAATACTGGGTTAGACTTGAATAACACATTCTTAGGAGATAAACAATAAATGAAATTAAATTATACTATTTTAAGGTTGGAATTTATTAATTTGAAGCCAATGAGCAGGTGGTGAAGCAATTATGTAGGTTGTAGCTAATTAGAGGAAAATGATGTAGATAGGTGCTCAAAGATGCTTCATTCAACCATGCCTAAAGGATTGGCTAACAAATTGTTAGGCTAAAGGGGGGTAGAAAATGAACATAATCTTATGATTGAAAAAGTGAGATATAGAAAATTAAAATTGGATTTTTACCATTTTGACTAGAAGTGAAGCATTTATGTTAAAAACATATTGTTTTAGCTAATTAGATGATATTATAGCTCAAAGATACTTCACTTCACCATGCTGGCGTGCAGGAAAATGTTGGTTGTCAAATGGTAATGACAGCTTGAAAAGTCAAAAAGCAAAATACCGTGAAAGTCGCATGCAAGAGAGGCGCAGGGGTGTACGATAAATTGATCAACGACCGACCACTGGTATACGATCAGCTGTATCGGGAACAGACGAGCACTGAACTGAACTCCATACCAAATGGGTGGGGGATAGTAGTTTGTGAGGGTGAGCAATAAGGTTGCGGAGTCCCGTCGGTTCCCGACACCACAGAAAGGTGACCAGGGGGGGCCACGATCAGGTTATGGCGATAAGTGGGCATTGAGGTTCAAAGTTTAAGTTGGGTACAGTGCCAAAGTGAAACGTACAACAAGTGGTTAACAATTAACAATAGATGGCGCATAACAATACCAAAGTAAAATAAAAGGTGTTCCTAAGATTAGTAGTGGTTATATGAACCATAGTTTAGAGAGGTTATAATGTTATTTGGATAAACACTAGATCAGGATTAAGGTTAGATCAATGTGAGAGAGATTATTTTAGTAATGAATACAAGAATAGTATGGAGAAGATGGAATGTTAATTACAAGTCTACTAGATTAAGATTATATAAATGTAAAATAAACAATGAAATAGTGAGATGTATGATAAAAATGTTGTGTAATCCTGATAGTACAAACACCGCTGAACAAGGAAAGAGAGAACAGAGAGAGAGAGAGAGAGAGAGAGGGAGGTGAACCTAGTTGAAATGAAGGGCATTGAAGAAAAGTGTAGAGGGGTGATTAACTTGGTCATTGACGCTGCTAAAAGACGGATTTTTTAACATTTTGTTAATCTCCATAACTTCAAGGAGGTCAAGTATATTGCTTTTATGACAGAAATGTAAGAGAGTTGTGTTGTTATCTGAATTAAATTCTGCAAAAACTGCAAAAAGTTTTTGATGGCAGCCACGAGGACCTCAATAACTTCATTACCTTACTAAACTCCATACATCCTTCAATAGTTTTCACTCACGAATCTGAGACTGATGGCTCTTTACCTTTCTTAGACTTAAAACTTACCAGATCACTTAATAAACTCAAATTTGCCATTTACCATAAACCCACTAGCACAGGCATTATCCTTTTCTCTTCGAACCACCCCTATAATCAAAAGTTAGCAGCTTTCCACTCTTATTTCTCTCGCCTTTTCTCCATTCCTCTTGATAATGCCGATTCAAGACTGAACTTGATATCATCAGACAAATAAGCTATAACAATGGATTCCCTCAAAAATTAATCAATAAAATATATTTCAAACATCTCAACAGACATTCAAACCGGAAATTAATTCACAAAGAACCTTCTACAAAAAACTTTTGTTCTTTATCTTTCTGGGGTCCTCTATCTTATAAACTTAAAAATATTTTTCAATATTTCAATATTGATACTGCTTTCAAGACTCGACATTCTTTTAAATCATTCATAGGCAATTCTAAAGACAAAATTCCACCTCTCAGTAGATCCGGTGTGTACAGAGTCTGCTGTTCCACTGAGAATTGCAATACAGCTTATATTGGCCAAACTGGACGCAAATTTTCCACTCGTATTCAGGGCCGCCGCTAAGGTGTTGGCCGCCCGTGTGCAACTCAATATTTGCCGCCCCCCTTCCCATCTAGATACTAATATTAAACGAAATGTATAAAAGTTGCATAGTTACTTTTTACATATGTATCAATAGTAATCAGTAAATAGGTAAATACTTACTCAAAATTTTAAAGTAATATCCAACATCCAACACAGTCAAGCCTAGGAAGTCTCCAAATTTAAATACAAACGTCCATTAAAATAAAATATAACTAAATAACATAAAAAGTAATAATTAGAAACGAACTTTTCGGGCTTTCGTTTCGGAAAACTTTTTGACGATGTCTTTAGTATCCAATGTCGCACACACTTCATGTTCGATAGATAACATAGCTAAAGCAGAAAGTCTATTTTGCGTCATGGAGGATCGTAAATAGTTTTTAATAATTTTAAGTTTTGAGAACGACCGCTCAACCGTAGCTACAGTAACCGGTAGCGTTAGGAATATACGTACGATTATAGTTAAGTGTGGAAATGTTGATAGAAGATTATTTTCGCAAATGTATTTAAGAACATCACTAGAACTTTTTTCTGTGGTAAAAAATGGTTGAATAGCTTTAATTTCTTCATATAAATCTGTTGCACTAATATCACTCTCTGAGCTGTTCATGTCTGTAAGGGATTGATGCATTTTCTCACAATTGATTTTAAGTTCGTCATCATTCTTAATTTTGGTTAAACCATATATTACTATTATTAAATACTTCACTTCTAGTCAAAATGGTAAAAATCCAATTTTAATTTTCTATATCTCACTTTTTCAATCATAAGATTATGTTCATTTTCTACCCCCCTTTAACCTAACAATTTGTTAGCCAATCCTTTAGGCATGGTTGGATGAAGCATCTTTGAGCACCTATCTACATCATTTTCCTCTAATTAGCTACAACCTACATAATTGCTTCACCACCTGCTCATTGGCTTTAAATTAATAAATTCCAACCTTAAAATAGTATAATTTCATTTCATTTATTGTTTATCTCCTAAGAATGTGTTATTCAAGTCTAACCCAGTATTTTGTTGTCCACACCCTAGACACGGTTAGATGAATCATCTTTGAGCACCTCACTTATATTAATCTCCTCTAAATAGCTACAAATGACATAATTGCTTCATCACCTGTCTCAGTGGCTGCAGACTGGGAATCCCCTTCTTCAAAGATACCTTGACCAAAATTTCAAATATCACTTCTCATTCAGTCTTGAACATTCATTAGAACCTACAATTTCAATTTTAACATAATTTTGATCGTCGCTTATGCAAGATAGAGCTGCCGTAATCGACTACTGGTAAGTCCTCTCATTTTACTTAAAACGTTTAACCCACACTGTATATTTCTTTTAGTATCCCTGATGATGAACATTTCTATGGCCGAAACTTGTAGGATATATACATAAACATTGAAATTTATATTGTGGAGGTAGACTGCCGTTGTTTTATTTGATGATATCAACTCCACTGTAATGGACTACTTCTTCAAGTTTAAAACTATAGGGAAAGTTACATGAATCTCTCTGACGGTTGACTCGGTTAAGTATAGCCACCGCATAAGCATACTCATCATAGTAATATATTAATGAAGCTTCATTAGATCTTTTCCATCTTATATTTTCTGTTCACGTATAGCTGGTAATGGCACTCTTTACTTGATGTTTTGAAGTAGAATGCCCCTCGCAAATTGTAAAGTTGTACAGGTCTAACTAACTGCGCTAAGTAATATGCTGCCTGGTCAGGAATACGAGGAAGTGCCATATCATTTTGGCAAACAAAACCTAATTCAATTACGTTTTCTTCTGGTAGTTTAGCATTTCATAAAATACCTTTGATTTTAGTTATTCACTCATAAATTGCATATTACCTCAGTCTTAGTCCCTGCATTTAAACAGTTTGGGCTGCAAAATATTCTAAAGGATAAAAGCAGTTTTAATATTGTACAAAATTTAGCGCACTACAATTGCACTGGATATAAAGAGTTCTGATAACAAATTTTATAATTGGATGTAGATAGTTTTGAAACAGTAAGTGTGATGGATTAAAATAGTTTTGGAACTATTGACAAGGTTTATATGCAATTCTTACTGGAATCTAAGAGGTTTTAATAAACCATATTTTAGACATAGATAAACGTCATTTAAAAAAAACAGCGCCACCGCTGGAACTGGGTGCCTCAAATAAACACTTGTTTATCAGCCAAGTCACTGATTTATTCGATTAGGAACTGAAGCGCAAAGTAAAAGCAATCGAAAAAGCGGGTTGAAGAACTAATAACAAATATCTATTTGTCAAACGTATTAGTTCTCGGGTGATGGCACCGTCAAGGGCTTCTGTATTATCTGATGCTCCACCCTAATCTGATATAAATTGTAATGATAACCCTCGAAGCAATTTAATGCCGGCGTCAAAGAAAAATCTCAACCCGCACCAATATATTCACTCGTTGATTTAAGGCTTAAATTTTTAACTATGGGATTACATACTTGCAAAAAATATAAAAAATAAATTAATAACCAGTATTAAGTTAGTATGCAATACCTAATAAGAAAATTAGAAAAACAACAGACGAAAAATTATCGCAAAAATTTTAAAATTAACCAAATATACCTTAATGGACCAATTCGATTTTTCTTTATTTAAGTATAATCTTGATGATTAATTGACTAACTTTCTTCCCTTTATTATATATGCCAAAATTTTTATCTGCAGCACTTTTTGTATTTTTTTAACATTGAAAATGTTTATATTATCGCACGGGCACGTTAGTATGGGTACGGAATTCAACAAAATGTGTTGCATTTGTCCCTTTCGTCACACAGTCTAACTACACCGAATTAAAATGATCCACAAGCGGAACTACGCGAACCGCCGCCGCCAAGTCGGTGCACTACCACCGAAAAGACAAGGCCGTGAAACGCCCGATTTTATAGACCGATAAGTGATCACAAGTCGACCCAAAAATTCTAAAATATAAGTTTACGCGGTGCATGGAGCATGTTTTTTATTTGTGTATTTTATGGTATTTACTACCTATAATCTTGTAAATTACAGATATTTTTTGCTGTTTAAGTGTGCTTGTATTTAGGTACTGTGCTTCTATCGTTTACTTTTACTTAGACATTACTATTAATAATGGTTAATATCAGAAACAAAATTATAAGTATCTTTAAATTAAAATGCTCATGTGCGGATAAGCAATAGCATAGATAGGTCTCCCTATTCCACATCCATAGCATATTGAAAATCAAGTGTGCGTGTAACATTTAAGACCTCTTATTGAAATAGTCCCTCACTATTTGAACATCTAATATAATATTTAATGAAATGCATTTTATAGGCCTACCTAGAATAATGTTCTTATATACAGAGTGTCAATTTGATAATATGTCGAAAACTACAAAAATTTTAAAAATGCGGTTTGACATGAATGGTATAGACTGGGACAAAAGTACGGGAGGGGCAAAATTCCCAAATGTTAAATATGTTAATACATATAGTTGATGCAAAACAAAAATCGATGCATCAACCCCTTCGAGTGACGTCAGTTATCGACATTGTTGCCAGCTTGTAACCAAAATATCTGAGTAAGGGAATTACTCAGCTCTTTTTAATAAAAACAAGATAAATATATAAAAACTTCCAATAGATTATATATTTGTTTACTGCATAATACCTTTTACCATCAACTTTAGTAGATCTAACACTTCTTTTATTTTCATCTTGCCAAAATCGATCAATGGTACTATTCTGAAAAATTCATGTTTCATCCAAGAAAACGAATTGGCACAAGAATGCTTCTTTTTCTGTAATATATTCTTTCAAAAATACGAGTCGTTTGAAAACTACATGGGAAAGTTCCATAAGCCCTCGCTTCAGTTCACCTTTTTACCATCCGAAGCCTATTTTCTTGAAGAGGCTTCTTAAAGAGTTACGACAACCATCATATAATCAACGTAATCGACAGAGATATGTATGTGCACTTTGTTTCTCTTAATAGAACAGTTTTTTAATGCTATCTATGAAAAGATCTGGAGCTTTTGTTAAAAAATAGACGAACCACGAACCATTAAGATTGGTTTTGCATGAAACGTCAAACGAAGCCAACGAACGAGCGGGCGCCACCGCACTGTTTACAGTTGTATTGGCAACTATCGGCAAATAAAATTCAAATTATGTTAATTTTTACAAGCTTAAATAAACAAAATATTTGCTTTAAGTGGGTTCGTATCAAAGAAGAATACTTTAAGTTTGCAGTAAATTCAATATCGCATAAAGTTAGAATCTTCGTGTTTCTCTCGTGGAGAAACTGGGAAAGTGGTGTGTCGGAGGGCGGCTCTGATGATGGGTTTGATAAGGAGGGTCTTGTTTTTGTGGCTTAGTGCGCTGTGGCGATTGAGAAGGGAGTAGAGAAGAGAGTGGGTCATTCTGGCTTTATTGAGGTTGCCTTGGATATGGCGTTGCTAGTGGAGGTCTCATCGAGGGTGATACCGAGTTATTGCACTGCGTCGGACCAGGGGACATCGCGTCCATCCAGGTTAACCGCGTCGAAGGGGAGTTGCCTTCTGTGGGCAAACTGGCTGGTTTGGGTTTAATCGGGATTGAGGCGGAGTTTCCAATTAACGCAGTAATTGGAAAATTCGTTTGCTGCTGTTTGCAGCATTCTAGTGACTAGGTAGGGACGCAGTGACCTTACGATAAAGGCGGTATTGTCGGCATAGAGGGCCAGGGTGCTCTCGGGAGGTTTAGGAATATCGTGGGTGAAGATGTTGAAGAGGTGCGGGGATAGGACGGCTCCTTGTGGGACTCCCGCTTCGAGGGTGCGAGGGGTTGAAAGTGACTGTCCGATGCGGACTTTGATTTTGCGGCGGGCGAGGTATGATTGATTGAGGCGTACCAAGTTTGAAGGATAACCCATAACCCAGAGCTATCATCTTGTGAATCAGGCCGTCGTGCCAAACGGTGTCGAACGCCTTTTCGTACTGATTCCAGTTAAAGCTCTGAGTTATGAACTCAGTGATTCGGGGGGCTTGGAGTTCGCAATTGAGATTTTTCCGAAAGCCGAACTGTCCGTCAGGAAGGACGTTTAGTTCGGTGGACTTCTCTTTGAGGCGATTTGGGATTATGACTTCAATGATTATGGCCATTGAGTTGAGGAGGGATATGGGTCGATAGTTTTGGGGAAATGTGAGGTCCTTTCCAAGCTTGGGGATCATGATGACAGTAGCCTCCTTCCACTTTTTGGGAAAGTAGGCTAGCCTGAGAGTGGCGTTGGCGATGTTGGCCAGAGTGGCCATGCATTTGCGGGGAAGGAATTTGAGGATCTTGTTGGAAATGTTGTTAGGGCCTGGGGTTTTTTTGGATTTGCGCGAGAGTATGATTTCTGCGACTCCGCGGGGGAAAACTGGTCTGAGGATTTTCTCAATTTCGTCGGAGTGTCTGACTAGTTTGGCGGTGCGCTACACCAGTTCTCCATGATCAGGGTCAATATCATGGTTATCATTTAATCTGCTGTGCCTTTTTCTTCTGCTTCTACATACTTGAGGCCTTGGGCAGAGTGAATGTGGGGAAATTTGCGGGCTGCTGTGAGGAGTAGGGTTTTTTGCATTCTCCAAATGCTTTTGTCTTGGGGGTTAAGTTCGCGAAGTCTATCAGTCCATGGGTCTTGTCTGTAATTGAAAAGGGCGGTTTTGATTTTTTGTCTACATACGACGTTGTATGCGTGAATGTCTTGGGGGTGGCGTGTGTATTGGGATAGTCTGCGAGCTCTGCGTTTGTCACGGTAGAGTTGTTTGATGTTGTCAGGTGGGATGATGTGTTGGGGGGTGGGTCGGTGGGGGGGACTTGGGAGGTGCTGGCTTGAATGGCCTGGGTGAGCTCGTTCTCCAATCAGGAAACCGCCTCATGCACTTGATTTTTGGGTGTGATGGGTTGTTGCCTAGGCTTAGAATAATGGGGTTGCGATTAGTGGTGCCTTCCTGCAAGGAGGCAATGACTTAGGGCATATTGATGTCGATTGTGCTGGGGTTATATTGGGGGTTGCCAGGGTAGAACGTTGGAGTTTGGAGGGCTGCTATCACCGCTCCAAAGGCCTCAGTCGCGGTTAGCAAGGCGTTGCCATCCGCCAGGCTACGCCTGCAGCCACAGGCGCGGTGTTTAGCGTTTAGATCCCCAATCGCCACTGTGCTATTGCCGGGCGGGATGATGTTTGAAATATCGAATTGTGTGATTGGAAGTAGGGGGCTTTTGTAGCAGAAGTGAATAGTTATTGTGCCATTGTGCCTAGTGTAAACTAGGATGCTAGACAATGTGAAGTTATTGGTCTGGGGAGGTGTGAGTATGTCGTCGGCTATTGTTTTACGTACTATGAGAGCTGCGCCTGGCGGGGGGTTGGCCCATCTGTTATGTAGACGTGATAGCCTGAGAAAATGTGGCGTTTGTCTGGGGCAGTTTTTGGTTCCTGGAGCGCAAGGATATCGACCTCATGCCTGGATAGGAATATTCCTATTTCAGGCTTTCGGACCACTATGCTATCAACGTTCCAGAAGGCCAGGACGAGGTTGGTGGGCTTATATACCTGTGAGGCCATTGAGAAGGCTGATCATTTGTGGTTGGGCTACTAGGGTCTTGAAGAGGGGCATGAGTGCCTTGAGTTTGTTTTGTTGGATTGGGGCTGGAGGGGTTGTTTGGGGGGCTTGGAGCTTGTTAGCCGCTTTAGCCGCGCTGGCATAGCAGGTGGGTGGGGGGGCTTGGCCTCTTGGTGCTTGGGTCTGGGGGCTGCGGGTCTGCGTAGTTTTGGTAATTTAGCGCACCCGCGATAGCTAGCGGCGTGTGATTCGCCGCAGTAAGCACAGGTGGCTGGGGTGTCGGGGTATTTGGGGCATTCGTAAGTAGCGTGGGGTTGCGCGCATTTTACGCATTTATAATCCGCGACACAGTTGAGCTGGGAGTGCCAGAAGCGTTGACAGCGGTGGCATTGCGAAACTCTGTTGGGTTTACGCTGGGGCTCCACTTTGATGGAGAGGTAGCCGACGTATTTAACGTCAAAGATGGCGGTTTCGGAGAGCTGAAGCTTCACAAGGAGCAGTGGAATTGGGTTTTTGGTTTTGCGGCTTTTCATGCGAGCCACCGATTTAACCTGGAGGTTTTGTGCTGCGAGATCGGCAGCTACATCCTCGGGAGAGAGGTCGATCGGAAGGCCCGAAAGGAAGCAACATCGGTGATTGTACTTGACCCTAAAAGGTGGATGAACAATGGCAGATGTAGCTTTAGAGCGACATCTTGTAATGACCAAATTCATCACCTGGCCTATCCAATAAGAATCAGTTAGAAATGGAGAGGAAAACTGCTGCAAAGACCAGGCAAGCTGGTCATTTATTAGAGGAGTCGCCGACAAGAGCCGAGTACCCAACAATTAGAAATCTAAAGGTTAGTAAAGTTGCTTCCTTTCTCCGGATTCATCTCCAGACACGTTTTGCCATCATGAGGCTATAGAATCCGACAAAAAGCTAGATTATGTTAAGTTATGTAATATACGAAATTTATTTACCTGTAAGCCAATAATTGTATTAGGTGGCCATAAATAAAATTGCCATGTGAGATTTCGTGAGGTAACAATCCGCGTGGCAAAGGCGTACGGTTCATGGAAGCGATGAAAGTACCGCTTCCTCTACTGCTTCCATAAGAAAACATATTTTCTATTAAAACTAATTTAATCAATTCCAATCGAAATACCTATTAACCTATTAATTTCTAATTTTCAAACCAAACCCGGCCCTGGATGCCTTACTGACCAACGCATAATAAAGCTTCTTACATTAAATACTGCTCTCTGATTTGCCGGGCGAAGTGATCTTTTCAATCGCATACGCGTATTCTATCGAATATTTAGATGATCATCCTTCTGCAGCGCTGCGTTTCAAGTCCGCTTGGCTAATGGTTCTATCACGCGCATTTTAAATTGTAATTAAACCGACGAAATATCTAGTTTACCTTTCATGGATTCGGGAGTCTATCGCGTTTTTTCGGTTTATGAAACACACCCAGTTGATATAATATCTTGAGAAAAAAAAAACGTTATTTGAGCGAGAAAATGATATTGTTATTTCCCATTAGCAAAAACTTCGTGTTAAAAACGTGATTTTTTTTTTTAATTTTATGTAATTTTATTTCACGTTGCATGTTACATTTTCACATTACACCCTATTGCTACGCCACTGTTTCGGTTATACACATTTTGTAATGAAATAAATTATTTTTAATTTTAATAACCATTTAATAAAACATTCTGTATAAAAACGTACCTAATATTTTCAAAGTTTTTGTCTGTCCATAAGATGAGGGCACAGAAAATATAGAGGGCGACAAATTTCTCCTATTCTAGCGCATTCACCCTAACTTAAAATAAAATGTGTTTAAGGACTTTTTTACGTTACGTCGTTGAATTTACAAGATGAAAATTTAATGCTAATTGAATCTGCAACAAGGAATTTATTTAGAAGAATGGAGTTGTAACAAATTTGACAATGTAATAGTTGTTTCTTTAATTAAGTTTGATTTTAATAAAATAGGTAACGTCGTAGGACACAAAGAAACTAATAACGGTTTTCAAGGCGTATAAAATATATTATTTTTATATAAGAAGTGAATGATAGGCGTGTTTTGGACTTCCATTGTCTCCATTATTATTTATTTTATCACAACGTTTTAACTGATAAACATCTCCACTCGTCGTCAGGTATGTTTTATCAATAGACCCTTTCCGAGATGCAACCTCAGCTAAGGATTTGTGGAACACGTTAAAAACCTTTATGCTGAAAAATAATTTACGACAACAACTAGGTCTACTGCATACGCTGATATCTCGAAGGTTAGAGAATTGCGAATAAAGGCAGAGTTATGTTATGCAAGTGATCGAAGTGTTTTAAAAATTAAAGCGGAGTGGTTTCGAGATCAGTGAGAAATGGGTGGGGTCACTCCTAATGGCGGGATTACCAGAAAAACTCGGCCCGATGATCATGGCGCTTGAACACAGCGGTATTGCCATAACTACAGATGCAATCAAAACTATGCTAATTGACATGGCTGAAATATGAAGATTTTAAAAAATCACAACAAAGAATGAAAATACTAATGCCGTTTTTCTTAGTGAAGACTTTTAGTTATTTACATTACTAGATGCGAAAGTTAATGTATTGGTGTGAGGAGGTTTCTGAATAGCCGAGGCGAAGCCGAGGTGATTCAATACCTCCGCATACGTGTGATGTATTAAATTTTTTCTACTTCTGTTCTCTGATCAATATATTATTAAGTAATGAACTTCGATTTTATTCAAATTATAATGATAAAAGTAAGTTTTTCGACCTGTAAAATAATCCATGACAACAAGTTATTTGAGTGCTGTCAGAGTCTGTCAGTTCGAATTTTTTAATTTCGCTAGTTTACAATGTTCTCCCAAGACCAAAACGTTGCTATTCAGAAGGCGGCCGATTTGGCAAGTGCCTCATTGTTACCTGAGAAGTCAAAAGGTAGATACTGTTCGGGATCTTCTTTGACTTCTAAGTCAGGCAGTGGCCTTTAACTTGTTTTATTCTTTGATGCTTGTGTCGGCCAATCTTCTTATCAATATTTGGTTTGGGCAGAGCCCTAAGTTGCTCATGTGTCGTGTAATCCTGGAAAGCTGGGCTTGTCGAGGCCACCAGCATTAGTGCCTCTCTACAATAGCTGGGGCAGCCAATTCTTCGGAAACTTGTAAGTTGAGCGTGGAAGGGATTGTACATGAGTTTGTCGAATTAGTGGATTTGTAGCGACGTCCGTCCGTCTGTAGTAATCCGTTATAATTTTGTCATAAAATTGAGTTAGTATTGGTATGTCAAAGTCCCTGTGAAGTACCCTGGTTACAGCATACCTTGGGGCATCCGCAATAATTTTTAAGGCCCTATTCTACAGTACCTGGAACTTGTTGTGCTCCGTCCTGCTTATTGTGCACCATGTTGGTACACCATAAGTCAGGATCGGCCTGACCAAGGTTTTGTACAAGTTAACTTTGGTTCTATAACCAATTTTACTTTCCTTGTGAAGCAAGCAGTAAATTGAACTTAGCTGTTTAGCAGCCTTCTTTCTTCTAAGTTCAGAGTTTTTCCTCCAGTTTAACCTTGCCTCAAAAACTAGTCACAAGTACTTGACTTCCTGCACCCAATTCACCTGAATGCCATCTACCGATAACCTGGTCTCAGGTCTTTTCACCCTGCTCTTCGAGAAGAAAATGGCTTTCGTCTTGGCAGGATTCAAGCGAATCTTCCAGTCCGAAAGCCATTTTTCTATAGCTCGGATCTGCCTCTGCAGTCTTGTCACCACCAGCCACGGTTGGTTTGACACCGAAGTGACTGCAGTATCATCGGCGAATAGATACAGCTCATTTTGTCTGTCCTTCGGGATATCATGAATATATACATACAGCATCGGAGCGAGAGGAGAACCTTGCGGGACTCCCGCTCTGATGGGCTTTGGCTCAGAAATCGCGCCCTCCGACGAGAGTGCAAAACTTCTGTTCTTCAAAAAGGAGGTGATTATTTTAATTAGGTAGTTGGGGGCCCCCAACCTTATTAATTTCAACGTCAGACCGCAGTGCCAGACCTTGTCGAACGCTTTTGAGATATCGAAGAAAACCGCACCCGTGTGTGCTCTCCTATTAAAACCTTGCAGCACTCTGGTTGCCAGCCTAGTTGTCTGTCTTACCGTGCAATGATCTGCCCTAAAACCAAATTGTTCATCAGGGAGAACATTGCGCTCAATGACAAAGTTGACCAAGCGACTCAAAATTATCTTTTCAATTATTTTGGCTAGGCTGGACAGTAGGCTTATCGGCCTGTAGCTGACAACCTGGGTCGGATCCTCATTTTGTTTAAGAATAGGCACTACCTTTGCTTTTTTCCACACACACTGGTAGTGACCCTCCTCGATAATCGCCTTTACGGTTTACTATGTCCCTTATTATATTGTTAGGCAGATTGCGTAATGCTGCATTTCTTATGCCATCTAAACCCGGGGCCTTCCTGATGTTTAAATTATTTAAGATTCCAGCCACCTCCTTCGTCGTGACATTTGCTACATTCTGGATCGGGTGGTCAATTCCGTGGTATATTTGCACCGTCCTGGAGACCCTTGCGTCTTTCTCTGGATCGGCAGATGGGTTTTCGCTAAACTGTTCGCAGAGCTTTTCCTCGAACAATTTAACTTTTTCTTTGCAATCCGAGATTATTTTATTCTCCAGGGTTGTGACGAATGACATCGGTCTTATAGTGCCCCTCGTCAGGACTCTCGACATTTTATAAATACTGCCATCTTCCATGTTTAAATCCCTTATTCTGCCTTCCCAGAGAGCGGATTCGCGCTCATTAGGTTGCTGTTTAATAATGTTACTCAGTCTGTTCGCTTCAGCTTTAATTTGCGGATCTCCAGTGCGGCATGCTCTATTCTTGACCCTGTTATTCTTTTCTCTGATTGCATTTTTCAAATCATCAGAAATGGCCCCGAACTTTGAAAATTCGGACACTTTCGTAACCGATGCGCTTGCCAGAGTTAAGTTATTATCAGTCAGTTTTTCGATTGCCTGGTTAATTTGTTGCGGCCCTCTCAAAGGAGGGAGCGGTTCAATCTCTTGCATAAGTGTTTTATATCGCACCCAGTTGGTACTTGTCTTAGATTGAAACGCCCTCCCCTTATCGCGAGGGTCTCCAAGCTCCAGGATGACCGAAAGGTGCTCTGAGGTGAGCTCATGCAAAACTGTTGGCTGAGAAATTTGCCCTGTGTTTTTAATCACGAAGATATCCAAAATTTCCGGAAGCCCACGCTTAAAAAGATGAGTGTGGGTCTCCGGCGGCAAGATATGATAGTTAAATATGTCCGAGTGGTTGAATAGTGAGATACTATCAAACGTACAATCTGTTTCTGGAATGGTTGGCGGATAAAAACGTTTCCCAAATTGACGAAAATGTGATGTTTGCGTACTTCTTAGAGAAATCTATAGCCTTATCATCTCCGTCCCTATGGTCATAATATTCCATGCCTAAATTGACTATTTCTGTAAACAAAAATATAGATATTTCGTAGTTTAAGAAACTCATTGCATTTATTAAACGAAAAAACGATGGTTACGAAGCTAAAAAAGTCTAAAATTTTCAGAAAGAAGAAATAATAAAATGTTTACTTGACGCTTCTAATCATGGCTATCTATCTACGAAAGTGATAGCAGTAATGGGAATAGCTGGAGCATGCCGCACCGATAAGATCCATAATATGTGGTTGAAAGACGTCGAAATCAAGGATGATGTTGCTATAGTTAAAATCCTTCAGAGCGAAAACAAGGTTCAAAGAGATTTTATGATAACCGATGATGGAGCTCCAGTTTCTTTTGTGAGGTTACTACAAGATTACATTAAACTTCGGCAAAATAATGCACAAGACGAACGCTTGCTCTGTCTCTATGAACAAGGTAGGTGTGTGAATCAGGTGATTGGAAAACACACTATTTCGAATGTTCCCAAAGAAATTGCTAAATTTTTGAAACTTCAAGATATAAATAAATACACTGCTCATTCGTTTAGAAGAACATCAGCTACGTTTCTCACGAATGCTCCAGGTGTCGACATTTTGGATTTGAAAAGACATGGCGGTTGGAGGTCTTCGTGCATTGCGAAGGGATATATTGGTGATTCGTATACTAATAAAATCGAAATTTCCAAAAATATCTTAAATGGAACTCCTACTTTTATTCCATCTTTTTTTTTTTTTTTTTTTTATTTCAGTGAGGTTTAGGAAATGCTTTTCTATGCACTCTGTAGCAATGATTGTCGTTTTGCTACAGGCGTGTGGAACTACAGCGCATGACTGACCCACTAAAACCCTGTCCTCACTCTTCCCGGAACCGCCTCTCGGCATTACTTCGGGGTTTCTTTACTCTTTTTTCCTATAATATTTCTTCTTTTCTATCGTCTCCTTTCTTCCTTTTCTTTTTCTCTCATGATTTCTCTAAACATATTCATAACTGCATTCCATCCTTTTTCTGTTGTAATTATCTCCTCCACATTTTCCTTTGTAATCTCTCTTTGGCATATTATGTTTGCTTTTCTTCTACCCTCTATATGTCTATTACATTTGAATATGGTATGTTCTGGGGTATCCCTCTCTCCACAAAACCAGCAGTCTTCGTCCTCTTGTTTGTTTATTCTTTTTAGGTACGTTCCAAAAATCCCATGTCCTGACATCGCTTGTGTTGTATAGTAGTCCAAATCTCCGCCTTTTCTCTTGATCCAAGTTCGTATATCTGTGATGAAGTTTTTTGTCCAGCCTTCGTATGTATTCCATCTTGCTTGCCATTCGTTCAGCATCTGTTCTCTAGCTTGTTTTTTAAAGTCTTTCCCTTCCTTGTAAATCATTGACCGCTCTTTCACTGCCAGATCTAGGGGCAGCGTTCCTGCCAGTACCTGCACCGCTTCTAGTGATATGGTTCGGTATGCCGATATTATACCTATCGCCAGACGTCTATTTACTCTATGAAGCATGTTTACATATTTTTTATATTTAATACCTTTACTCCAGATTGGGGCTGCGTATAAAATTGCTGACGTTACAGCACTTGTCAATATTTTTCTCTTGTGGCTTTTTGGGCCTCCTATTTTGGGCATTATCCTCATGAGTGAGTTTATCGTGTTGTTTGCTTTCTCTTCCATTTTTTTAATATGTTCTTTCATCTCCATATCTCTGTCTATATATACCCCCAGATATTTAACTGCTAATTGACTTTGTATTACTGCGTGTGTCAGTCTTACTTCTGAATTTCTTATAGTTCTACGTCCTGCCAGTATTACCAACTCCGTTTTACTACGTGCAACTGATAAATTCATGTTCTCTAATTTCTCTATTATATTTCTTGTTGTAAATTTGGTCTTTTCTTCCAGTTCTTTTCTTGTCCTAGCTCTAACTATAACTGCCAGATCATCGGCATACGCTAGGTCTATTCCTCTTTCGACGTCCGTGCGTAGAATCTCATCGTAAAAAATATTCCACAGTAGCGGTCCCAGGATCGAGCCTTGTGGTACTCCGCAACTTACTTTTCGTATTTCGTTGTTTGGGGTGATTATACTTCTATCCTCTAAGTAGGACCCTATAATTGCACGTAAGTATTTACTGGTTTCCCTTTTCTTTAGGGTCTCCATTATACCTTTCCACGGCGCTGAGTTAAAAGCGTTTTGTATATCTATAAGGACCATTACGCAGAATTCCCTATTTTTCAATGTTTTCTATTTATTTCTTCATGTATCGTTTTTACCATATTTAGTGCGTCGATCGTCGATTTACCTTTCTTAAATCCAAACTGATTTGGGCTTATCATGTTTTTCTCTGTAGCTTCTTTTTGAAGTCTGTTTTTTATTAAAATTTCGAACAGCTTTCCCGCTGTATCTATTATGCATATTGGTCTATATGTTGTTTGATCGTCCTGCCTTTTTTTTTGGGTTTTCCAGTAGTACCACTCTAGATTTTTTCCATATTGTCGGAAAGCTGCTCTTTGTTAAGCATTGGTTGTATATCTCTAGGAAGGCCATGGTATTTCCTTTAGCACATTCTGCTATTACTTCTGGTGGAATACCATCCGGGCCAGCAGCTTTTTTCATCTTCATATTTCCTACGGCCGTTTTTAGTTCTTCTTCATTAAATGTAGGTATTTCGTTTCTCTCAATTCTCAATACAGGCCATGTATTTATTGGGTTACTCGGGAATAATTTGACTATTTGCTCCCTTAGGGTGTCCGGGTCTATTTTTCTTTTTTTAAGCATATTAAAAGTCTTCATAACTATTTGGTACGCCTTTCCCCATATGTTGTTCTCCAGTTCTCCGCATAATTGTATCCATTTGTTTTTTTTGCTAGCTCTAATTTCTTTATTCAGGTCCTGTTTCGCCGCCTTATAACTTTCGTTTATGATGTGCATTTCACCCGCCTCCGTTCTATTTCCTCTTGCTCGTGTCCTTTTCCTTCTTAGTTTGCTGCATATTTTTCTTTTTTGTACAATTTTGTCGTTCCACCAGTATACTGGAGGCTTACTGTGCTTGGGGTTTGCTTTTTTAAAATGTTTGTCGCATGCGTTTATGATCTCTTGTATGAATTCTTGTGGGTTTAAGATATTTTCTTTACTAAATACTTTGTGAGACTCTTTTGTGTCGTGCTGCTCATTTTCCATCTTTTATTTATATTTTCTTCTATTTTATCCGGTATTTTAATATTTATTATTCCGAACATTATTGATTGGTGATCACTATAATTTTCTTTCTCATCCTCCACTCTCCAGTTTTGTATGTTTTTACTGGCTCCCGCGCTTGCCAGGGTGATGTCTATTATGGAGTTTACTCGTGGCCCTGCGTATGTAGGTATATTTCCTTCGTTTATTATCACCATTTCTGTTTCCGCTATCCAGTCTTCTAACATTATCCCTCTGTTGTTACTAACTGCTGATCCAAAAATTGGAGTTTTTGCATTTAAGTCCCCGCCAAGTATTTTATTTATCTTTTTACTTCTTTTCAGTACCGTCTTTAGACAATTCAATAGTATTTCAAAGTCTTCATCTTGCCCATTTGGTGAAAAATAGCACGATATTATCAGGTACTTTTCTAACTCTACCCACACGTATCCTTTGCCTTTATTGCTACGAACTACGGGTATATTTTTGTTTATATTTATAAAGCTGTCTTTTTCCCAGTCCCAGAAATCTACATTGTTAGCGTTTCTATTTGCTTCTTGTCCTATAATTATGTCTATATTTTCCTCCTCTATCGTTTTACTTAACAGGTCGTGCGCTGCCCAACACCTGTTAAGGTTTAGTTGGAGAACTTTTATTTTAGTTTATTTTTGAGGGATCCCCCCTCCCTTCTTCCTTACTTCTATAAGTTTTGGCTTTTGTCAGTGCAAGTAAGTGGTATTTACATTTGCCGGTTCCAGCCTTATGTCCGGCCTTATTACAGATCGGGCATGCTTTTTCTTCCTTACATTCCTTGCTTTTGTGTCCCTGTTTGCCACAGTTGAAGCAAAGGTCGCTCCTGTCGGTGCCTTTGCAGTTGCTTGCTTGGTGGTCGTAAGCCCAGCATTTGAAACATCTTTCCATTTTAACTTTTCTCTCTAGTTTACATCTCACTAGTCCTATTCTTAACTCTGTGTTTGTTTTCATTAGCTTGTCAGCCTTCTTACTCGGGATCCATACTGTAATTTTCTGAGTATTATTTATACTAGGTCTTGTTTCGCTCAGTCGGATGTCATCGTCTCCTTCTTCGCCTATTTGACCTCTTATAGCCTCTGCTATTTTCTCCTTAGTAGTAATTGCATCTAGGCCGCTTATAAAGATTGCCTCTCTTGGCGAGCTTTCTGCATTTCCCTTTATTTTTACTTCTGCCTCCTGACAACTCTCCTTGATCTTCTGTCCGAGTCTTTTTACAGCTTCTTCGTCTTTATCTGTTGTAATAATTAATCTCCCGTCTCTGGACTCTCTTATGCCCTTTATTATTTGCCTATCCTCCGTGCCCATTACCTTGTTTTTTACATCTTTCAGTAGTTGTTTGAAATCCTTTCCCTTTTGGTCCACTATAACTGCGTACGTTCTTGTTTCGCTTCTTGGAGTCTTAGGTTGTACTGTTATTGTTTGCCCTTTTTTTTTCCGCATTTGTTCTTGTAGTGAATATAAGCGCCTTTGTCTCTGTGTCCTGGAAAATCATCTCTACCATTTTCCGGAACTTTTCTATTTCTAATCTCTTGACATGATGTAGCGCTACCCACTTATCTTCTCTAGTTTCTTGTTTTAGTTCCTGGAGGTGTTCCCATAATGTTTCATCACTTGCGTCTAGGCATATCTTGATGATCTTTTGTCCTTTTGCATTATTACCTCTGATTTTCGTGGTCTGCTCCATTACACCATATTCTTCGGCGATTTCTGCAATCTCCGGGAATCTTCTTTTGTATAGCCCCTGAATGCTTTCTTCCATGTTTCTATCAAACGGCTCTACCAGCACTACTTTCACCACATCTGAGTTTGTATTAAGGGGATTTCCTATTTTAATTTCGGTTTTTTTGTAGACTTCTTCAGCCCAAGTTTGGTTTGCCAGAATTTTATATTCTTCAAGTGTACTTTTTTCCTCTATCGTTTTTACTAGTTCTTCTGTTAGTTTTGTAGAGTCCTCCGTTTGGGTTTCCGCGTCTTTGCATATTACTTTTTTCTTTGTTAGCCTTTCTTCTCCGCTTGTATCTGTGCTCTCTTCTGTCTGGGTGTTTGTATTTATTTGAGAGGTTTTATATTTTCTTTGTTCTTGTGTAATTTTTTCTCCTCCTATAGTTTCTGAACCCTCGTATCTGTGGTTGTCAAGCCATGTCGAGATTTTGGTGTTATTTGCAGCTTCAATATTTCTCCTAATTTTCGCTGCCATATCTCTTATTTCTTTCTTTGTATTATATTCGAAATTTCTTTCTAGATTTTGTGCCGCTCTGGTTATATTATTCAGTATCTCTTTTAGTCTTACATATTCTTCGCTTTCTTTTCCCTTGTGGGTTTCCTCCTCGTCTGAGATCACTATCGATGAATCTGGCATTTTCCTTTTTTTTGTGTCTGGGTCCGTATCCATATCCACTGATTTTGCTCTCTCTATAGAGCTTAAAGATCTTGATCTTGGTGTAGGTGCTGCCAGTTTTTTAAAGAACTGTCTTACGCTGAGTTCTTTCTCTTTTTTTCGTGTCCCTCCTTCTATTCCTTTCACGGTTAGTGTAAATACCTGTCTTTCCTTTGGGTCTTCTACATTTTCTCTACTTGTCTGTTCTTCTTGGTTTCCTACGTTTGGGGGGGATCTAGCTATTGAGTCCCTTCTACTAAACGGGTTGGTTACGTCCACCCCTTCTCCTATTTCGTCTTCTTTGTTTGAAATGTTTAGATTTGAGTTTTCCATGTGTTCCCACGATTTGGGTCGAATTATAGGTCCAGCACGGCCGTGGGCCCTTCCCGTGCTAAGGCTGTTTGTCCCCTTCGGTTCGCCATTACCTCCGGGCATCGCTTGTGACACACTTACCCCTGTACCATGCAGCTCCTCGGCACGATGGTGTTACACCTTGAGCTTGGGGTTCTTGGTTTCTTTTCGGGTCTCCTTCCCTAGACTGGCTGCCTTCTCCGCGGCCTGCGAGTCCAGTCTCCCCGTGAGCTGGTTTTGGTCCGCCCCGGCATATCTGCCGGTGCCCCTATTCTGGGGGTCGTTCCCCTATCCGCCACCTGGGGAGGCGCTCGGTATGGGACCAGCAACCCGGCCGAGACTTTTATTCCATCTAACGACGTGAGAGTGACAGAGTTGTAATATGGTCCAAGTCCAGGATAATAACGAGACTCTGATACGAAGCGGCGAAGCTATTGAATTGAATAATATTCCATCAAATTAATTTTCCAACTGTTTAAATTTCACTATTAACCTTAAAGGCAATAAATAATTAGGATTATTTAAGTTTTATATTATTGTTATTATACCACTTGTTTTTTCAACAAATATAAGCATTTTGTTATTAATTTTTTTCCAAAATTCGCTTGAAGAAATACAATAAAAATTTCCTATGAGTATTCGTGTTTTTTGTCCTGGCACCGAAAGTAGTACTTTCATAGCTAGAAACATACTACTTTCGTAGTTAGCAACGTATAATATTCAGGTAACTCTAATGTTTACTTTCGTGATCTTTCGTGTTGCTAGGGCCCGAAGGTTAATTTATTTATACAGTAGTAGAAAAAATAAATTGGACTGGTATATTGATACGGGAGCAAGTATACATTTGACAGTCAACGAACACTGGATAAAAAAACAAGTGTTCTTTGAGTGTCAAAGTTGTTATTCTTATTATGTTATTCCTGTTACAAATGTTCATTGTGTGCCATCATTAACAAATAAGTAATTATCCTTGGGTAAGCTGATTGCAAACCGAAATAATGGTGTTTTGAATCAAATGGTTGCAAGATTACCTGGTTTATAATGGAATTAAGAAAACTTTCTATGAGTCGACATGTAATAATCATAAAATCAGAGTCAGAAGTAGAGCTAGAAACTGAGCCAGTAACATTGAAAATCTCTGAGAATATAGAAGACAGAGTTTCAGTGGGAGACTCTGAAGATACTCAAAGTTTAGATGATGTGACAGAAAATTCCAATGGGGTGAAAAGTGATTCAGAAAATTATGAGCCAGAAATAGAGCCAGAAGTTCCAGAAATAATAAGAAGATCTGAGAGAGTGCCAAAGCGTAAAAAAATTAATGATTATGTTAACGATTTATCCTTTAAAAATTAAGGCTCTGATCCGGAGACATTCAAAGAAGCTAAATTCTGACAAAGCCAAGTGGACTAAAGCCATTAAAACGGAGCTGAAATAATTTGATGAAAGTGAAGTGTGGAAATTGTGGCCTTTCCAGACAATGGCAGTGTTGTTGAGTGCAAGTGGGTATTGAAACCTAAGTTTGGCAATGAAATAATGTAAAATATAAGGCCAGATTAGTTGCGAAAGGCTTCACACAAAAAAAGGCGTGGACTTTGATGAAACATTCTTTCCAGTAGTCAGACATTAATCTCTTGGATTATTATTTGGACTTTCAGTACAATTTGATTTTAATATAATACATTTAGATGTGACTGAAGCCTTTTTAAATGGCCGCACCTAGAGGAGAATATTTGTATGAAATTGCCAGAAGGTTTTTGTGTAGACAAGAGTGTAAATGATAGGGTTTTGAAGCTCAAGAAAGCTGTATATGGACTAAAGCAATCCTCACAACTGTAGTATAAAAAAAATGGAGCTCGTTTTAACTAATTTAAATTATCAAAAATCAGAATTTGAACCTTGTTTGTTTTTAAAACTTGAGGATGGTCTCATAACAATCATTGCATTGTATGTAGATGATGTTTTTAGTTTTCTACCTTTAAACAGGAAACTGAATTTTTGTAATAGAAAAATTGGCGTTCAAAATTAAGGTTTTAGGAGAAATTAAGCAATGTTTGTGTATGAGGATTAGAATGGATAAAGACAGAAAAACAATTTTTTTGAATCAATAGAAATATATTGACCAAATATTATAATTATGGTGATCCAGGGCAAATATCTAATTAACATAATAATTACTTACTTCATCTAGCGCCAAATTTGATCAAAAAATATTAAAGATATAACGTGGGACTACGTACGAAGTACCTAATTGTAAATCTTATTGTCTAAGGCCAGTTACTTGTGTGTACGAGTGTGACCAGCTTAAATTGGCGTTAATTAAACCATTGTTCAAAAGCAAAGAGGATTCAGAGAGTATGAACAACTATAGGTCCATAAGCCTTCTTTCGAGTTTCTCAAAGTTGTTTGAGCTGCTTATGTGTGATCGACTTAGGGGCCGTTCATAAACGAAGAAACGAATTTTCAGACAAAATGACCCCCCCCCCCCTCCCCCGTGTGACACTCCATGACATTTGTTGAAGCCCCCCCTGAAAAACACGTAACAAATCCTGACCCCCCCCCCCCATAACCCAAAAATGAAATACATCACAATTTATTCTCAATCATCTCATCACTTTTTATTTTATTTTTGCGAACTCAACTGTACAAAAAAGAAGGTTTAGAAAATGGTCAAGAAAATGCGAGGAATAATTTGAAATAGAAATTCATATCCACGGAGTGCGTAAGTGATCTGCAATCGTTATGAAAGGAGCTCGAGCGATATCTTCTCTCTGCAAAATTTCGACGCCGTTTTTTCAACCAAATCTTCATCTATCCATTCACATGTTTCTTCCTTTTCATTTTCAATAATCACAGTCAGTAACTCCCTCTGACGTTTTGCTGCTATTCTCACAGGTCGGATTTTTGATGTTGAAATTTGTTGTCCACAGGTTTTTTTATGTTTCTCTGATTTGTCTAAAGAGGCTAAATAGAGACCACACTCTTTGCAAACTCTGCGTTCCAAATTCTTCTTTACTGATGGGCAAGCAATATCGATTTGTCACGTGACTTTATGATGAACCCTTGTCCCCCCCTGTGACAAAACGTGACATTATCCGCATCCCCCCCTAGTGCGTCACGAGGTTTATGAACGGCCCCTTATGGGTTTCATGAACGAATGTATTTTTTTTTCCGAAAATCAACATGGTTATCTGAGGGGTAGATCAACGCATACAGCTTACCCGTTAAATTTTAGAATGTTCTGAACAAACTGGAGTTATATAGTATTAGGGGTCGTGCTCTAAAATGGATTTCATCATATTTTGAATAATCGAACACAAAGAGTTGCTTTAGCAAGGAAAAATTGTCTTTATAAGTCGAAAATTTCGCAAAATACGGTGGGAAGTTCACAAGGCCGTATATTAGGGCCAATTTTGTTCATTATATTTATCAGTGACTTAAATTTCGAAATAGTTAATTTAGTCTTGATATCCACTCTTACAGAGTATGCTGATGACACTAACATTTTGGTGGGGGCTAAGGATGTATCAGAATTGAAAACTAACGAAACAGGAATGCTCCAGGGGACATAATTGTGGTTTCGAAAAAACAAATTGCTTTTAGATAGAGGAAAAACAAACATTGTAATTTTTAAGAATAAGCTTAATAAAAAGAAATACCAGAAACCTTGGAATTTAATCAAAAGTTACTAGATAAAGCTCCGTTTTAATGGCTTCAATCCAATCCACTTGGCTTTGTTAGAATTTAGCTTCTTTGAATGTCTCCGGATCATAGCCTTAATTTTTAAAGGATAATCGTTAACATAATCATTAATTTTTTTACGCTTTGGCACTCTCTCAGATCTTCTTATTATTTCTGGAACTTCTGGCTCATAATTTTCAGAATCACTTTTCACCTCATGGGAAATTTCTGTCACATCCTCTGAACTTTGATTATCTTCAGAGTCTCCCACTGAAACTGTATCTTCTGTATTCTCAGAGATTTTCAATGTTACTGGCTCAGTTTCTAGCTCTACTTCCGACTCTGATTTCATGATTATTACATGTAGACTCATAGAAAGTTTTCTTAATTCGATTATAAACCAGGTAATCTTGGAACCATTTGATTCAAAACACACCTTACCCGATAAACATGTTTCTGTGTTACGACTAAGCGCATCTCCCTTATCTATGGTTACGACTAAATTTGTATCTATAAGGACGTCATCGAAACTTTCATTATCTTCAGAGTCTTCCACTGAAATTGTGTCTTCTGTATTCTCAGAGATTTTCATCTGCGCATAATAACAAAGTATCTGAATGTAACAGCAAGGCGAACCGTGAATTTTGTGAATTTCGAAGCTAGGGCTAGATATGGAATCATTTTCTGGGGAACAAATATAAAGTTACAAAAAATGTTTGTTATTCAAAAACGTACGTACAATCATGTAGAGGCACTCTTAAAGCAAAAAAATCTTATCCATTTATGGACTGTATATTTATGAAACCATTTTATTCTTTTATAAGAACTAAGATAAATTTAATATAATTAATTACCATAATTATAACACGGGACATAAATTATCCAATACTTACTTTGGCAGTTTGTCACTGTCAGAAAGGAATCCATACTACAGTGCATTAAAATGCATAATAAATTTAATATCGCAATTACGCTCTAAATGAACGACTGTTCAAAAAAGGATTAAAGGAATTTCTTGTAAATTTGGAACCTTATTCTATTGGTGACTATTTACTAAATTAGGGATTTTTGTTTTCTTTGTTAATTTTTTTTGACGACGTTTCATTTTGCTTAGCTTTGCTAAAGAATCACATTAAAATTTCAGGCACTGCAACCTAGGTACTTACAGTCTTAAATATAAACCAACTACTCTTGAGAGGTCAGTATTCGTTTTCTCGGCCGAAATTACCTGAACAAATTTACATCGAATTAGAAAATTTCCAATTTCTTTCCAATTAATTGAAAACGTAATTTTGTTCAAATTACCCGCATTTGCTTCACTTGCCCAATTTCAAACTTTATTTTGCATAATATCTAGTTTAGCCTCAATCCTCAATCTGATATGATTAAATCCTGAGCCAAGAAGAAGACATCCTACATAAACGTAATTTTTCAAAAAGTCGAGTCAGTTACAATATTTTATTTAACCGTCGCCAATTGTCAGGAAATTAAGTGCCGACAAATTTGGAGATTTTGACAGATTTTTTTACGCTTGTCGAAGTGATAACTGGAGAGGTGGTCACCCTGCCGAACGCTAGCCACGAAAATTTTGACGTTAATGAACTTGGACTTAGTTTTGACTTTTTGAATCTCATTATTTTGATTAGACTCATATGGTTTTAATCACGTGATGGTCACGTGCAAGTAACGGCACACCGGCAAACATTCACCGTGCCAACTTTATTTATTATGTGGTAACTGGGGTCACGTGTCTGCCAGAATGTATAAAATTGATGGACCATCCAATGAAAGCAATCTAACCATTCGATGTATTTTCTAAATCTTTTAAAAGCTTGCCGTTATTATTTATTTTTATTATGTTTACTTGAATGGTAATTTCTCAAACCGAAAATAACAAACGATTTTAAATAGTTCTGAAAATGTAGTAGTAAACCTTGTAAAGAATTTTAACTACCAGATTAAAAATAAACAGTCTCGGTTGATAGCCTGCGTCTCGAATTTCGGTATTGATGGGTTTATTTTTAAATATTATTTAATACTTGAGAGTTATTACATTATTTTTAGCAATGAAATTTTGGGAGAATAAATTTACTTATAATCAGTAATCCATCATCAATGTGCAAAGTATGTAAGTATATACAAACTCAGTATGCGAGCAAAGAAAATTATAGCTACGCAATAGAAGTCCGATGTAATGCTAATTATTCGACCTCTCGATGGATCTCGGTTTTCAAAGGGGGGATCCTTCTTCGTTAAGCGGCCGGGCCCTGCCGAATGCACGTCCAAAGTTGTCGTCTGTCCGGGTGCGAAGCGACGGATTAGTTCAGTATATTTAGGTTTTATTATTGCAATTCATTCGGTAAGAAAAATTTTTTTTGCCTTCTTTAGGGTACCATATAGGAAGCTTAAACCCAAGTTTTTGTAAGAGTTGTTTTTTTGAAAAAGAGACAATAAACTGATAGAAGTAAAATTATAATATAGATAATCATTATTTTATATACAAATTTAATATTTATAAGTAGTTACCAAAACAAATAACAAGTGTCAGGATGGATTGATTGATTGTCGTGGTACTGTCGTTCAAAGCGCATAATTCGGTTTACCTATAACGAAAAATATTCGTGAGTGTCCGTGATCTTTTAGTATTTACTTGTTAATTCAACAATTATCCGAGAATCACCAAATGCAAGGGATACAACACGCAATGCATTTATTACTAATTTGTCTATTTCAAGGCCCAGTATCTAGGAGTTCGTAATATGGTCACGAGGGGATATAACACGCGACGTGACCCCTACCTAGATACCACCCTTTGACGTAAGGGGATACAACACGCAATACGTCTCACAATTCTACTAGTACTGAGTTGTGCAATGAGTATGAAAGGATTAAGACTCGCGACATACTCGCTCCACCTACTAGAGCTTGACCCTGTAGGCCGCATTCTGAGTAGTGCAATGGATAAAGGGGATTAAACGCGCGATTGTCCGCTCCAGAGAACATTTTTATGTGCTTTCGGATAATTATTAATATAGTTCAATATCAATTAACTTTATAATGAAATCAGCAATTAAAATAGCAGCAATTAATTATGGCATTTATGTAAACACCTAAAATACTAAAAGTTAAACACTCAGTGATAAAGCTCACCTGAATAGCTTGTCACTTGTAACACCCACAATACACAATAATTTTGTAAGTCTCGAAATATTCGTATTTACTGAACTGATCTGTACCACAACTTTAAAACACTTTCAACAACTAAATGCCTCTTATTAATTCTGCGTAATCTATGTCCCCTAGACCAAAATCCATGTGTTGGTAATAATCATAAATCAATGCCCTTCAATGTTAATATAAACATCCAAGAAACGGATCGAAAACGCTGACAAAATAATATCCACAGACGGCTGTGTTTATGTATTTCTCATGTTACCTTTTCTTAATATTCGTATCGATAAACGAATTTTAAAAGAATAAAATAACACAGGGACTTACATTTTCGACCATCAAACCTTTGCAGGTTGTCCGCCATCTTGTATCGCGAATAACAGTCGTATTTTTGATTTTTTTAAAGAAAACAGTAAATACCATTTTTCACGAGAAAAATGAGTTCTACAAATTAGTTGTTTTGATGTTTTCTTGTATTTTGCTTATTTGTTGCTTAAAAATCGATTATAAAAATAAAAAGATTATTGAAAATTTTTTTAGATCGAATATCTTTTTTTATTTCGGTGCTATCGCAAAACTTTTCTGGCAAAAGTTGTAATTTACACGATCCTTTTTTGTAAAAAACTTTTTTTTGTAAGAGCAATTGTTTACTTACCGTAGCGTCTGAAAGTTGCGCGCTCCGTCACTCGGTAGTTGGTAGTGCTGGGTTGCGAGCGCTGTGCCGTACTAAATTATTGTAAGTTTCGTTGATTGAATGGAGCTCAACATTTCCTCTTTTTCTTTTTTATCTTTTTTTCAATTAAAAATAATTTTGACTTTTTTTTATTTTGTATGATTTATATTGTAATTACCGTTTACTTGTTATTTTTATTTTCAATTTTTCCTGTTTTTAAATTTAACTTTGATTATTTTTATTGGCATTTCAATAATTTACTATTGCTCAATATAATTTTATATGATTATTTTTATGATTTATCTTGTAATAAGAAATTCTCAAAAATGAAGAATGAGAAAATTTTGAATTTCTATATTTGAATAAAAATGTAAAACATCATTACTCTTGAAATTATCAGAATTAATAATTTTCAGTTCTCGGAATCGAAACAGTTGATATTTTCACAATGAATAATTTTTAATGAGGATTATTAGAAGGTTTTTATAGATCGTTTCATATTATTTTTCATTAATTCATGAAAATGAAGTTTCACACACTGGACATAGAAAAATTGTTAATAAAAGTCCACATTACCTTGCAACATCTGCCAATTTCAAGTTGGAATAGTTTTTGTAGCACGTGCGATATATGGTAACTGCTGTTTTGTTCTTTAAACAGCACTCACTTTCCTTGTGATCTCGCAAATTTGCCGATTTGATTAGTGTTTAAATGCATTTTTCTTCAACTGTGATATTATTGGAAAGACTTAAAGCCTTTTTTCTTATAAAATGTTTTGAAAATATTACTTGAGATGCCTCGCAGTTCTGTGTATTTGATGTTAATTACTTATTGTTGGACTCACCCTCGTAGAGATCCAGAATAAAACCCAGGTCCTTTCATCTAATTTATCTAATCATTTATTTATATAGTGCGAAAGGTTATTATACAAAAGGCGCCAGAAACAATATGGCAACTATAGCAACTCAAATATAATACAATAGATAATATAACCTGCACCTTTTAATACTTACTAATAGATATATTAAATTACCTACCTTTAAATATAATACAGGCATTTCCAACACAAGAAACAGATCATAATTTTATTATTCAGACATGCTCTCTTTTTCTGACAGACCAACATGAACATTGTCACAACCGAGTAAGTATCTTGTAGCAACGCGGACAGAACTGGTGTTGCTAAATAATTATATCTCAACAGTGTTTCAATAAAGTTTATTTGTAAAAAGAGAGTGACCACAAAGAGAGCAAGATGCATATACTTTCAAGAGTCTATTACGAATTATTGCGCAAGCGCAGTCATATCGTTATACTCGTTTTGCCCCAAAATCAGACAAGGATGCCCATTCGGTTTTTTCAAAAATGAAGAGGTCTACCTATACGTGTAAACGGGAAACTCGTCGTGGAGTGCACTAAAAATTAGCTGCTTTTCATGTCGGATCCTAAGGTCGAAAACTCAACTTTCGATCCGCTCTGTCGGCATCGAAAGTCATATTTTCAACACATGTGTTATGAAAAACTTTTTTTTCTATTCCTTGTAATTTGGTTGCCATCAAAGACGAACGCCTTACTGACGCACCCTGTTATACAGGGTAACCTTAAAAAAGTATATTAATGCTTAGTACCAACTGATAAAGGATATCAAAAGAATGTTAAAATGTTCCTATACACTTATGTACAAATTTCTTTTGTTTTTGAGATAGGTTCAGAATATTGATGTATTTAAAAAAATATATTAATTTTTTAATTCTCTTCCGACTAAGTAGAGGGAATTGAACCGAAACCGATACATAATATCGTCTTACAGGTTACTATATTGTGTAAAAGAAAGCAAGATAAATAGTTTTGCTATGAAATTGGCACCATATGCATCTGTTTAAATGTCAGATTGATTTCTAGATTTGAGAAGTACTTTTCAAAATTTTAAATACACTTTTCAACACGCGTGGGATATAAGGCATTTTCTTACCAAGTTAACTGGGCTGCTTTGCTTACTTTCACAGTTAGTTGGTTGGTTTAGTAGATAAAGTTTTTTGTGGTAAATAAATTCTTAAAAATGAGTTCATGATTGGAGAAAAACAATAGTATTTTACTCGCAAGCAATAAAGCTGTACCATGCTAGTCAAATAATATACTATTAATCTATAAATCCACCAATAATTAGTAGAAATAAATTACAAAAAATTCAAAGCAACAAAGAAAAAAAAAAAAAAAACGAAACTGGGAAGTACAAACGAACTCGCGACTGGTAGAACGATATTTAACGCCACCTAAACCACTGCGCTACAAGCACATTTCAATAAAGTGAAATAGATTAGTGATCCTTGTCGCCCCCATATGCGGTGAGAAAATTTAAAACCTAGTTTCGTGTGACTGTATTAAGTGTCTTGTATCACTGACTGGCCAATTTTAGCTCTTATTATTAAGATGAATCTAATAAAAGATGCAAGAACTTCGACTTCTATATTTCAATTTTAACCTGTTAAGAAAGTATACAACTATTGGCAACGTAGCTCTCCATCAAGCTGAGCACAAGACGCGCAAATTCAAATTTGCTGCAAAATCGTCTGTTTATTAACTTGGTACAGCGCCTCTCGCGGTTCTAAGCCGCTCATAAGGATTATAGTTCTATTGCGTAGCTATAATTTTCTTTAGTATAAAACAATCTCACTTTCTTCAAGAACCTTCATAAACCCCAACAAGTTTTGTTGTTCTCTAAAGTTCAAATTCGACCATCTTGGAAATAGTGTTTACATACCCTGAGGCTACTGGATTTTATGCGAAGAAGAGCCGTTCGCTTGATCCGTGACAATGAACTGAAGAACGACCTTCTGGTTTTGTAGATCTGGTTGGTGGACGATCTCTCTTACTGTATGCTCCCTGTTTAACTCTGCATTCTATGATTCACCTAGTCTACCCTGTCATCCTGCATTATCACAATGTGTCCAGCCAATTTCTACTTGACAGTTGCTATTGTCTCTTCAGTTATTCTGGGCAGTTCCGTGTTTGTGGTATTTTTCTCCAAGTGTTAGTCCCAGCATTAACACGTGTACTGCATCTTGTGTCGCTCGGATTTTCTGTGCAATCCTTCTTGTTGGTGTCAACGTATCAGCACCATAGGTCAGAACGAGCAAAACACACCAGTTGAATACTTTTCTTTTTAGGCAACTCGGCAGATTTGATTTGAATTCGTACTTTAGATTTCCGAATGCAGCTACCTAAGTTGTGAAGTCCAGCTGAGAGTGAGGCCCCAGCACCATCTTGAAGGTTTCCGTTTTGGCCTGGCTGCAAAACGGTGGCGCCGTATTTAAAACCCCCCCTTACTCTCTGGCAATAGAGCTAGGGCATTTGCACGCGGTCCCTCAGCCTCTCACCTCAGCTTGGCTTCGTGGTTATGGCTTTACTTTTTTTTATTTTTACTTAATTTAAATAAATTTTCTAACTTAAAAAAAAAATAATTATTTTTTTTTATAACTAAATTTTTTATAACAGCGAAAGACGCGTTGCAATTTTCGGACAGAACCACAGAACAATAAAGGTTAGGGCAGAACTACCTGCTCGCTCCGAAAGAGAGAGACCAGTTCACACACTGGCGGCGACACGGAATAAAGTCTTTAGAGCAATGCCCATTCAATTGCAGATGCTCCAAGCCAGGAAAAATGAAACAGATGCACCTAAATTTAGTTTTACATAAGCAGTCAATTCGAAAATCCTACAATTCACTAAAAATTGTTTAAAGAAAACCCAAGTCCTAAGATATCCCTGCCATTCTCGGAGCAACCGGCCATTAATGTTATGGCCCACACATGTTCAGAAGAAGAATATTAACCTAGAAAATTCATTAGTCGATTTGACAGGTTTTCATGAAAATTATAAACAAGAAACACTTTTGGGAATACATTACCTACATACATTACATACATACATAGTATTTTATTAAATACTAGTATAACTCTCGGATAGTGTATTCCAGGGAGATATGTCATTTAAAATCGGAGGATATTGTAGTTTTGCTCGGTCAAAGACAACGAAAACAGAGGCCGTTGACCTTGGGTACGTACTTACTAGCTGTATGGTATTTATTGGTATTTGTAGAAGCTATGTCAGGCCAAACTATTAAAACTGTTGAGGAACTTATTTATGAAGAGTATACAGGGAACCAAACATCGTTTTAAACAGGCAAGGTATGTATTTACTTTATACAGGGTCATTTGTTAAAAGACACCATACACGTCAGACTTAGTTCATTTGTGACAAAATCGGATTGTCACAATGTCAATCCTATTCGTTATCTCTGTTTATACCGATTTCTTAATCAAGATATTTATGTGAAGTAGTTTCTTTTAATCTGAATACCAATGCCATTTACATACCCATTTTTGCTAAGTACGAGAATAGTTATCAGCTAGGTTTTTAGAACATTAATTTGCAGTCCAACCTTGACCGAGAAGCAATATTTAGTTGTTGTAGCATAGCAAATCTTAAATGTGTATATAAGGATTTCGCCGTTTAGGTTTGTTCAGATTAGTTTAAATTATTTTAATCCAAGAGGGCTTGGACTGAAAAACGTAGGGCTTGTTTTAGATCACAATTATAAGGGCACGATATATTTAACCAAATCTAGGTTAAAATTCTGCCAAATTCATAATATGACATGATATTCCAAACTGATGAATATCAAAATAAGTCAAAAAAATACAAATTTATTTTTGTTGTTTACAAAATTAACAAAGTAAGAATATGGAGAAAGGAACATAAAAATTATAGAAATTGCTGAAATTGGACAGCGCCATGCCCCAAGCATAAATTCGCGCGTCTCTTCATATTTTGAAACAATCTTTTCTTGTAACTGTTCTAAATTTTCAGCTAGTGTTCTAAAAATATTATTCTTTAAAAGAGGAAAAATAAAGTAATCTATAACCGACAAACAAGGTGATCTGAGCGATTATTCACCTCATCCATTATAAAAGCGGGTTGATTTTCACCTGATTATTCAGCGATAATCTCCCGCTCTCCGGTGAAAATCACCCGTCAGAAATCGTTAGTTTTTTATTTGGTAAATAATCTTCAAAATACATTTCGGGATTGGGAAATAATCAGAAAATCATTCTCAGATTTTTTGCCATTAGGAAATCGCTCTCGGGCAAGCCCTCGAGCGATTTCCACGGCAAAAAATCTTCGGAATGATTTTCGATAATTTCCCTATCCCTTAATATATTACTACAGAGAATGCAATATCTGTTCGAAAACTGATCAATCTGTCATGGAAAAAATTGCGTAAGTAGTTAATAGTTTCGGTGGTTGCACCATCCTGTTGAAAATAACCAAAATGTAGTTCATCGTATGTTTTGACAAAAAAATAACAAAAATATAAGTGGTGGTCAGAGAACACGAGCAGCACCAGCTGTGGAGCACGCGCGCAAATTGCCCTAGCTCGCGTAGAGGGGGTATAACAAGCGCCACCAGCTTTACCACAGGAAAAGCTGCAAACCTCCAAGATAGTCGTGGAGCTAACTCTCACCGTGCGAGCTTACACCAAAAGCAAAACTAATAATGAAAGAAGCATCAAAAAGGCAAGGGCGAAGCTGTATAAATAAAACTCATTTAGATAAAAAAAAAAACGTATTATTGATGGCTTTATTAAATTCAAAGCGAAAGAGGGGTTAGTTACTTAGACCTAACCTTATCTGTAAATGATACTGTAGATATGAGGACAGGAGAAATACTTTGTTCCGAAGTCCATTGAAGACAACATGAAAAAAATGAAAGATGATAAAGAGAGACTTTGTTCCGAAGAATAGATAAGACCATAGTCGGAGCTTCTAGGGCCCTAAGATAAATTTGAGAGGTTTAACACCGAAGTTGGGGTGCTGCTAAGTGCTTGGCCCCTCTAGGTCTCGGTGACCGGACGACTTGACTTTTAGCAGCGAAGTGTGCAGTCAAAATCCACCGAAGTATATTTTCTGACGTCCAGCAAACAGCAAATCAAAATATTGCAACAACAAAGTAAACTTAAGGGCGACAAAAAATAAGCCCTCAAAATTCTAAATCCTTTGCAGATTACTAAAATAGTTGTTGATCAAGAAAGGCCTCCTGCTTCTTCCAGCTGCCAAAAGTCAAGTGAGGAAGTAAGACCAAAAAGTGGCAGCCGTCAACAATGTCACAAAAAGCGGGAACGTCAACAAGAAGATAAGCGAATTGCAGCTAACCACTATTATTGGTACTTGGGCAGAGATACTGTCTGCACCGAAATGGAAAAGGAAGGAATAGACTGGTTCACATACTAGCGGTTGATATTGAAATAAATCAAGTGGGTCCCGACTACTTAGTTGCCTGTATTTAAACTAAGTGAAATAAAACAGATGTGCCTAAATTTGTTATTGAATAATCAATGTAATATCGCTATATTATTTTTGCAAATAAACAATAGTCCCAATATTCTCGACATTCGACAACATTCACGTCTCAATTTAAAACTCGGATCCGCGGAATCCTCAATTGTGCTTGATATATAGGCCATTAATATTCTTGGAAAAAGAAGAGAACTAACCTCTAAAGTTTTGAACTAAAACTGACAATTATAAACAAAAAAATTTCTACAAAAGTACTGTTGTACATGGATCAAATGATATAGTAGTTGATACCAGGAAAATCGGGTGATTAAAGATATGGACAAAATGTAATCCCGCTTAGCCAAAGACACCGAAAGGAAGGTCATTAACCTTAAGTGGGAAACCAAGATAAAGTCGCTAAAGGTAGGTATGTAGCTTCATAAAAAAAATAAAATATTGAACTTTTCACCAGTTTTAAAGCTAAAATTCAAATCAAATATGCGATATAGGTTTTATAAGTTTAATAAGCCAGTTCTAATGACTTAATAGTGACAAAAGTGAATTGTCACACTGCCTTCGATGAGGCTGGCTTTCTAGGTTGTTTGTCAGATCATAGTCACTTGTGCAAGGACTAAAGCTAACTAACTTTATTAAAAGATTAAGATTTTATGATTGTTTAATGTAACAATGTGAAGAGAAGGCGAGGTAGTTCTTTGAACCGACGAAAACCGCTTTACTAATTGTAGAGTCTTTAATAACAACTACAATCGGCATCAGTGGAGCTTCGGAAATTCCCAAATAGCAAACAGGCGTGTTTAACGAAGATTTGGTTTTAACGTTTGGCGTGGCATCTGATCCTCCAGAAAATGTAGCTGTTCTTAGATACCGAGTTGTAGATGTATTAAATTCGGTAAATTAAAACAAACACATGAAAAGTTCTGACATTCGTCGAATAATAATGGTTAGAAATTTGCCTATTTACGAATAAAGCTTGTCAGTGAATAGTAAAATAGTAAAGTAAGCTTATCCCTTTTTGTTTGTGTTGGGGAAATGTGTATCAACACGTCAAAGAGAATATGTTGATAAATAATGATGTGTGCGTGTAATTTGAATCTCTGCTATTTTTGTTTGAAAATTTACGAAGTTAATGGCAATAAGTCACGTAGCTAGCACAAAGCGCGCCTTCGTGGTACTTGTAAAACGTCATTGGGACACGAGCTCCTAATCGCGCGCCGGTTGAGAAAGGCAAGAAGCACGGTGCGAGGGTGAAGCCAGCAATCTTCCCAGATGGCTCACAAGTGTTTAAGTAAACAGTAATTGTTTTAATCAAAGGTAGCAGAAAATTAGCGAACCAGTGAGCAACCCTTTAGGCCGCGCAGTAAAAACTAATGTAACCACTAGTTTGACAGTGGTAACCTTTTGTCATGGACAACAGGTTGCCACTATCTGCTAACGGTAGCTCTTAATATGGAGGCACTAGGTTGTGGTTCGTTATACTTACACCTTTTCTTCGTCACTGGCTTGCCTTGGGCGCCACCTGGTTTGACAGAAGTTCAAACCAGGAAAAATATACCGAATGTTAGTACTTATTGGAAATCTATGCCATAAATAAAACTAGAATTTCACGCACAAACAATAAAGTTTTTATTAAAAGGAAATACTTGAGAACAAAATAAGGGTTTATAATAGCTTGTTATGTTAAAAGAAAGTTCGAGTTTAGTATTGACTTCTTAAAAAAAGGAATGAATGAGAGACAGCCTTTCTGGACGCAAGGATTTAAATAAAAATTGTGTATAACCTCGGGGAAGATTCTAGAACTTTGTAAATCTTTTAAGGACGTATGGTTATAAAAGTATTACCTTTTGTCAAGATTTACAATGTTGATTACATGTTAATAATTGAAAAGTCTAATTGTGAGAACTATGGTGAAAGATTAGTTAAATTACAAAAATATATCTAGATGACTTTATAGTACCTACTTTATACCAGTTAATGACTCATTATTTTGTTAGCAAGTGGTAGAGCGTTCCAACGAGGGCTGAACAGGGGCTTACTTTCGACTTTCCCTGTATTTTTGGAAAAACCCAAAATAACCAATGGGTGTATTTTTTCAGTAGAATTCAAGAATTACATAAAAAAAAAAATGAAACAAAAACAAACGACTTACGCCAAGGATGTAGCGGTTTGTAAATGGAACGCCCCATTTTTTTAATTATTTTGAAAAAGTCACATTTCTTTACTTTTATATAAACGATACGTCTTACAGATTTGAAAAAAAAATACCATTATAGAAATTGCCGAGAGAAATTCATAAAAATAATTTAAAGTTTCGAAAATTGCCGTAAGAAGGCGTAACGGCTCATTTATTTTTAAAAGTTTATTTTACTGCAAAAAATCCCACTTAAACGTAGAAAAGCAAATAAATAATTACAGAATGGCTAAGTGCTTGGAAAATGATGGAAAACATTTTCAACATTTTTTTTCTCGCTAAACTGTTAATTATTATTTGTAGTTAATAAGTCCAAGTTCGAGAAAATCCATTGAATAATAATAACATAATGAGAGTTCATTTAAAATATGCTAGAAGCTTCCTCCACTCCTTTATTAGGCGAGATTTGAAGAAATTCCAATAATAAAGTTTTTAAAAATTAATAAGCCGTTACGCCCTCTTGTGGCAATTTTCGAAACTTAAAATAATTTTTAATGAATTTCTCTTGGCAATTTTTATAATGATAATTTTTTTCTCAAATCTGTGAGACGTATCGTTTCCGAGATATGGTCGCTCCGTATCCTTATCCGGACACCCTGCATATTTTAATTAGAGATAAATAAATTGAAAACTAACAGTTGTATTCGTAGAAAAGTAAATGTACAACGCGTCTGAAAAGTAATATTTCAGCACTAGTTGAAGAGTATACTATTTTCCAAGATGTCAGCAATGATTTGTTTCATTTTAAATGGAGTGTATTCTTTTGAAAATTTGACTGGGTTACGTTATATGTATAGAAAACACACCCAATTTAACCATTGTCTGGTTTTATGTTTTATTCCCATTGTCTTCTCAATAAATAAACATTTCAATTTGTCTCTAAAGTACCTGATGACATCATTAAAGCACCAAACAATTGGGTGGTCTTTAACAATTCCTGCAGACAAAAGAATAATAAAGCCCAAGCTAAATTGGTCATGATGTCAAAGATCAGCTACTTAGTAATTCGACGTTTAGTTATAGTTGTCCTCCGATTCATTTGTTATATTTCTGCTACTATTCGCGGTTGACACATTGTTGGTTAAAATCTAAATTATAATAGCATTGTTATAAATATCGCAATGATTCAATGTTAAACATGAATTAAACATTGCATTATTTGTTTAAATCTTAATAAATTTTCTTCTGAAGTATTTATTGGAATCTAGATGATTAGCTGGGTACCTACAAAACTGTTGTCGCTTTTAAGAAAACACAAATTTATTTATAAAGCATGTTTACAATGGAGTTATCAAATTTATGACTGTGGCAACCTTTAGTCATGGACAATAGATTGTTACTCAGTGCGTACTGTAGCTCTTATCACAGAACTCAAAAATTTAAGAAGAGCGGTTCCCATGTAAAGAGAGATACAACACAAGGACATTTCAAATCATCTGTTCCGACGGCAGCGCAGTCTATAATTGGTGGTTCGGTTCTGTGAACTATTGTCTCGATCGGTCGGATTGTGGGCGGAAGCGGGGGAGGAGAGTAAAAGCAGAGCGGGAAATTTGAAATTCATTTATTATTAGTACCATAGTTATTTTTACCCGCAGGACGCATTTTAATTACATTTTTGCTGATGGCATCAACAAAAATGAATTAAAATACGTCCTGCGGGTAAAAACAACCTAAATACTAAAAATTAAAGAATTTAAATAATGAAACATAATATAAAAATCTATACACCTAACTTATATATTAGGGAAATAAATAAATTGTTATAAATAAAAATGCAGAATAAATAACTAAATATTTTAAAAGTTTGTACAATAATTTATAAAAGTAGTGAGGACCTCAGATTTAGCACAGAGTAAGCCAAGGGTTACGCAAATATCATTAAGATGTGCATCTTGACGTTCAGTTTAGTAGCAAGGATTTAAAGTGGGGTATAGGTAATCTAGGAAGATTGTAGAACCTTTAAATCCTTCAATGGTGTACGGTTATAAAAAGTGTTACCTCTTGCCATATCCTAACATTAAAAAAGTTATTAATTCAACTTTAGCTAATTTTAATGTTTAAAAAAGTAATAAAATTAAAATGACTAAATGTAATAAACTATGGTGAACGATAAAAATTAATTAAATTATAAAAAAAAATATATCTAGATTACTTCATACGAGTCCACGATGGAACCTGCTATGCAGTTACATCAATCCATCGGGATGGCCCCATGTGGTCAGCAAGGTTGATCTTGCACAGGACGACTAGAACCCCAAGCTCTTAGGCTACAACGTGGGCCTTGTTATCCCATGTGGTTTTGGTTCAACCTACAGCAAAAACGGCTAAATCGACCGAAAACCAAACTAACCCATAAAAATAACAAAAAAGATAATTACCCGCCGAAAACTACAAGAATTCCTTCTCCTTAGACAAGCAGCCCAAGGTAAGCAAACGACGAGAAGCGACAAAATCCCGAGTTTAGCATTGATTAAATCGTGATCAAATTATATGTCCTTCACCTTGAAAGTTTGACAGTTGTCCGGGTTATTACACTAAAAGAAGCACAAAAACGATGAAGAAAATCCCATAACGGTGCAAATATACTTACTGTTCAGGATCCTTTGGAAATGCAAACATGCTTATTCCTTAAATTTCTTTTGAGTGACACTATCGAAACGCACAGGTATTACCAGGCATAGTTTTACAATAGCACAGCACTCACAAAAACAAACAGACCAAATTCTTGTAATTTAAGTAATTGTCTTTTGTGGCATATCCTGTCAAGGGCCTTTGTGAAGTCGGTAAAGACCACATCAACCTGGTGTCAACTACAACAATCAAGCAGTGTTGTTTTGTTCTATGTTCTTTGTTTTTATCATACTGTTCCTTTTATGGTTTATTTGAATTATTTCTATTGCTCTTCTATATTTATTTCTTTGTTTTTTTAAACGAAACAAATTGATATTTTAAATAAACATACCATAAGATTGCCCGAGAGATTGCCCTTTTCCGGTTCAATTATTGCTTAGTTAGTTGGTTTAATATAGAACGCGTATATTATAGGTTGTATGCGGAATAATAGGGACTAAGTTGATTGAAAAACGAGGGAACTATATAATTTTAGATCTAATGTGGCGAGAAAACCATGATCCTACGAAAAAGGCTGAATGTTAATATATTTTTTCCACTACTAACCTATAACATCGCTATTATTGACCGATTATTAACGCTAGAAATCGTTTTTCTCTACCTTACCCACTTAACCAAATAACGTTAAAAAAACATTGGATTAACGTTGTGTTGGAAAACGTTGACCCGCTGACGATGTATAAAGTAACGTTATTTTCAACACGAAAATAACATTTAATCGGCCGCTAAATAACGTTAGTGTATATAACGTTAGATATTTTAACATTTTTTTAATGTGTTAATTTTGTTGCAAATTAACGATATACCAACTTATTTCTAACGTAAAATATCATTTCCTTTAATAACGTTGTTTTTTTTTTAATGTTATTTTAACGTATAAAATTTGATGTAGAACAACGTAATTCTAATCTACTTTGCTCAGGCTGATTGTTTCGGTTCATAATACCTAAAAACATGCTTTAATTTAATAATTTAAATAGAATGGGTAAAAATTCACATTTAACTAAAAATTACTTGGGTAGGTAGGTATTATTATGGTAATCTCCAAGAAGTATATATGTACATACATAATAATCGTATAAAACATAACCAAGAAAAAACTAACACAAAAGGCAGTTAAAAACCAAAATAATTGTTCTTTATTAAATTTAAAATGGCATTTTTTTGTATCCATTTGTGCTAAATAGTGATTTATAAACATTATGAAAGGCAAAACTAAATACTTAGCTACTACTTAGGTACCTCAATTCTCAATTTAGCTCTAAATACCTATATAGAATTCAATGCTCAATCTCTCTGGGATGTCGATCATTCATAGTTGGGTTAAAGTGACAAATTTCCTGTACATAATCATCCAAATGGTTGCTAGGAAGGGCCTCTTGCATATCCGACACAAAAGCAAAATCAGGCTCGACAAATCCTTGCCTTCTTCTAGATGGTGGCACGTAGTGGTCTGCACGGTATTTCTTGGCTTCCAAAGATAAGTAGCACCCCTTCAATTCTTCCAATAAATTGCACAAAGCCATATACTTACTGCGTTAATAGCAACAGGTAACAAAAGGTAACAGGTCTTCACAACACAGAAGAAAAAATGACGCATTAAGGGCAATCATCGGTAACTGAGGAAACCGCCCCGTGAGGCGCTGCACCAATCTCGCGGTAAATTTGAAAACGTTACTTAAAAGATAAAAAAAAGGTTAGTTTACCTAACGTTAGATCTAGACTCATAAAATAATGTGTTTGTAACATTAGAAAAGAAAACGTTATAATTTACAACTTAAAAACATTGATGTTGTTGCTGACAGTATTAGTATTACGTTGCAAAAACTAACGTTGTATTAAACAACTTTTTTATCACGATATTATAAGTTACGTAAAAAAACCATATCCTTTTCACGTTTTTTTAATGTTATTTTAACAAAGTGTGTTGAGTGGGTATAAGTTATTATTGACCATGGTCAATAATAAAGCATTGAAATCCATTATTGACCGATCTTCAAGAATCTATTTGAACGCAGGTAACTTGATTTTTTGATTCTACAACATGAATTCATAAACATCATTTCTTGTGGTTAGGCAACCAGATAATTATCAATACATATTAGATTATTAGAGACGCCTGATATTGTAAAATATCGATAGGTACAATTAACATTTTTTCTGCTTCCATCCTTAATTCTGGAGGTGTACCTACACATAATAATATCACTAACATTTTCTTCGCTCATTTAAAAAAACGGAAAACTCGTGAAGTCTGATGACATAAATAAACAAAAATTGACATTGACAAAGCCACCTGACAAAACAACAAAATATTTTGCCAATTCCAAAGCGCAGGTAACTTGATTAAAAAATATACTTACACCTACGTATAATTTTTTATAATTATTAATACTATAAAGATAAATGTCTTATAAAAGTTTGTAGTAGTATTATATTAACCACGGTTTAGACAGCTTATAGCCCTCGCGTCTTAAATCCCTCGTCGCTTCGCTCCTCGTGATTTAAACTTGCCGCTTGGGCAATAATGATGGCTTTCCAAACCTTGGTTAATAATATACCATCCTTATATTATACTTTATTACATTTCCTGTTACGTTTTCTTTTTTGAGAGAAGAATAAACCGTGTTATAGAATTTAGGGTGTCGTTTTTCTGTCGGGCTTTTTTAAGAAAATGAAGGGGATATTCAAATTTTTAACTTTGACAAGTTGACCACAATAACAGGCCTCACCAAACAAGTTTTGCCTGTTCTTGCATGTCGCACGTCTATGGCAAACAATACACTTTTTTCAACAAAAACGACAACTTAACTCGAACAAAAGAGAACCTACAAAAGATTAGGATGATGCGAGAGTCGGGGCTTTTACCAGAACATAAATTAAGTAATGAAATAAAGAAAATAATTCCAAACATCTTTGTTATTACATAAAATTGCCAAGAGTGAAAAGTGGGCGTTCAGCGACTTGACGGAGACCTTAACGGAAATACGTGGTCAATCCTACTTGCAGCGCCTTGTGCAATGAACCAACCGAAAAGAGAACGCAATACTACTAACCCCAGATATTTCGACTAATTTTCTGTAAACAAAAGATGACAAGATTTATTAAACAAAATGAACAAAATATCTATATAAGATGCACTTTGTGGAAATGTGACTCTAAGAATCAAAAGTACATCTAACATTCCCCACAAAGTCAATAGTAGCGATTTCAAAATTGCCACAACCCGTCTGATGTCACACTTCTAAAGGTTTAGTATGGAGGAAAGTGTAATAATTATGGCACTTATTTTTAAGATTATAAACTATATTGATATAATCCTCCAACTTTCCCACAAGGTCACATTGTTGAAAGATTCGCTAAAGCGTATAAGATGCTGCTATTGCTTGGTGTTCCTAGATAAGTAATAATAATGTTCTATTCCTAATTTATCAGCAATTATTGTCTTGCCTGTAGTATTAAGATCATGCACCCATAATATAATGATGAGGAGCACTTGATGGCGTCTGGAATAGGCAGCCTCTCGGCGGCAATTTTGATAAACAGTATTTATTGTTTAAAGAACTTGATCAAATTAATAATGTCACTAACTGCAACGGCAAACTTCTGAATTTAGTATTGTGTGATGAATTTGCACACTAGAAACTAACAACACTATTTGGAAAAGATTAAAAAGCGCTAATGTATTACTGAAGTCCAAATCAGAGCTGCCAAGACCCTAACATCATAAATGACTACTTAATGATATCTTTTACTGGTACTAGAGCGAGCTCCGAGTTAATAAATTACTTTAAAAACAACAGGTTTAACACAAGGCACCTAGAATTTCGGGTACACTCTACAGAATAGATGATGTAAAAAAAATAATTGGTTCCCTAAAATCTAATGCTGGGATAGATGATATTTCCTTAATTTTATAGCTAAATTAGGTTTGACTGACTGACTATTGATGCTGGTCACTTTCTGTCAGTCTGGATCAAGCAATAATTTGACCGGTATCAAAGACCGCTTCACTATCTTCAGTAAGTGACTTAAGGTCGATAAGTTTACTCCTAATATTAAGAAAGAGCCATATATCAGCAATTTTTTAATTTTGCAAATGATAATAGACCTATAACTCAGTCTGGATTTCGGACTGGATTCAGTACAACATCTTTATTGTTAGACGTAAGCGACTCGAGTGCTAGGAGTTTTAATGGCAGGATGGCGACAATATTGATACTGCTGGACTTCTCAAACCCCTTCGATTTGAGTAGACCACAGATTGTTATGATGTGCTAAACTACACTATTTTGGCTTAGCAGATCAGGCGCTTTCATTTTTCCAAACGCACGTGACTAACTGGCGTCAATATGTTTGGTTAAGCTAGGGGTGCATCAGCTGTGGAGAAAGTGAGCTCAGGAGTACAAGAGGGCTCTATTCTAGGCCCCTTATTATATTTGTTTTACACTTTTGGCCTGGAAAATACCGTTCAGTTTTCTCGGACCGAATCGTATGCAGATGATCCTCAAATTAATTACACTTTTAATCTATCAGATTATAGTGAAGTCGAAGCAAATATAAACTTGGAACTTAATAGTATATCCGAGTATAGCAGAAAACATAATTTAAGACTAAATGTCAAACAAACACAAGCACTACTTTATGTTCCTAAAGGGGTTGTAGAGTTTCTGCAAAACTATTTACGTTTAGAGGTAGATTATCAAGTTATAAATTTCGGGTCTAGGACATTTAGCCGTCGCCGTTTCGCCGTCGCCGTTTCGCCGTCGCCGTTTCGCCGTCGCCGTTTCGCCGTCGCGACAATTCGCCGGCAGCCGATTCGCCGTGGGCCGTTTCACGTGTAATGCAAGAAGCTCAGGAATTTGGTTTGATAATGAAATAAGATTTAAACAACAAATTGACAACTTAAATAAGAAGTCGTATTTAGCTTTAAAAATGTTATACTCTAATAAACATGTTTTAAAATTGAAAGTTCGTAAAAAACTCCTATATATTGACTACACTATCCTATTGTTTGATTCTGTTATATCCGGCCCTTACATAAGAAGATAAAAATCTGCTTCAAAAGTTCAAAATAACTGTTGGTTATTAGTATATGGGTTAAAAAACTATGATCGGGTATCTCAAAAAACAAGATACCTATACTGGCTAAATATGTATAATCTATTCTTATATCTAATGCTTGTCCTTTTATGCAATCTGCTACGTACTTCTGCACCTATGTATTTAAGGAGTAAGCTAATCTTCAGAAGTAACATTCATAGAATTCCTATAAGATCTAATTTTCGTACCATGCCTCAACACAGCACAAGTCGATTTCAGCGTGGTTTTACATACAATGTAGTCAAATATTGCAATAACTTTATGGAATTTTTCTCATGTGCTTCCATTGTGGGCTTCCGTAAGAAATTCAAAAGGCATTTTTTGAGCGTACAGCTTGAGGCATAAGAAGTATTTTGTATAAAATTGAATTAAACAAATAGTAATATCTACATGTAATATATTGTATAGAGATAACTAAGTAATAGCCTTGTTTATCCTTCTGTTTGTATAATAATTAGGTACTAATTTTTTTTTGTAATATCTTGATAATTAGGTTAATGTTGAGTAGCGGTTTCATTAATTTGTGACCAGCTAGAAATGTAACTGTTATTTCTTAATAAAGACTATTATTATTATTATTATTGTTAACAGAATGGCGGGCTCCACATTACAATTATATTTCTCACACCTCTAGAGCACTGTGTGTGGGGGTCGCGGACCACTGTGCCACCCAATGTCAAGATCATTTAAATAATACTCAGCACCTTCGGGGTATATACACCCGAACATTGGGTGGACACGGCACCTTTATTTCTCCGACTGGTCACCTCCCTTACCATAAGGAGCGCTTCTACGTCTTATAGACCCAAAGCCTCTCTCCTGATCTTCCCTAGTTCCCCCCGGGAGCGCTTCTACGTCTTATAGACTTAAAGCCTCTCTCCGGGGCCTTAACCGTCCACTGATCCTCCGAAGACGTACTTCAAGTAAAGCCCTTCAGGCCATATTCACCCAAAGCCTTTCAGGCTAATAGCGCCTCTAAGTCTGACAGCCCCCAACGAGACATGCTGGGTTTCCTCCAGGCTACCTGGTAAGAAATTGTAAGTATAAATATAAGGATCTATGTTTTTCAGCCAATGCTTTATTCACCGTCAGGGAAACAACCCCTCAGTTGTGACATGGTGGGGGCGCCTACCAATTCCCGCGCAGCTTTATACCCCTATTAAGCTCACACACGGCTGAGGAGCATCCACGGTGAAAAGTTCAGTTACCCACAACCGCCCCTAAAAGAAGTAGAAGCTAATAATTTGGTGGATGCAGGCTAAAATGGTTAATGTCCTATGACGAGTTACGAGGAGAAGAAAAGTCAAGGACCGATTTAAACAGGACGGAGTTACCCCATTCTGTTCCCTCTATATCTTTCTCGTTTTGATATTTGTCAGTTAAGGTTTCTTCCAGTTTATTACAAAAATTAATTTGATCTTGGTCAGAATATTTGCCGAAATCCTCAACATTTCACAAAAAACTAAAAACATCAGAATGACACGATAATAGTTTAAATCTTTCATGTACGAATGAAAGAGTAATGTCTAGCATTCCGAAAAAGCAATTTACTTTGAATTTCATTTCTTGATTTTTAATCGGCTGGTCGTCACCTTCGTAAGAAAATTGTTTTTTGATCTTTCGTGGCCTTAAAATTTCTGCGGATATAAATTTTGCATCAACTTCTAAGCAAGAAGCTAGATCTTTGGCATCTGCTAATAAGTCACTAAAGCCTTTGTCAGGTCGATATTGTTTTACAAATTCATTGAGGTTATTTAAACTTTCGCAAGCCTGGGAAATATTAAATGTTCTTGAATCTTAGTAACAATATCCACTTTACTTAGAATCTTATACCACAAGACTACCATACACACAAACTCATAATTTTTAATATTTTTACCTAGGGAGGTAGCTAGATGTTTTGTAGTATTGTCAAAATTATTTCCTTATAAAATTTCATAAAGAGCATCGTAAATTTCGTTCAACTGAAATCTTAGAGGGGTTCTTGCATCAACTCTGCTAGACCATCCAGTATCTGACAAAGGCTTTAATGTCAGACTTCAAATGTTACTTTTCAAAGCAGACCACCGATTGGTTGAGGCAGAAAAAAAAAGATATAGTTCTTGAACAGTTGAAAAAAAATGTATACTAGAAATATTGGATTTCACAGCATAATTTATGACAAGGTTCAAACTGTGGTTACAACAATGTACAAACATTGCTCCTGGATTAATGTCTAAAATTCTTTTTTGTACATATTGATGTTTACCCTTCATATTTGAACCATTATCATAACCTTGACCGCGCGTATTATAAATGTCTAAACCATAATTCTCCAACGTTTTTAGTAAAAAGTTGGTTAAACCTTCACCTGTTGTATCACTTATTGGACGAAATGTTAAAAAACGTTCTTCGACACTAAATTTATTGTTTTTTAAATTAACGTATCTTAAGCAAGCAGAAACCTGCTCCTGGCGGCTCACATCAGAAGTACAATCAAGTAATATAGAAAAATACTTTACTTCTTTAACTTCGTTTAAAATATTATTTCCTATATTGTCACCTATTAATTTAATGGTTTCGTTTTGAATTTTATCTCCAAGGTAAAGGTGAATATTTTTTGAGATCTATTAATATGTGCAGACATGACTGGATCAAATTTTGCTATCATTACTATACATTTTAAAAAATTTCCATTATTTCTTTCAAATAATTTATTACTAGGACCACGAAAAGCCAAGTTTTGTTTAGCCAAAAATTGAATAATATAAATTATTCTTCCAATGACACCGCGCCAATGTTTAGTTTAATTTTTTAATAAATTTCCGAGTCAACGGTTTGATTAGGTTTTAATCTTTCTAGTAAATCTGACCAGACACGTAAATTTTGAAAATGAGATTTACTTTTTTCGTGGATTTTCAAATGTGCGCTTAAATGATGCCAATCATTGAAACCGTCTTGGTTACTTAATTTAGTGTTTCTAAAAGTCAATCGATTGTTGAGGTTGGGGTTATTGAATTCTTTACAGCAGAAGCAGAAAACTGCATTTTTTTTCAATAGAATATAGCAACCAATGACGCTGAATCTTTTCACCATTTAACAAAATTCGAGTGAAATATATATCGGAAAGCTTACGTCTACTTTTGTCTTTAGGATACATAGTTTTATTTTAATAATGCATTGGACCTTTTCGACAAGTTCTTGCACCTGGATTGGAGACAATATACTCGGGCAAAGACCTGGATAGTTAGGAAGGGGCGCTTTTCGGATAATTTGTCTTGCTTACTTGAACATGATGGTACCGACACTGACTGAAACGTATCAGGATCTAATTCTTCTGGATCTTCATCCTCATTAGCTTGCTATTCTTATTCTTATGGCGAGTTTGATTTTATTCAATGTAGAAAATTACTGTTATCAGAAGTAGTGTCTTGTGTGGTCTTTGGAAAAAAGTTACTAATTTTGAAACTGGTTTTCTCCAAGTCTTCCTCCCGTTTTCGCTTGTTAAGCAAGTTTTGGTAACCAGACAATTTCTTTTTTTCTTCTCTGGCAGTCTAAATAAAATAAAAAATATTAAACACTAAGCCTTATTTGTTTCATAAACAAACATTATTAGAAAGAAAAACAATTATTTGCATCCCTGTTAATTAATTTACTTTTAATCACTTACTTACCTTATTTGTAATTATTATTTTTCGCAATTGCGGTAGATACGTAATAGCAAATAAGGCACTCTATACGTCTTATGCGCTTATCAAGACAAGAATGAAATTAAAACCTGCTACATCGATTACGAACACGCAAAATTTTGCAAGTTTAAAGCAGTGCGCCGAACGCACGCGGATTTTCGCGCCCCCACAGGAAGAGGAGTACCTAGTAAAATTTCACAGTTCTACAGAAATGCTGCTAATATTATATACTATATTTGGGATACTATTGCACATTTGGTCAGTGTCCTTTACATAATATAAGTAACTTATAGGTTAAACCAGTCAAAATCCAAGCCTTAACGTTATTCTCGATCAGTTTATCAATTTAAAAAGTCCAATGAAAGCTCCAAAATATGAACGTTCACACACAATCGTAAGATATCGCACACCTACAACTTTTAGATCGAAACTAAATTGTTAAATTAACATTTGCTCCGTTACTAAAACGTGCATTATTTGCAGAAATGAATAAAATATACACACAGACACGGAACACCGTGCAGCCCGCGAGTCTACAACGATCCTCGGCCGTTACAAAACGCTTCAAGATGTTACGTTGTACGTCTCGCGCGAAAATCTAAAACCATCCGCGAAACACATTCAAAATAAACATTGCCTAAAATTTGAATATTTGGTCGTTTAGAGCTACACACCAAATATCCATTGTGTAATATGTAAAGTAATGTGGAATCTACACAATTTTTTTCGGTATGAACTTTGGACAAAAATTTGATGGTTGGTGCGATACAAGTAATTGTAAGTGCGTAAAAACTGGATTTTAGCAAAATGGCCAAATTATTAATTCGAAATATTGTGGAGCTAGTGCTAGTAGGTGCGATTTTGACTTTGGCGGGAATCACTAGTAAGTAAAATAAAAGTCTTTAAAAAATAATTATTGTAGGGTAGGTATCTACATATAAATATTTATATTTATGTACCTACACAAACCGAATATTTTTTAAAATTAATAGTAATTTTTTTTTTAATTATTATTGATTTTTTTATTTGGGGTTCATTTAGTTTAAAAAAAATTATTGTGTTAAAATTCTTCACCTATCAAAAATTACAAATGTCTATAAACACAATCTTGTCACCGATCAGCCTGGCTCATCTTATTATGGTTCTACATTGGTGAAGTTGTTCATGTAGAAATACATGTATTAATTGACGAAATAGAACATGTTCCAATTTTCGTTTATTTATCGATTTTTGAGCGCTACAAACGGTTGCCATGGTCTCAATAATGTTTGGCAGTGCGTTTTTAGCAAAAAAGGCAAAGGTTTCTGAATAATTAAATAATAAATACTTTAAGTAGATATACTTTTGATTGGAACCTGTCAAGTTATTTAAGTTTACAGCTTTGCCAGCACTGAAATTTTTAAGCGAATTTTGCCAAGTAATACAAAAATGTAAAACAGCTGATTTCGTGTAGAAATTTACAGAAAAATTACAAAAATATAAAACCAGCATTACTGTTTTCGCTGCTCTGAACATGCAGCGTGATTCAAAAATACTTTGACAAGCTTCAAAACATTTGTTTTTCCCTCAATTTCAGGGTTTCCATTTAGCAGTGTGCAATTCTTCGATATCTCATATATACAGGGTGACTCGGATCTAAATGTACATACATCACCAGGAGATAGTGGACATCTTGGGGGTTCTAAATAATCTATCTTTAGTGGGTCCATCTTTCCTCGTTACTTAGATACAGAGTGTTTTATAAGATTTGGATAATTTTTGTTTTTGCCATAATTCTTTTAGCACCCGGTATAAAATGTTCATATTCGGTGGAAATATTTCGAGTAGCTATCGCTTCAAAATGCCGTATGAAAATTTTTTGAAATTCAGGTCCGGACTTTAAAAACAAGATTGACATCATTTTTTTAAATTCAACACCATGTATATCATATTTTTGTAAATTTTATTTTTTATTTGAAAAACACATAAAAAACTAATTCTAATGACACACTTATCAAAATCCCCGCACTCGCCGCTCAGCCATAATAAATTGCTCTTCTTTAGATTTTGAAACACATACAAAATAACTGTTTTTATAACGACAATAATACCAATAATAACAAAAATAACAAAAACATAATTATTTGAGAATATTTTCAAAATGCCCACCATTAACTTCTTCACATTTTCTTCCTCTGATATTTAATGTTGAAACTGCACTTCTGATTACACCTGGTCTATTTTTTATTTCCTAAAATGAAGTGATAATGCGTTGTAAGAGCTGGTCCCGTGTATTAATTTCTTCCTCGTAAACTAAATTTTTCATATACCCCCAAAAAAGGAAGTCCAGCGGGTTAAAGTCGGGAAATCTTGCTGGCCAAGAATGGGGCTCCCCACGACCTATCCATCTGTTGGGATATCTATTGTTTAAAAGTTCGGAAACAATTCTTGCATAATGTGGAGGGGCTCCATCGTGTTGGAAATACATTCCTCTTAAATTAACATTCTCATTTTGGAGAAGATTTGGCAAAATGTTTTCCAAAAAGTGTAAATATTGGTTTCCATCTAATCTTTCTTCGAAGATGTGTGGGCCAATCAATTTACCATTGATTATACCTGCCCAAACATTTATGGAAAATCTATGTTGCGAGTGCGACTACCTAATAGCATTTGGATTTTCTAGAGACCATAGATGACAATTTTTGGAATTGTTGACTCCACCTCTGGTAAACTAAGCTTCATCGGTCCACAAAGTCCGGTGAATATCTCTTTAGTGCCTCCTAATCCACTGACAAAAAACCAAACGGTTAGCATAATCACCTGGTTCCAACCTTTGTACCTCTTCGATATGATAAGGATATAAGCCTTCATTTTTTATTGTTGAATGGGTTAATTTTTGCGTTATATGCAGACGTCTAGCAATTTTCCTTGTGGATGTTTTTGGATTTTCTTCAATCAAATTTAAAATGTCTTCTTCATGTTGAACTCAGTCTTACAGGCTGATCAATATTATTTTGTGTCGGAAAATGTCCTTGTTCACGAACAAAAGAAAATACATTTGAAAATATTTGATGGTTTGGACATCTTCTTCCAGGAAACCTTAATTCATACTCTCGAGAAGCGGCTCGCCCGTTACCATCGCAAAATCCAAAACAAATATATCAGCGTATTCTTGGTTTGAAAATTGATGGGGCATTTTAAACGAGAAGTAAATGTTTAACAAAAATATCCTCGTAATGCATAGAAATCTGACAGGTTACAACTGACAATGACTTATTATTATATTTTGTTGCCCCCCAATATTTCGTTGTTCTGAGGTGCCGAGCCATGGAGTCAAATTGAATTGAACATTTTCCAAATTTTAACACGCCGCTGTTTTATTACTTTGGTTTATTTCTTATTATTGGTATTATTGTCGTTATAAAAACAGTTATTATTTTGTATGTGTTTCAACATCTAAAGAAGAGCAATTTATTATGGCTGAGAGGCGAGTGCGGGGATTTTGATAAGTATGTCATTAGAATTACTTTTTTATGTGTTTTTCAAATAAAAAATAAAATTTACAAAAATATGATATACAGGGTGTTGAATTTAAAAAAATGAAATCAGTCTTGTTTTTAAAGTCCGGACCTGAATTTCAAAAAATTTTCATACATCATTTTGAAGCGATAGCTACTAAAAATATGTCCACCGAATATGAACATTTTACACCGGGTGCTAAAAGAATTATGGCAAAAACAAAAATGAGCCAAACCTTATAAAACACTCTGTATCTAAGTAACGAGGAAAGAAGGACCCACTAGAGATAGATTATTTAGAACCCCCAAGATGTCCACTATCTTCTGGTGATGTATGTACATTTAGATCCGAGTCACCCTGTATATTATTTTTTATGATAGGGCACGACACTGCAGGATTAATCCCTTGTGCCGCTCCATCCACGTACAGCATTTTTACCTTGCACCGCTCTGAGCGGAATCAAGGGGTCAACCTCAGTTGAGCACTTGCAGTGAAAATATTTGTAAAATAGACTCAAGTCGCCAAACTGCCTTAGATGTTCAAGGCTTTTCAGGTTGTTTGTCAGATCAAGCTAATGGCTCTTCTTTAAATGGAATCCAGCAATCTTAGGGTATGTTTAAGAGCAGATCCCTAAATATGCGAACAGTACTCCAGCGATGGTCGAATTTGAGTTTTATAGAACAGCAAAAATTGTTGGGGTACATAGAAGTTCTTAGTTCGGAAAAGTATTCCAAGCTTCTGCGAATCTGCCTTAGGAATGGCCGAAACATGACTATGCCAAGACATATTATGACCATCCAAATTGACGCCCAATAAATCAATTGATGAAGCCAAGGGAATCGAATGTCCCGCCATGACTATGTCCGGTTCTTCAACAATAACTTTTTTAGAAAAAATTGCCCCCTGGGTTTTATTAGCGTTAAATTATACTTGCTTACTGTCACTCCAAGACAGAATTTCTTCCACGTCTTTATTGAGATGTGAGACCTCTTGCTGCTTAAGAAGATGTGTATTGGCAGTCGAGGTTCGAGCATCAAAAGTAAAAGATGAAACAAGTGTGCTGTCATCAGCGAAGCTGTATATTGGATTTTTAGTTTTTTCCAAAAGATCGTTAATATATAGTACAAAGAGGGTGGGTGATAACATATAACCCTGAGGGACTCCGGCATTGATGTTAAATGTGTCGGAAAGAAATCCGTCCATTGCCACTCGTAGAGAACGGTCTTTGAGAGTCATGAACAAAATTAAACAGGCATTCCGTTTGCTCTTACTATATTTAGGAGCCCCTCATGCCATACTCGGTCAAAGGCTTTGGAAATATCCAGTACTACCGCCTTCTATTACGTTGCTCTAAACGAGAGCAACATAAGCGAGAATGTTTCCTGTTGATTTAGACTTACCTAATCCATATATTTTTTCGTTGATAGCCTTCTCCATAACTTTTGATATAACCGAAAGCAATGCGACTGGACGATTGTTGTTTGGCAAGGTCTCTTGACTTTTCTAGGTATGGGCTGGACTCGCGCAGTTTTTCAGAAAGAAGAAAATATTCCTTTTTTTTTAATTAAGCTAAAAGGCCTACAAAATACCGGTGTCAATTCATCAACCCATGTCTTAATTACGATGACTGAAATTTCGTCTGGACCAGAAGCTTTTTTGGTGTCGATAGTCCTCCAGATCCGTTTATCATGGCGCTGCCGGAAAAAATCTCGGGCATTCTCGATTCTATAGGGGGAATGTGCGATGGAGTTTTCCCGGAAAATTAACCGTTGAATGCGAAGAGAATAGTTCCACCAGTAAGTTCGCATTTTCTTATCATCAGAACGTATTAGAGGTCTAATGGTTGACTTTGTAAAGTTTTGACTGACGGCCTTAGCTACCGACCAAAATGATCTTGATCCATTAGGACATTCAAGAAGTTTGTCTATGAACCTCTGGTTGTGTGCTTCTTTGCTTTGATTTATCGCTTGCTTGCATTGGTTTAGAACGTTAACAAAGATGGTACGATTTTCGGCGGTAGGGTTTTGACGCCATTTGCGATAGAAATAATTTTTTGATTTTCCAGCTCGTTCGCAATTTTTGGCAAACCAAGGCTAAAACAAACGTGCCACCAAAGAAAGGTTCGAAAATGCTCCTCTAGGTCATCCCACTTAGCTGATGTATATTGCCAGATCTTACGTGGTTTAGAAGGCTGTTCGGCACTAATTGGTAGTTTCTTCAGTGCCAAAATAAGGTTGCGGTTAGACAAGTCGAGGTTTGAAGTTAGGTAAAGATCCAACAAAGTAGCAAAATCGCCTTCTTTGTCTGGTATCCGAGTTGGTTCACCCACGAGTTGGGTGAGGCCAGAGCTGATGGCAAAGGATTCGGCTTCGCGACCTTGCTCATCGGCTGTATTTGAGCCAGTTTACATTATAGGCGTTAAAGTTGCCAAGGATGGCAACTTCGGAATTAGGATGGTGAGTTTGCGAGAAGTCGATAGTATAAGCAAGTGAGGAGAACAAGTCTCTATAACGGGTATCGTTTGGCGGTTGGTAAAGGCAGTAATTCTCTGCGTTGATATTTTAAGCTACATTACATCAAAGTCATTTAGCTCGTTGACAAAAAATATCACTGCCGACAAAGAGACAAAGGCCAAAATTGCGCCTAAATCGGTGATGGACGTGGTTGCCAGAATATAAATAGCTGACCAAACTAATCGATGATCTGACCTTTGCTTTAGTTAGTGCGGGTACATGAGCTTTGATAGAATGTAGATGTTGATGGACTGCATTGATGTTCAAGTTCAGTCCTCTTATATCGCAGAAGTCAATTTGGAAGCAGAAGCAATTTTGGGTCTTTTAACAACGTCAGTTGTCACACCATTTCCATTTTGAATGATGTTTGAAGAACCCGCCTGGCTGTTGGAAGTACTAGATGTTTCATTAACTTTGCTTGATGAGGCGCCACAACCAGCCCTTAACCGGAGATCCGATCGGGGGGCAAGTTAAACTGCGGAGCATTTTGATCTTGGAACCATCATCATAGCATTTTCATATATTTCCTACCCTGGAAATCGGAGACATCGGCACAACGACGAAACGTTAGCTCAAAGAGCACTTTCACGCCACCTAAGCCGATGCAATGATATTGCACCAGGCGATGTCGGGTGAGCCAACATCTACCATCTACATATACTATTACAGTTAAGGAAAAACTTTAAATATAGGAATCAAGGTACTGTTAAATGTTTAGTCCTATTTCCTAAGGATGTCTCATTTCCGGAAAATTATAGGTATATATTGCGATGGCTAAAAGAAAATTCCCATGACTTTCTCCCAAAGTATAAACCATATTTATTAATTCTTCTTGCAAGTAATTCGTTATAATTGTTATTACATGTATAAAACAGTTAACAACAAAATGCCAAAAATTAAGTAAATGACAATTAATTGTTCTTCATTTTCCATGGCTAACTAAGTCTTAACCATACAGAATTAAATTTAATTTTTAAAGGATGGAAATCACATAAATTTTATTTCTGCTGGTAAGAATTATCGGATCGGTATAAGATTAAAAATATTATTATAAAGCGTAGAATATATGTGCAAAAAACATAGGGTATTGCAATTATCCAGAATGTAACTTAAAAAAAAGATAACGAAAAGTTTAAGAAAATCATTAGGATTTGGCAATGTCACAGATAATAATAAAAATATTTTACAGTTATAAGAAAGTTTCAATTTTTGAGTGTCCCATTTAGGAAGATGGAGTAAATCTAATCCACACTTCCCGAAATTTGGAAGTAAAAGTATAAGAACATATCGTAAACTCTTATCAATAGTACTCAATATAACCCAGATGCAACTACCTACAAAAAAATATTGGTTAAATTAAAATCAATAAAGAAACTGTACCATATTTATTGCGGCCGCTCAAAGGAAAAAAATTAGGAAAATAATTAATATGTTGGCAACAACGCAACGGATTAATTGCATAAAGAATAAATAGGAGCGCTTATTTCGTGTAAAAAATATTTAAGTTTAACTTATCCCGCTTTCCTAAAACACCCTGTTATGTTTGAAATTATTTTTAAAAATATACACCTGTAACAGTCCCTCGATCTTTATATTCAAAGTTTTTCCTTATCTGTAATAGTATATGAGATATCGAGGAATTACACACTAAATGTACCCTGTATATTATTAGAATTTATGTTTTTGGCAAAAATATTTTAATTTTATCTTTACTTTAAATTCATATGTGATGTATTAACCTGAATGTATTGTTTTTTAAATTAAGTAATTCCATAACATTACCGAAAATGTTTAATTTAAATATTTTGGTTTGAAGGGCAAAATTTTGCTCTAGTTCCAAGTGAACCTAATCATAAAAAAATATTCGTATAAATAAAGAAGTCGAATAATATTTTATTTCATAATTAATATTTTTCTCTTATCTTTTAATTGTGTATAAAGGTATTCCAGAAGGGATTTAACATCTAAACAAGTAAAAGTCTGTAAATTTTCATTAGGTCGCAAGATATGTGCCAATAAAATTGGATTTTAGCAAAGTATTTGAATATAGTAGGTACACGAACCAGCGGTATATATTTTAAAGAATATTATGGGGGTCACACAAGTTCTACGAAAGTGATGCTGTGCCGAAATTTCGTAATTGCGAAGTTTAAAAATTAAAAAACACATTTTGATAAACCAAAAATATTTTGAACCAAAAAAAAAATCATAACGTAAGGACCCTAGAGAACAATGATCAGAAGTTGAATGCACGGCATATTTTTTTTGTAGAAACATAATAACTTTTAATCCACTGTTTATTTAACTACAAGCGACATCGAGACCTCATATTCTATGCAAAAAAATTTAAAAATTTCCATTTTTCAATTGCACCACTAGTAACAATCCTTAAATATTAAATTGTAGTGGCAACAATGCTCGACTAACAAATATAGTATTATAAAATAATAATAATAATTATAATAGCATTCACACTATTTTAATTTCAAATTCTGCTATAAAAACAGCTCGTATTTTTAAAAGTGAGTTGCTAGAAGTCAGATTAATGATGAAATATAATTATAATTCGTTTTTTATTTTAAGCTGGCTAAATTACCATATCTTTATAAAGAATAAAATTTCAATTACTTAAATAATTGTTTATTTTGCAATATTGTATTTTTTTAGCAAATGACATCAAAATCATCATATCTATATAGCACATTAAAGTATAATTAATATAATTATAATATTCCTGATCTATCATTAATACGACTTATCAGAAAAAAACATTATAATGAACTTTAAAACTCACTATGTTCTTACACTCAACTTGTTAAAATAAATTGACTTTGGTTGACATCTATTTGTTCTCAATAGCTTTCTAAAAAATAACAAGGAAGTTGCATTTTACTGTGTTTAATCAGTTGTAGAAGTAAAATAGTTATAAAGAAATATATTAAAGTAGAATCCAAACTTGAAGCAAAAAAAGTGTTGTGTAAATATTATTTTTGCGACGTAAATGCGACTCGGTAATCACCAGTTAATTAGCTAGCTGAACAGGTAAAAATGAGGGACGCGGTCAGCTCAGGCCGAAGCAATGACAACCTTTATGTCACTTTTTTCATCACCGTTTTGTTACTTTAAGATGAAATTTTAATAATGTTGTGTGTAGTAACCTTTGGGTGATATTGTACTGTTTTTTGAGTGTGGTAATAGTTTGCCCAATGTTTTAGAAAATTTTAGAATATTGGCTGAACTATTTTAATTATTTGAATATTATTAATTGTGCTTTGGATTTTTAGCAATTTTATATAGCCAGTTAATTTAATATGTAGTGTTTTAGTGTTTATTCGTTTGTTATATTTTGTTATGTTGACGCTTTATTTCAGGATTCGTTAGGATTGGGGCGCACCAAACGCATATTGAAAGCCCGATAATTTATTTATTTTTACAGCTTTGTAAATGAGAATGTAAAGATTCTTTGTACAATAAAGCTTTTTTGACTTGACTTGACTTGACAATCTACTCGAAGCAGATTATATCAAATCCTCACCAATAGAGCGGGTGTTTAGGGCTGTCGATAGAGCCGAGTATTTTCTTCCAAAGGCCAAAGACAATGCATACAAAGATTTAACTTGGAAGAGTGGAAACTTACATATCTCTGCCCCATGTATTTATTCTGAAGCAATGGAGGGATTGTGCTTGCTACCAGGTCTCTCCTTTCTAAATCTTGGCTCCGGAACTGGATATTTAAGCACAATGGTAGGGCTCATTTTAGGAACAAATGGCATCAACTATGGCATAGAAATTCACGAAGATGTCATTCAGTATGCCAATAAGAAATTTGGAAGATTTTAAAAGATATTCAGGTGCTATAGATGAGTTTGATTTTTGTGAACCCAAGTTCATACAAGGGAATTGTCTTTGTCTTGCAAATGAAACTACTGCACTGTATGATAGAATTTACTGTGGTTCTGCTTGTCCAGAACAATATGCATCATACATGCAGAATCTACTAAAAATAGATGGAGTCTTGGTAACGCTTATAAACGACCAGCTGTTTCAAATTAAAAGACAATCTGAAACAGTTTGGAAAACTAAAACATTATTACCTGTATCATTTGCAACTTTGATTATGCCACCAGGTGATTTTCAAGATTAGATTAAGCCAATTGACACTGAACCTTTGCCCCTTCAAGTCTTATGCAGGACTGTTGTCCGCAATACATTAAGGAAAAATATCGAAAAGGAACACCCTAGTGCTAAAAGAGCACCTCCGGTTAAAGCTCCTAAAAAAAACGAGCCCTAAAACGTTTAGTTGTACCTCCTTTTGATAATGATTAAGATAGTTCTGAAGAGGAAAGCCGTGTAAGATTAGGTGGAGAGAGAAACAGAGATGCAGGCCGTGCCATGTTTAGAAGAGAGGATGATGGAATATTTAGTTTCTTCTTGGGTCTCGGACATAGGCGCGATTCAAGTGAAGATACTACTGAGGAGGCAATGGACACTGATGATATTTTAATAGAAGAAAGCTCGCTTAATAGTAGTGCTAGCGAATCGACTTCTCAGCAAGTCCGCGCCGTAATAGAGCATCATCCCGATGCGGAAAACGGCAAAGAGAATAATCAAAATCAAGGCCACAAACATTGTATAGAAACGATCAATGAAATAAGCGACGTCATCGTCGAATGCCTCGAAGTGTTGAGAAAAGAGAGAGCCAATGCCGAACGGGAAGAAGAAGGAGAAGAAGATCAGAATAACTAGAATGAAGAAATTAAGCACAGCGAGAATAAGGAAGATGGAAAAAGTGATGATGTGCTCAACAAAACTAGCAATGAAGAGGCGAACTTGTTACACTAAAAGCCGAGCACCAGCAGCAACAGCGTCGCTACCAAACAAAACGCCAAACGCGAAAAATTCGACAGAGGTTTAGGAGACGAAATTATCGAAGCTCAAGATTCCTCTGACGACGAGGACAACATGAAACTGGACGCCATCTTGGGCTGCGACGAGGATCACACGTCAGAGAAACGTCATAAAAGAGATACAAGCAGCGACACGGAGGAAGAATCCAAACAGACTGATAACGAAATGAAAATGTACCAGAACCCTTTTACTGAGTACATAAAGGCCAATATTCAGCGGTTGCCATTGTCGCCAATCCCGAAGAGATATCTGAATTATTACAGAGATTTCTGAAACATTAACGTTAGAGTAGGAAAAAATAGGGTTAGAATTTTCTGTAGAGACATTATTTGGTAAATCAAAGAAGAACTGCAAGAAAGAATAGAAAATTTTAGAATTTTTAACATTGCTCTATGCAGGTAGTATTTATGGACATTTTTTATTTTGTTGATACATTGAAAATAAATATCGGTGATGTTTTTCTATTCTTCTTTACTTATAAATATTATAATACTGGTAGTCTGATAGATAAATACGTTTAACAATGTAAGTATTTTATAGTCAAGAAAATTCAATAAAATATGTTGAAAAAAATTATAAAAATGTCAGAAATTAGTCTAACATCCTAAAATACATAAATACTTTTTATAGATTATTCATTTTTTTGTATAAAGTCAAAAATCCTGCTTTGTAATTAAAATTACAAGTATATGCACTATGTGATGTTGAATTTATGTCGTAATAATGAATCTTCAAATGAAACAGCATTAATTTTAAAATGTTCTTTAGTTATTTTTAAAGAAAAGAAAACATACATAAATATATTGCAATACTTTTATGCATGAAAAATTCTGCAATGGAAATAGAGTTGTCAGCAAAAGAAAGTTATTAATATGCATCTAGTCAATCTAGTGCGTTAAACTCCATCAGAGGTTCGACTAGTTTAATCTAGTCTCTGTCCCTAAACACGTTTAATATGCACGCGTTGAATAAAATATTTTTTTCTAAATGTATTAAAAACAGTCTAAAGTCTAAATAATTTAACTTTTTAAACAATTCTTCGTTCCCTTCAAATATTTTGATTTTTTTAATTTAACACTCACATACTGCTTTTTCTTAACATTTTATAAATTAGGTACTTAATATAATAATTTTATGGTATAAGAGTTATTTTAGGTTAATTAATATAAATTGTTGTTTTAGTATTGAAAATACTTATGGGCGCGCTTATATGGGAATAGTCGACGGGCGACATGCAGAAGAAAACGACATGCAGCGGCGCGCGGCGGCAGTCGGCAGTGGGATATCATCTGTCTTTGATTCTAGTCGCAATGTTACGGGCTCGAGACTGCTTAGCGTATCTAATATGAATGAACTTTAAAATTATTTGATCGGTGACAAATTTGTCTAATAAATAAACATACATAGTTTGGGTGTTTAATAGTTTTCAAATTGGTATAATATAAAATAAATAAAATTTCGTAAAGGGGTAGGAAGTACTATTATACTGGTGACTGGATCGTATAGTAATTATTTTACTATTTTAGATGACGGGATTTTGTCAAAAAACGGAAATTTTATAGGTAAGGCATGGCCAGTTTCCAAGGTTTATAGATGAAATATCCATGATAAATACCCGTAAATCAGGTCAAAAACTGTAGTATTCCAAATGAGATTAAAAATACTAAAGTCGAAATTGTACCCATTTGTAACATCATAAAAGACAAGTGACACATATTTTTTTTTTTAATTAATGCGATTTAAAGCAATTTTAAAGTTTTACTCAAATGGAGCGCGAAGAGGTATTGTTGGCCTTTCTGGCCCGCATAGAAGTATATTAGTAAAATGTTTACATTTTTCATAGGTACTTTAAGAATATTAAAATGCGTTTATTTTATATTTGTTTTTCTGATTTTTTCATCTTAATTGAAGGGTATTTTGCAAAAACAACCAATGTAATTTTTTAATAATTTGCTTAAAATGGTTTGAATAATGGGTTGTTATTGCCAAACAAGGTAATTTTTCAAAGGTATCATTTAGCTCACTATGGCAGCTGTTGCTACAATAATAATTAACCAGGATAATATGGCAATGCGATTGAGATGCTGCAAACAGCACCAGTTTTAAAAAAATTAAATTGGTTGTTTTGGCAAAATACCAATTGAAGGTTAATGTTGACACAAATCAAAATCTTGATAATAGTAACGAGTAATTAGATTTAAACATCAGAAGGTATAAGTCGTGTCTGGCATTATTTTATTTAACTTTTGCAATTTTGCAATCTCCTTAATATTCAAAAAAAAAAAATTTATGTATCAGTAGCATACATTGTATGGTTCTCATTACGTTGAATTTCCTGTCGCCAGCTTGGCGATTCACCACTCGGTATAAGATGCTGCCAAATAACAAATTAAGATAAACTTAGTAAACAGTATATTATTATTACCTATATTGGAAGGGATTTTTATCACATCACATAGAAAAACATTAAAATGTAAAAGTTGTGTCGGGTATTTTCAATACATAGGATGGTTGCGTAAGATGCAATATCTGTGAATTTTTTTTTTCTTTTTGTTTTAAGTAAGTAAGTAATACAGTGCATTCGTAAAGGAGCAAATAAATTCAATAAAAATTAAGAGGGAAGTTTATAAAAAAAAATCTCGGACCCGTCAATTTGTGTTAAGAGTTTTTTAACGCTGCGGCGAAATATACAAAATATTTTATTTCATACTGTTCTGTTGAAAATTATGTTTTGAAATTATAATGTAGTTTTATTCTGCGTCGTATATTTGAAAAGTGCTTATATTTACTGGTGGAAACATTGTGTGTTTGACATTGATTAAACTAAAACTTACAAATTTCAGTCCGGTAAAGAAATTTTACAGGACTAGTCCGGTAAAAAAATTTTACCGGACTTATTGCTGTAAAACCTTATTCTCTGGACTAAATTCAAATATGTAAAGGTGTGTTTTACAATACAGTATGAAATAAAATATTGTACGTCATTCGTCCGGTAAATCAAGTTTTACAGTATGAGTGAAATGTTTCGAGACGAGGCGACGAAGGAGCCGAGTCTGGAATTTTCAAACGAATTAAATATCTATTTAAACGTTGTCGATGGCATCTGCATTAATGTTTCTCTTTCTTGGTGTATTCGCACTTTTAAATCGTCTAAATTCGCTGGGCGATTCACGTATACTTTACTTTTCAAGTTTCCCCACAAGTTCCTCTTCTTCCTATCTAACGATTTGGAAAAACTTCATCTATACAGGGTCGTTGGTATGTATGGAAACGGTCGATTATTTCTTAAATTACAACAGCTAGGAAAAAATATTTAAAACAAAAGTTTTAGGGTTTTTTATAGTCTATCAGAATTTTAAAAAGTTAAGTATACATGATGAGTCAAAAAGCCGTAGAGAAATAAACTTACTTTTTTTCCAATGGAATACCCTATATCTTAGAATGTTTTTGGATTTTGCATGAAATTGCAATTATTTTTTATTAAATTCATAATAAGTCTAAACCTAATAGTTGAGTTTTGGAAAAATGACATTTTTGAATTTTGACAGCTTCTAGCTTTCTAACGGTACGTCTTAGAGTAAAACGGCTTAAATGTCCCTATCTTAGTTTTTAACTCTCTTTCTAAAAGTGTCAACTTCCAGTTAAACCGGATGTAGCTCAAAAGTCGGAAATATAGTACTTCCGGTTTAACCGGAAGTTGCTATTTTTGGGAAGACAATAAAAAATAAGATAGGGGCATGTAAGCCGTTTTGCTCTATAGCGTACCGTTAGAAAGCTAGAAGCTGTCAAAATTCAAAAATGTAATTTTCAAATGTCGATATTTCGGAAGCTATTAGGTTTAGACTTATAATGCACTTAATGAAAAATAATTGTAATTTTATGTAAAATCCAAAAATATTCTAAGACATAGGGTGTTCTATTAAAAAAAAGGTAACTTTATTCCTCTACGGCTTTCTGACTCATCCTGTATACTTATCTTTCTTTAATTCTAATAGGCTTTATGAAACCATAAAACTTTTGTTTTAAATATTTTTTGCTAGCTGTTTTACTTTAAGAAATAATCGACCGTTTCCATACATGCCAACGACCCTGTATAAGCGCGAACAGGTAAAGCCTAATGTGGCGGGGCTTCATCTTGTTGGAAAAAGATGTCAAGCGGCTGTATATTGGGTTCTTTTAAATCCGGACACAAGGTTATTATTAGAGCGCGGATGAGGTAATTTTGAAGGAACTGCAAATATCTCGCACCAGTAAGAGTATTTTCAAAAAAGTAAGGACCCAAAACTCTGCCGTCAACTATACCGCATCACACGATCACTTTTTGAGGGTGTCGTGTATAACATTCTGAAAACCAATGAGAACTTTCGCTTGCCCAATATCGACAATTTTGTGTATTCACGTGACTATTTAATTTAAAAAAATTATTCTTTTTACAAAATTAACGTTACCATAATAAAATTGTTGCATTTGCTCACAAAATTCTGTTCGCCGAGCAAAATCATCTTCCGACAGCTGCTGAACTAGGAATATCTTGTAGGGATGCAACTTTGCTTTCTTGAGTAGTTTGTGCACAGTAGATTGCGCCAAATGAACATTTTAAGCCGTTTCCGTAATTGATGGTGTTTAAGGATTCTCTTGCACTGTTATCAGAACGTTAAGCTCATCTTCTTCCGTTATTAAGGGTCGACCAGATTTTTGAATATCTCGAACATGCCCAAATTCCCGGAACTTTGCCTCAACTCTGCTTCCTATGCTTTGATTAATATCCGGCCCGGCCGATTAGGGTCAGTTGCATTAACAAGTGAACGAGATTTGAATGAGCTCATTTGGTCAAACCCTAAATTATACTCTTTACCTAATTTTAATGAAGCATTTATAAGGTATGGTCAGCCCTAAAAATTTGAAGTCAATCCGATAAGTAGTGTTCGAAATATATGAGATCAAAATCAAATAAAACACTTGCAAGGCGGTGACGTCATTAATTCCCACAGTTCGTCCACTTTGAACTTGTCCAACGGTCTTTCTCTGCATATACGAGGGAGATGCGCTTACCGTTTCTTTGTTCCCTTAAAGCAGAAGCTTATAATTATTACTTTTAATAGTATATTCTGATTCTGTAACAAGTAGAAAAAGCCATTTCATACGACTTCTGCTATACTTTCTCTAACACTATTTTAGAAAAATGAAAAAGAGTTTATTCAAAATAATTTTTTCTCTCCTGCCGATGTCAACTCCGTTGCCCAGCAGCAGAGAAAGGGCGATGTATACGGCCACCTGCCTTCTCAGTCGTAAACAACGGCAGCGAGCGGGACCCGACTTACTATAGGACTCAGTGACGTCACACAGCGGTTTTCGCGATTCGATGTTCGTAAATTATTTTAAAGAGGTGTCAGAAAATTAAAATTCTTTACAGTAAAATTACAAAATCTTTCAGGAAATGTAATAAAAGAAAAGTGCTAAATGACCCCATTCTTTCACGTTCGCTTAATTTTCTCATTTTTTGCAAAATAAAGGTAAAGTATTTTCTCTTTACTAAAGCTCACGGCCACACTGCTTTCGTCAATCAAAAAGAGTAAACACGAGTCGCTAACATGCAAATACCAAAAACAATTCTAACAAAATGTACAATCCCACAAATACTTGCAACCACTATACCTCAATATATCTTAGTTTGCCAAATCAGCCGGTCATATTTAGACTTCAATTACCTCGACACCTAGTTGTTTCATACTTTAGATATTCATTCGGCCATGGTAGTTTCAATAATCATCTTTATAAACTTAAACTAAGCGAAACCCCTCACTGACAATGTGATAATCAATCTATAGATGATCTCAATCATAGATTATTCAAATGTAGTCTAAATAGACAAGCTATTACATTTCTATTGAATGAGCTAAATAAAATGAATATTCTACCCCTTAATTCTTCATCGTTTCAGACGCTAGTCATCACAAAGCCCAAAATAGAGAATATATTTATTAAATTCCTAAAAATAAGTACAACTATTATTTAAATACGATAACAAAAAAACAAAAAAAAAACATTTAAAAAAAGAAAAAGAAAAGAAATATATGCAAATACCCTCGCAATTATTTTTATGTTTCCTTATCCTTGCTTTTCCTTAAATGTTTATCCCTTTCAAGAGGTCTTAACTGTTTCGTCTACTTAAGAAGCCGCCCTGATAGACCCCAGTGGCGTGAAGTGTGTGTCCCTGGCTGTAGTTCCCATCTTTTCTGTTAAATAAAATTTTATTAAATAGTATAACTGTTCGTGGCTAAATGAGTAAAACTGGAGGCCATTAATCAAAAAAAAAAAAATGTACAATATTAGCTTTTTGTGACACTAACAAAAAAGTACCTAAGGCCCAGTTTTACAAACTGCGGTTACCCAAAGGTAACCATAAGACGCTGGTAACCCGCATTATAATTGTTTCATAATGTGTGGTTTAGAACAAACCACTGGTCAAGTATCAAATTATTTAACTCAAACCTTATAATAATATATTAGTTAACTACTACTGGTGAAAGATGTAACCTCAAAAATTGAATTCTGACATCCGAGTTGATAGATTTGTTGATTTGGCTTTACTCATTATTTTTTGTGTGCGTATTCGGGGTAGTTTTTAAGGGGTTTCTTGTAAAAATGAATAATTATGACATCAATGCATTCAGCAGTGATGAAGAAAATATCAGGATTAGAAGGGCTCGAACATTTAGGGCTCGCACAGATTATTTTGAAGAGTATGACGAATATGATTTTTTTTTGTCGATTTCGGTTGATGCCGAGAACTGTGGAGAATCTTCTTGAAGAAATTGAAGACGCAATAAAACATCCGACCCATAGGTAGGTAAATATATTTTTTTGTTTCTGTATAAGTTAGAATTTATATTGCGAGAGATAAAGCCTTGTGACAATTAATAAATTCACCACTGCAAATTTAATGGAAAAGAATGAACAAGATATTCAATTGTCTTATTTTATTTTAGGAATGAATGCCTATTACCAAGCCAGCAACTTTTGTTGACCCTAAACTTCTATGCAAATGGTTCATTTCTACGCATTGCAGGAGATCATCAAGGCGTGAGCAAATCTACAGCCTGTCGCGTAGTGAGAAGAGTAAGCCGAGCAATTGCCGCCCTTAGGCCAACTTACATATCAATGCCAATTGGAAATGAAGTGGAAAATTTACGTCAAGGCTTTTACAATATAGCAAGATTTCCTCGGTGCATAGGGGCGATTGACTGTAGTCATGTGAAAATTCAATCAGCTGGTGGAGAGAATCCAGAAGTTTTCAGAAACAGAAAACAATTTTTTTCTTTTAACGTGCAATCAGTAGCTGACTCTATTTTAAAATTTAGAGATATTGTAACTAGATGGCCAGGTTCATCTCACGATGCGCACATATTCCGAAATTCAGTCTTATATGAAAATTTTGAAAGAAATATTTATGACGATAGCTTACTTGTGGGTGATAGTGGATATCCAATTAAGCCATATCTGTTGACACCTATTAGAGCTGTAAGAAATGGCGCAGAAGCATTATATAATGAATCACTAGTAAGAACTAGAAATATTGTTGAGCGGAAGTATGGGGTGTGGAAGAGGCGATTTCCTGCATTAGCTATGGGTTTAAGACTAAGAAATTTAGATACCACACAGGCAGTTATTGTTTCAACTGCAATACTACACAACATAGCTACTGACCAAAATGAAAGGATTCCACCAGTTAATGAAGAAGAAGAAGCTGCGGTGAACTTTATGAATAACATGAATAATGAAATTCATGAGCCTCATCAGCCATATTTATTGGAAAACAATATAACTCGACACATTCTTGTTAACAATTATTTTGCAACTTTGTAATTATTTGTCTTCTGTAATTTATGTTAATTTGTTAATAAATAAAAGAATACTTTTGCAAAAAGAAAATTTAATTTCTAATTATTGTCAACATTTTCAATATTTGTTAACTCAATATAAAAAACTACGAAACAACTTTTTAAACAAGATAACGTAAGCGTCCCCTGCGCTTTATTCGTGCAGTTTACAATTAGGTTTCAATACATCTTTGCCAACAGTTGCATCCCTTTTCCAATAATTCTAATTGTTTTTTTAAAATTTGCATCTTTATTTCATGCTCCTCTAGAAATTTTTCTTTTTGCATCCTAACTACTTCTAGCTTCTCTTCAATCAACTGGGCGGTAATACTTGGATATTTTTTACTTTGAGTTTTAGGTCTGTTAACCTGCAGTTTAGTCGATACAGACGTTTTTAAATTTTTGGGGCAATACGTACCCCAGTCATGTTTAGCAATATTATTATTATTTATTGGATTCCCGAGAGACTTTCTAGATGACAACTTTATCTTTTTCGTAGATGGAGTTTCTTGATCTGCCATATTTATGTCTGATTTCCTTTTATTGACTGTTGTACATTCAGTTATTGCTGATGAAGTATGGGGAAGTTCAGTATCTGAATCTTGTAAATATTCAGCTGATAAGTCTTCTACAAAAAGTCACATAAATAGAAAAATCACTCAATATGAAATCAATTAACTGCAAAGGACTTACCTGTAGTATATCTAAAATTTCAAAATTAATTTCATTATTTGCCGGATTTATCGTAAAAGGCCCTTCAATACAATTGTCATTATGGTCTTCAACTTTACAATTGTTTATGTTGTTTGCAAAAGCCTTGGTTTCCTGTATCGATTTTTTAGTCGAATCAGCATCACAATCGTATGAATTTGAAACTCCTGAGACTTGGACATCACCCATAATGTCCTTGACTGCCTCATCTATTTCTGTAATTAGAGGTGGCACATACTGCCCACCACCAGTCTTCTTGATCTCAACCTTAGCTCGGGAAAATCTTTCTTTCGTTTTTTTCTTCAGGTTTCTAAATTTTTCTTTTAGAACCTTGGCCGATCTTCTGCCATTTGAAGTACATTGTGAATTAAAGATATCTTCTACTTTCCTCCACGCATTTTCCTTTTCCTTCCAGGTATTCACGCCACTTTTTTTATTTTCTATAATGTTCTTATATTTATCAACAAGAGATACCAACAAATACTCCTCGTCTTTTGTAAAATTTGCTGACCTTTTTTCAATATTCGGCGTCGCCGGCGTCGTGGTCATATTCATGATTATTGACTTATTAAAATCGAAAATAAAATCAAAAATCAAAACTTCAAAGTAAACTGCCCAAACAAAAAAGTAGGGCTTTGTTCTACAATCCTTCGTTAACGTGTACTTTCAAGGTGGCCTTTCACCACTTGCTAACTTCATTCAACCACCAACTTTAAAAAATAAATCGTAACCAGTGGTTACTCAAGCAAAGGTTAGTTTTTTAATGTGAAACAGGATTTTTGCAAACTCGTGGTTAACCCGCCACTGCTAGTTCGATAACCAGTATGTCTTACTACCAATTGTGAAACTGGGCCTAAGTAAATAAAATATCAATACTCATGACGTGCTGCATATTTTGCAGGTGAAAAAGATTGTTAACGGTGCTCAATTATAACATTTACTTTAGATACATATTTTTACATTATTAATTTTTAAATAAATTTTTTCTCAAAGTTTCCTTATGCAACCAGTACCCTTACTTACCTTGCCGTATGTAAAAAATGTAATCTTTCTAATTCTGCAATAAGAAATTAGGACTTCGATTTAAAAAAAACGAAGACATCATATCTCTTTTTTGATATACCTGGTATATATTTGAATGTATTCGCTACTTTACGAGTGCACTGTATAACGAAATCAAATCATATAAAAATGGCTTTATTATCTCTAAGAAAAAAAAATCCCATTAACAAAGTCAAAAATAGTAGGTAGGTATTAGTGAACCAGCAATAAATAATAAAAGTAATAATATTTAAATAAAATAATGTACCGTATGTTTAAAAACAATTAAATCAAAAAAAAAAAATATATTCGACGGCAAAGAACAGAAAGAGTTTTATGTAAGATGCAGATAAATACAAATAAAATACATACATTAAGCAAAAATAACTAACGACAAACACTGATAAAGTTAAATAGGCTAAAAACGTAATTAAGTAAGCCCTATTAAAAAATTGACTATACAATTCCTATATGGAATTTAGCTTGTTTTTTACTGCTATATGAATTAAAGTTTATTTTTAAAAGACTTTTCAACTAAATTGTTTCTTGTTTCTGGATGTCTCTCTCCCTCTTCCAAGTCAGGCATTACGTTTAACGTCTGTCAGGTAGTGTTGTGCCATGTGATGTTGTTAATAATAAACTACATCATTATTTTTATACTCTTTTATTTATTGTTATTTAACTTTATAACATTAGCCAAAACTCGTAACATACATCTGACAGCTTCACCTTTAAATTAAACTTTTTATTATTGTAAAAAAAGGGGATGTCAGGTAGTGTTGCTTAGCGATTCAGTTTGGCAGTGAAAGGTGAAGTTGTCAGATGTATGTTACGAGTTTTGGCTAATGTTATAAAGTTAAATAACAATAAATAAAAGATTATAAAAATAATGATGTAGTTTATTATTAACAACATCACAACGTCTATTAGTTATTGGGACGTTTGTGGGCCAAACTTCAAATACGGAAATGGAATTGTGCGAAGCTCTGGATCATTTAAAGACGAATATGAGCGTCTATTTAGACTTATTTTTCTCTCTGCGCAAAAAGGCTGCATTTGTCGAGGCTTCCCTCGGTAGTGCCTCTCCACTATTGCTGGAGACAGCCAATTCTTAGGGAACTTGTAGGTGGAATCCGGTGATATGTGAACTCGTAATTAGTGGATTGGTGGATGCGTCTATACGTTTGTAGTAGTCCGTTAATATTTTGTCATAAATTTCCGTCAGTGTCGGCATTTCAAAGTATCTGTGTAATACACCATTTACTGTATACTTAACAGGGTGGGCCACTGAAAACTTACAATGGCTATAATTTTTGAACCAAAAGAGATATCAAAAAAATAAAAAATACCGTTTCTATAAAATCAAGGGGGAATACATATGACGTATTTTTCAAACCACCCCGACCTACCCCTTAGGCGCCACCCTTACTCACTTCAAAATCTTAAATGGCAACACCCCACCTGTGGCACCTTTTTGGAAAGCTCATGAGAAATGCTAAAAGATGATCATAAAATGTTTAGGGTGCCACAGGTGGGGTGTTGCCATTTAAGATTTTGAAGTAAGTAAAGGTGGCGTCTAAGGGGTAGGTCGGGGTGGTTTGAAAAATACGTCATATGTATTCCCCCTTGATTTTATAGAAACGTTATTTTTTATTTTTTTGATATTTCATTTGGTTCAAAAATTATAGCCATTGTAAGTTTTCAGTGGCCTACCCTGTATATAGAACGAAGCTGATTGGCAGGTTCGGAATTCTTCAATTCAGTCTCTCATCAACAGCAAGTCCCAAGTACTTGATTTTTTGGACCTAGTTTATCTGAATTCCGTTAATCAAGAACCTAGTCTCGGGTCTTTTAACTCCGCTCTAAGAGAGGAAAATAGGCTTCGTCTTAGCAGGATTTAGGCGAATCCTCCACCTTGAAAGCCACTTTTCTAAAACTCATATTTTATTATATTCTGGAGTGTAGCGGAGATAAGGTTATAGATAATAAAAAAAACTCAATGTAATATGTTGCACAACGTTTCGTTATTGATCATAACTGTCTCAAGGGTCTGAAATTAAAGAAAATGCGTCATTAAATAGGGTAAATAAAATAAATCAGACATCACAGATGGATACCGTAAAAATAAATAAAACAGAATTGGAATAGATCTCTAATCCTATTTAAGAACTACAGCCTCGAACTTAACCTTGAATTATATTGTGTTTAATCGGAAAGCTATTATTAAAATTTGACAAAACCATACAACATTTCTATGATCTACACATACCTATTATTGAGAAATTCACAAACTTGTTTTACACAAAATTCTTGTCAATGGTACCAACAACATTTAGTTTTTTCATCAAATTGTGATGATTATTGAAGTTGGCACTGGGCATTAGGCTTGCCACTCCAGTTGTGTACTATACTTTTTTACGAATCATTTTTTTTTTAATTGGTTATAACAAGTACCTAGTCTTAAACTACACAGGTACCTTATTTCATAGTAGAATATTTGCAACTTATTTACTTGATTTTTTTAACGTGTTATCAAAAGCTTGTGGGCACAACGAAATACATTCAGTGCAAAAGATATAGCAGGATAAAAATATTCAAAGCTCTTGTTAGGCATTTATAGAAGGCTTGTCTATTAGTTTGAAAATGCCTGCAGGTAAAGGTCGCAGGTTAATAATAACGCAATGTATTGAAAATGGCTTTGCAAACGGTGGTTTATTTGAATTTGAGTCGGAATCAACTAAGGATTATCATGAGGAAATGGTGCTGATGTCTTTAAATAGTTTGAGTATTATGAGAATTAATTTTCGAAAATTCTGTAATGGTCTTAGATAGCGCCAGCTACCATTCAAGGCTTTAGAGAAACTACCTACGAATTCTTGGAAAAAAAGGGATATTATGGTTGGCTACCTGAGAAACGAAGCTGATTGGCAGGTTCGGAATTCTTCAATTCAGTCTCTCATCAACAGCAAGTCCCAAGTACTTGATTTTTTGGACCTAGTTTATCTCAATTCCGTTAATCAAGAACCTAGTCTCGGGTCTTTTAACTCTGCTCTAAGAGAGGAAAATAGGCTTCGTCTTAGCAGGATTTAGGCGAATCCTCCACCTTGAAAGCCACTTTTCTAAAACTCATATTTTATTATATTCTGGAGTGTAGCGGAGATAAGGTTATAGATAATAAAAAAAACTCAATGTAATATGTTACACAACGTTTCGTTATTGATCATAACTGTCTCAAGGGTCTGAAATTAAAGAAAATGCATCATTAAATAGGGTAAATAAAATAAATCAGACATCACAGATGGATACCGTAAAAATAAATAAAACAGAATTGGAATAGATCTCTAATCCTATTTAAGAACTACAGCCTCGACCTTAACCTTGAATTATATTGTGTTTAATCGGAAAGCTATTATTAAAATTTGACAAAACCATACAACATTTCTATGATCTACACATACCTATTATTGACAAATTCACAAACTTGTTTTACACAAAACTCTTGTCAATGGTACCAACAACATTTAGTTTTTTCATCAAATTGTGATGATTATTGAAGTTGGCACTGGGCATTAGGCTTGCCACTTCAGTTGTGTACTATACTTTTTTACGAATCATTTTTTTTTTAATTGGTTATAACAAGTACCTAGTCTTAAACTACACAGGTACCTTATTTCATAGTAGAATATTTGCAACTTATTTACTTGATTTTTTTAACGTGTTATCAAAAGCTTGTGGGCACAACGAAATACATTCAGTGCAAAAGATATAGCAGGATAAAAATATTCAAAGCTCTTGTTAGGCATTTATAGAAGGCTTGTCTATTAGTTTGAAAATGCCTGCAGGTAAAGGTCGCAGGTTAATAATAACGCAATGTATTGAAAATGGCTTTGCAAACGGTGGTTTATTTGAATTTGAGTCGGAATCAACTAAGGATTATCATGAGGAAATGGTGCTAATGTCTTTAAATAGTTTGAGTATTATGAGAATTAATTTTCGAAAATTCTGTAATGGTCTTAGATAGCGCCAGCTACCATTCAAGGCTTTAGAGAAACTACCTACGACTTCTTGGAAAAAAAGGGATATTATGGTTGGCTACCTGAGAAAAACATACCCTTTAAGGACAACGTTCGACTGCCGCCCTACCATTGTAAATTAAATCCAAATGAGTCGATATGGACACAAATTACAAGAAATAACACTTTATTTAAAATAAAAAATGTAACTAATATAACCAAAATCTATATCCAAATTAAAAATGGTGGAGTTTCAAATTGCCTATATTTACGTTGTCAATAAGTACAGCCAAATATGCGCGAAATGTATGGAACATTTTTACGATTTTGACAGCTGACAGCCAATGTGAAACTGATATATTATATAACTGTTCTTATGCACAGCTAGGCTTTTTACAATATAGTGTGCGTTAATAGAGTTTTACTGATAAAGTACCTACATAGTGCGTAAGTAGGCTCTTACTAATATAGGACTAGGAGTAGAAAAAGTACTTTACAGCAGTAAAAAAGCTTATTTGCTACTACAGCTAAATATTTGTCTGTCCTAATAAAGTTTCTTTGCTGGGATAGATAAGCAGCTTATCAGTTATAGAAATACTATATAGCTAGGACTGCAATGTTACATTCCTGCGCCTACAAGATAATATTTTATAAAGTGACCTTACTGCAGCAGCAAAGCCAATACAGCAAAGTGAGTTTTACTCCCATAGCAAAGTACTTTTGTGACACTTATCTATCTTGCGTTTTGAATATTTGACAGTGACATTGTCATTATTTGAGATTTGAAGTTCAAATCGATACTTTATAAATTATAATTAATTGTATGTAAGAGTCGTAGAAAATAGCTATTTACCTAACAAGTGTGGAAAATAAATTTTTCCGCACGAGTCTGTCGTTCACCGAACGACGCGTAGCGGAGTTCGGTGAAGCAGCCGAGTGCAGGGAAAACGTTTTTCGCAAGTGACAGGTACAATAGTTTGTCTACAGACGTGGGGAAATAAGTAACACATACAGGGTGTTACAAATTCGAGGCCCACCATTGGGATCTGGGAAATGGTAACAGATACGTGGAAGTTTAAATTAGGGCAAAGTTGCGCAATTCAATGCCGATCAATATGCCGTCAAGAAAATTCATGTATTCCGATTGCTTCCGAAGAGATTCGAAAAAAAAACGAATTTGGCGTTTTTAATTTATATGATTTCCTGCCTTTATTTGAATAGATAATTGAAAACAAACTTAACATTCTTATTGGCACTTTTTCTCTTCTATTAGACTGTGGCATCAGATTTCGAATCCGACGTTTCGTCTTTGGGCCCCATCATTAATTTATTTTTTTTAAATGCGGACCTGGATTTTTTATTTCATTTTTGGAATCGCCAAGGCTGACGGTTGCATTACTTTGATTAGGATTCAAAATTTTAAGCTACTAAAAACATTTTTACAATAATGTTTTTGCTTATTTTTTACTTAATTTATTTCTAAAACCATCCAAACATAATCTGAAAATCTGTTTTAATAATTTTAATCCCTAGCGTACTAATACACATAAGCTATAAAAAAAAAAGAAAAACAAAAAGATTTCCGTTTGCATGTATGCAGCGATTAATTTTGTTTCTTACATTTTCAGTGGACCTTTGTACCGACCTTCTTCTTATTAACCTAAATCCTTCAATAATTCTAGCTCTAAGTTCGTCTAATGTATTAACGTTATGTTTATAAATCTTATTTTTTAAAGCCGCCCATAAAAAAAAGTCTAAAGGTGTCAAATCTGCAGATCTCGCAGGCCATTCTACCACACCTCGATTACCTATCCATCTGCCTGGGAATTCTTGATTTAAAAACTCCCTAATTTCCCTTGTTCCATGAACTGGGGCACCGTCTTGTTGAAACCAAACGGCTGGTAGTCTGGCGAGCGGGATCTCAGCTAAAAAATCTTGTAGATGATTGTTTAGGAGGAATAGATAGTCGACACCTCTTAGCCTGTCTGGTAAAAAAATTGGTCCAAGAATTTTGTCTCCAAACATCCCTGCCCAAACATTGATACTAAACCGTACTTGTTTGCGTATTTCTCTATTAGCTCTAGGATTTTCTATGGCCCATATGTGCTCATTGTTTCTATTAAATATACCGCAATTAGTAAACTTAGCTTCGTCGCTCCAGATTATAGACCTAAGGAAGTTATTATTATCGTCAATTTGATTCTGTAGCCAGTAACAAAAATCTAACCGCCTCTGAGGATCTCCTTCGTGCAACGCATGGGAAATATGGATTTTGTAGGGTTTTAAACCATTATTTTTTAAAACTCTCCAAGCCTTGACATGATTTAGGGTTGGCAAGTTAGATTCTGTGGAAATTTGCCTTGTTGATGTGGAAGGGTTCTTGTTTACCTAAAATAATATCATACCCTAAATAAAATAGCGCCTACCTTATAGAAAAGAATGAATTAAAAATAAAGTTTACATGGTTTTAAAAGAAAGCTAGTCAAACTTTTAAGTACAGACCTGGCGTAAAACATTTTGCGATTCTGCTTCTGTTACACGGTTACCATATTTTTTTCTGGGTTTTTCAAATCTACCGTGTTCACGTAGGTTTTTATCCAAGTTTTGAAAGATCCTTCTGTTGGGCTGCTGTCTTTCGGGGTAATCCTCAAAATATCTTTGCGCAGCTGTTACTGAGTTTCTGTTACAGCTGTAATAAATCTTTATCATATCGCTTTTTTCCTCAGTAGAATATCTCATTTTAGATTTTTAAAAGAACAACTTATAACACCTTACAAAAATCTTGAAATAAATAATTTCGGACTGTCAGTTATGAAAATTCGCCATATTTTTTTCCATGGTAAACTACGATGTAGAAGTTAATTTTATTTAAGCGTCCTGGGATAAGACATCAAAGTAAAAATGTTTTCATTAATAATGATGGGGCCCATCATCACCCCATATCACCATTTTTTTTTAGCTTATGTGTATTTGTACGTTAAGGATTAAAATTGTTAAAACAGATTTTCAGATTATGTTAGGATGGTTTTAGAAATAAATCAAGTAAAAAATAAACAAAAACATTATTGTAAGATGTTTTTATTAGCTTAAAATGTTGAATCCTAATCAAAGTAATGCAACCATATAATGCAGTCAGCCTTGGTGATTCCAAAAATGAAATAAAAAATCCAGGTCCGTATTTAAAAAAAATAAATTAATGATGGGGCCCAAAGACGAAACGTCGGATTCGAAATCTGATGCCACAGTCTAATAGAAGAGAAAAAGTGCCAATAAGAATGTTAAGTTTGTTTTCAATTATCTATTCAAATAAAGGCAGGAAATCATATAAATTAAAAACGCCAAATTCGTTTTTTTTCGAATATCTTCGGAAGCAATCGGAATACATGAATTTTCTTGACGGCATATTGATCGGCATTGAATTGCGCAACTTTGCCCTTATTTAAACTTTCACGTATCTGTTACTATTTCCGAGATCCCAATGGTGGGCCTAGAATTTGTAACACCCTGTATTTCAAAGAAATTTAATAATTTTTAATTAACTATAATAATCACATACATAATATGTAACAGTAACTAATTCTGAGGAAAAAAGTAATAACTACATTAAGTTATAGGAAACTGTTAAAAAAACTTATTCTTTGTTAAAATTAACATGGTAGGTAACCGAAAAGTGACAATTATAAGCATTATTAACTAAATTTGGAGCATTTTGTTGGTTGGCTTCCTTGGTGTTGGCAAGAATGTTGACACTTTCTTTTCTTAAATTGTCATACTGGTGCGGGTTCGCTGGTCCACTGCTGTCTGGAATATTATTAATTTCATACGCAAACCTTGTAGAAGGCAAGGGTGACGGTGGAGGTTTTTCTTTAGAGTGTAGAATGTGGTTGGCTATACGTTTTTTGTTCCCCATGAACTCGTCCACATATGATTCTGCAACTTTTGTCGATTGCCATCCCCCCAGACGTTTCAAATTAGTAATATCCACTCCAGCGTCGGCCAACATAGTAGCCGAAGAGCGTCTATAACAGTGTCCAGTATAGGTCTCTGGATTTGGAAGTCTTAAAAAAGCAGCTACATTTGATGGCATCTTACCAAACTTATTAATGCCAACAGTTTGATTAGTACATTTTCCCTTTTGGAAATTGACAAAAAACCTTTGATGCGGTGTACTTTTGGGACGCAGTGAGATGTACTTCTTAATTAAATTGAGATTTTTTTCTCCAGTTACAACAAAGCTTCTACTCTGGTGAGTCTTGCTATCTGGTATTTTCACCAGAAACAACTCCTTTTGTTCGACCACGTTTTCACATAACAGATACCTAAGTTAATTCTTCGCGCTTACAGGCTCCAGCGACTCCAAATATAGTTAGAACTTTAATAAGCAAATAAATATCGTCAGGCGCAGTGCTTAAAAACGTTTAAACATCTTCATGGCTTAGGGCTTTAGACTTTTTTGGTCTGAAACCCATCATTTTCTTTTTTAAAAAAGCAATTAATTTAAAATGCCTGCTAATATCAACGTTTTTTTTTTCAATTTCAGCATAGATTTTACCATTGAGTACTTGGACCACATTGTAGAAGGTTGAAAATTCTTTGAAATTTCTTGGAAATAAAACAAAAGCACCTCTTCATTACTAATGTTGCTTATTTTCTTGTCGGTGCACCATTTCGTAAACTTTTCATATTCTTGAATGTATGTACCTTACTTTAGATTTTTCTGGAAGCAAATCTAAATCTACGTTTTTGCTGCACTCATAATGTACTCTGGAACCCCATCTTCCATTTCCAGATAATTAAAATTAGTTAAACTCATTCTAAGATTGCAAAATTACGAAAAATACGCACAAATTACTACGAAATTAACTCACAAATAACTAATATTAATAATAATGTCAAAATGTCAGTTTGTTGATTTCTAATTGTTACTATAAGTTTCTAGCTAAGAAAAACTACAGTGACTTTATACAGGACAGTGGCGGCAATAGTGGCCCAAGCCGCCATGTTGCGGGAAATTATTTTGTTACCTTTGTTTTATGTGGAGTAAAACTTTTGACAAATGGCGAAAGTTCCAAATTTTATTTATTATTGATTTTGACATAATCGCGTCGAAAAATTTTTCCGCACTAGTGTGGAAAAATTAATTTTCCGCACTGATATCCGTGCGGAAAATTGGGTTTTCCACACGTCTGCATAAAAAGTATAGTACGTATTGCGTGTTGTATGGTAATTACGCACTCATATAATTACAGCACTCGCCGCTTCGCGACTCGTGCGCTAGTTTTCCATTCGTACTTTTTACACTTAGTAGGTAATATACTATTTCAAGCGCCTATGCAATTACATTTTTTTGCTTCGGTAGTTTTTTCATCGCCCTAGCAAAAATCTTCTCTCAGTGTACCTTTAGGGAATAATATTATGTGATTGTAGATAATTCGTTCAGTGTGTGGTGAAATTTGTGCATTCTTGGTCTTAGTAATATAGATGTTATCTCATCTTGTTCTTGATGTGGTACAAAACGGCAAAATCAACATAAGTTTATGCTAATCTGGGACAAAGATCACGATTACATTGCATTACTAGTCATGGTCTTGCTTTATACTGTCAGTTCTTAATCTTGTTGAAAGAGCAGGTGACATAGAATTAGATCTTTCGCTATAATATGTATTGACTGTATGCAATCAAAATATTTCAAGCAGAATCATGACCACTTGAATTATCACTATTTGAAACTGCAATAGAAATAAATATATTGTTGCTTGTCTATTGGTATTTGTCTATATGTTTAGTACGTATTTGTTATTCTCAATGTCGGAATGTTTATTTGCAAATTAATGTCAATTAAGTACTTTCAATACTATAACTCATAATGAAAAATATTTATTTTATTAAATTATTCTCTTAATACTTAATACTATATTATTCCTTGATAAAAAAAATATTTACTTAGTTAGAACATAATTATGCAGTAATTTTTCGCGCAACTTCTTTTGAATAATTTTTTATTGGTTTAACTTATCCGCTTTCGATTGTACTTGGTATATTTGGATAAGTAAAATTAATATAGAATATGCCCTGTATTGAGTACTATATTTCCGGCTTTTGAGTTAAATCCGGTCTAACCCGAAGTTGACACTTCTCGGAAGATAACAAAAGAGCGATAGGGACATGCAAGCCGTTTTGCTGCAAGACACGTACTGCTAGAAAGCTAGAAGCTCCCAAAGTTCAAAAATGTAATTTTTCAAAAGTCGATATCTCAGAAACTATTACGGTTAGACATATAATGCACTTAATTAAAAATAAATGTAATTGTGTGTGGATTCCAAAAATATTATAAGATATAGGGTGTTCCATTTTTTTTGGGACATAAGGTATAATATTTCAGGATAATTTTAAATTGTGCACACAAGTATCCTGCATTTTGGCCAAGTAAAAAGAATATTTTTAAAATTTAGCCGTTTTCAATTAAATTACTGCGTCGTATAGGGTTAAATGGACAAAACGCCATATATACTCTACGCCAGCTACCAGTTTATTGGCGGCCGATGCCATATTTCAAACATATTTGCCAACCTGTGATTTAAAAGTCTCTTAATTGAAAAATCATCTCGCGAGCACTGGCAATCGCTGCGTTGATGAGAGATGAATATACAGGGTGCCAAATTTCAATGCAAATATCTCGAAAACTACAATAGTTAGAACAACGAGATTTGGTATAAATGTAATTTTGGTAGGAGAAACAAGAACCACCATGCTTTAGTCAAGGGGTCAGTCACCCTCTAGGCACCTCACACCACCACTTTAAAATTTCAAACGGCGCCACTCCCTTTGTTATACCTCAAATGAAAGGTCTCACTGAGTAGTATTTAGCTGCACAAAAAAAATCGATAAAAGAAAAAATTTATAATTTGAATAATAAAACAAAACTTTGTAATTTATAAAAATATTGAAATATTGAATATTGTTGAAAATGTGGCAAATTTTCATCCAAGTTCCTATTTCCGGCAATATCCAGCTGATTTGGATTAAATGCTCAAAATGGAATGCATTTTGAGCATTTAATCAAATAAGATAATATTAAATTTTTTTCATTTTTAATTGTAACAGTTTGTAACATATTTAATGCCGTGGTACATTGTGAAAATCAGCCCGTTTCATTGTGTACATCCAGATGTGTACGATAAACCAATTCTCATTTCTCTTTTTAATGTTAGTTGTTAAAAATATATTAAAAATTAAAAATAATGTTTAATACCAGTTTAAAGCCAGATCAATTTACAAGCTATATGCAAAAAACCAGTCATGTATAACAAAACACTAAAAAGTTATAAAGTGCTGAAATGAAATACAACTTCTCATCCAGGCTCCCGAATAACATAGGTATTTGCACTGCAGAAATTGTAGCCATACATGAAGCCATCAATGTATGTCATTCTTAGCAAGAATAATAAAAAGACCATCATTCTGTCTGATTCTTTGAGCGCCATCAATAAAATAAACGGAACAACCTTACAAACCAAAAATAACTTTGTAGCCCTGCTTACAAAAAGATTATTTTTGGAATCAATGGATGCCGGAACAGAAATTATGGTGACATGGATACCTGGTCATGTTTAAATTCCGGGAAACGAGCAAGCAGACAGATTAGCGAAAATAGGTAGTAACCTTAATGTACCAAAAAGCCTAGATCTGGATAAAATTGAAATATTGCCGGAAATTAAGAAAAACATCCTAGAAGAACACAACTTAGTATGGAAAAATTCGCTGAAGAATAAGGGTAGAAGGTACGCTGGATTAAAGAAGGAATTTCGAAAACCAGATGGTTCAATAAAATGGACTTCACCGATAGACGTCATATCACAACAATATTCAGGATGCGATCAGGACACTGCCTAACCAACTATCACCTATTTAGGATCGGAATAAAATAATAATAAAACAGCAGCTAAGCAACCAAAACCATACAGTACGCAAAAAAGCAAAGTCAGTACAGCTAAGCAGTCAAACCCACAAACAGCCAAGCAGACCAAACCTATACTGTACGCAAAGAAGCAAAGTCAGCGCAGCTAAGCAGGCCAAATCCATACAGTCGCTAATAAGGAAAGTCAGTGGTCGTGATATGGTACAGACCAAACAAAATCACGATCACCCCTAATGAGCTGGCAATTTGCCCCCAGGGAGCAGAGCCATAAAGAACAAGACAAGACAAGACATTGTTGAACAACTCACCCTATATAATATTAAGACAATAATAACACTGCCCGACACGATTTTGCACTCCTGTCAAGTTTTATTATATTTGTGGAGAATTTCAGTCACAAGCCAGACTAATTTCTGAAAATTTGAAAAAAGCATATTTCATGTATTATGTTGTTTTAATCAGAGATCAAGACAAGCGTGTGTGCTGTGTCAGCTGTAGCGTGTCATTGGTGCAGTGGATCAAAGGAAAGAGAAAAAGTATGCCTCTTGCAGTTCCAACGGTATGGCGAGAACCCAACAATCATTTTGACGATTGCTATTTTTGCATGACAAAGATTGAAGGTTATTCCAAAAATGACAAGCGCAAGATCGAATATCCGAATTGGCCTTCTGCCATAAGACCTGTTTCTCACAATGCAGACTTACCAGTGCCGCTGCACCTTTAGGTTGCCAAGATATTGTTTTGGCAGATAATGGCGATGATAATGCATCATCAGGCAGCTCCGATGAACAGTGTACCGACCCCACTACCCGACTTTTGTCCCAGGAGTCAGTACCGGCGAGCCACATTTGATTGTTCAAAGTGAGTTAAATGATTTAGTACATGATTTGGGATTGTCAAAGCAACAGTCAGAACTTCTTGGTTCCCGTCTTAAAGAGTGGAACTTACTAGCTAAAGAAACATCTGCATTTTACGGAATATGGAAATTGTGAATTTTAACCGGGAACTCAAAATGTTAACTATGTGCCCCTTGTAGATCCAAAAAATGTCCTTTTGCCTGCTCTTCACGTTAAACTTGGACGATTGAAAAACTTTGTGAATGCTATAAGTAAAGGGGGTGAAGGATTTAAATACCTGGGCCCCTAGAGATTTTTAGGCAACAATATGGATGCAAACTACGAATAACTATCCGAGTTAAGGTCAACAATAGACAAATTCCGTCGAAAAATATAGTAAAATACCTGCGACTCGTCTTCGGTAAAAAGATGGCATGGAACGTCAACGCAAGCCACCGTTTATAGCGTACGCCAATAAGCAGCTTTGCGCACTTTGTCCCCTCATAAACCACCAGGACCCAATAGACGCAAGGACGAAGACAAACATACATAGAATTTTGCTGAGACCTGACATAATAATATGATATACCCACCTGGTGTACCATAAATACGACTAAGTGCAAAAATATACAAATTTTTTAAAATCAGGTTAGTTACGGATCGTAACAAACGCTCTTAGACACTGCCGATACGAGTTCATAACAACGGCATGAGTATTATCGAAACACTAGACGAATACGTTGTCAAAATAATACTGCGCGCGGGCGGACGTTTCGGACAACAATTAGCAACAATAATCGAAAACTTCCAGACCACAGGAAATAGCCATCATACATTTAATCTTCTTCTTCATCAGTCTTCTTCCATCCACTTATGGACATAGGCCTCTTCTTATCTTTTCCAAATCTGTCGATCTCTAGCAGTTCGGGACCAGTCTTATTCCACCACTTCCACAATGTCGTCTTCGCTTGGTCTCCCTGGGTCTCCAGTGTGTCACCTTGCTAGTCCATTTCTCGTCTTGCTGTCTCGCGATATGACCTACCCAACGCCACTTTAGCTCTGCCACACGTGATATGCCGTCAGCCCCCACATTTAATAGATTTTCTAAAATAGAAACTCGAAAATGAAGAGGGGTGAAAGACCAGATTTAACTCAGAATCCACATATAAGAACTGTATTTAAAATCTTTAAAGTAATTAACAATTTTATTTAAACAAATACTGAAGGTAGCTAAAATACCATACAGTAGCGGACTAAGGTTATTTGGGCCCGCGCTACTTCCATTCAAAGGAAATATTGCTTTATGATTCGTCTTTCGATTTCTAACATCCAAGTAAAATCAAAATCTACTGCATGAGCTTAAGGCAGTTTAATATCTTTTTTTTAGAAAAATGTGTATCACAAAAGATATCTGGGGACATTTTTCTTCACACTGCAGTGTTAGTGCGATAGAGATTGCCTCAAATTCGCAATGTATTAATATTTGTTTGATATATCATACTTACTTAATATGAGAATACGCAGTGTACCAATATAGGTTTTTGTTAGATGTTATGTTAGTTTTAAAAAAATCTGATCGCAAAACCAACGTGAAATAGGTTATGATGGGTTTAAAGTCAAAACAAAAAAGTGGCCCCTCCACGCCTTCGTAAAAAAGCAAAGTCTAATAGTATTTTTTTTTTAATTTGGCATACTTTCTAATTGCCATCAACTTTTTCTTTAAAATTTTTTACAGAAAATACATTTAAAAAAGTCACCCCTGTTATAACTAATGCGATTGTTTTAAAATAAAATCCTACCAAAGTTTATTTGCTAAATAAATTTGCTAAATGAATCTTGTTGTCCTTTACAACTCTGGTTTTACTTATCCTGGGACGTAGGTACTGTCATATTATGATATTATGATATACCTTTATATGGGGTGTTGTTTAAGTTCGTGGCCAAACTTCCAAGGGTGATTTTAAGACGAAAAGTTTATACAGTAAGCTCAAAAAGGTTGGAATAAATTCGTTTAAAATTCAGGTGATTATTTTCTGGAAAAACGCTTGGACATGTCGATTATTATTTTTAATTGCGATTTTTTGTCATAAGAAATATGTATACAGGTTGTCTCAAGAAGAACATATACCGTCAACATTAATTTTTTTAAATAGAACACCCGGTATATTATATTATTTTTAAATTCTACGATACATTCTAAACACTTTTTGTATAACATACCATATCTCCAAAATCAACGGTTTTCGATATATTGACATTTTTTCTGGTACGAAAACTACAATTAAAAATGAACTCTTTACATCTTAGTCTATAATATTTACATAGACTATATTAAATTTTGTTTTATTAAATGTTGAAATTGACCGCCACCAACTTCCTGGCAATATGCAAGTCGATCTTTGAATTCTTCCAAAACGTTATGGATTACCTGGGGCTCCATTAATCTAACCTCATGCCTTATTCGAGCTTTAAGTTCATCAATATTGTTAGGTCTGTTAAAGTATACTTTAGATATTAAATAGCCCCACAGAAAAAAATCTAGCGGGGTCAAATCTGGTGACCTTGCCGGCCATTCTATTGGACCCCGTCGACCAATCCACTTGCCAGGAAAGACTGTATCCAAGTACTGACGCACCGGGCGTGTGTAATGGGCTGGTACTCCGTCTTGCTGGTACCATAAGGTATTGTTGGGAATGTCTGGCTCTCTGGATTTGGATAGAGTACAGCAAGTGCCGGTATTAACTCAAATTCTAAAAATTCTAGATACAGTTCGCCATTTAACGTACCATCAAAAAAGAAGGGACCTAAAATCCTGTTATTAACAATTCCAGCCCAAACATTCACTTTTTGCGGGTATTGTGTGTGGGACTAAATGATCCAGTGCGGATTTTTCTTAGCCCAATATCGACAGTTTTGGCGATTCACATGCCCATTTAGAGTAAACGTTGCTTCATCAGAGAACACAATTTATTTTAAAATTTGAGGATCTTCAATGTATCTGTTCATCATTATTTCGCAAAATTCTGTTTTTCTATCTGGGTCATCTTCATTAAGTTCATGAACCAACTGTACCCTATAGGGATGCCATTTATTTTTGTGTAAATAATTCAATACGGTTGCTTGAAAAATATTATTTTCCGTGGCAATACCGCGAGTAACACTATGGTGGTTTTCTTGGACAGCTAAGAGGACATTTAACTGCACATCTTCTGAAATCCTAGGTCGACCTTGAATATAATTGTCTCTAACATGCCCCAAATCCCTATATTTTTTTACAATTTTACTAACAACAGATTGAGATATTGGTGCTCGGTTTGGGTACTTATTGTTAAATAACTCACACACTTCTGTTTGGGTTCGCATCCTATCTCCATAGCCAAGCATCATTAGTACCTCTATTCTATCTTTTTTACTTAACCGCGCCATTTTTACAGAATTACTTGAAGTTAGATAGATCTACACAATTTGAAGAATTTTTGACAAGAAGTAAATGTCTGTGTCAAAATAAATTAATTCAGGTAACAGGTTACAATAATAATAAAGAAATGCGCAATTAAAACTAAAAATCCACGAATCTAAGCATTTTTTCAGAAAAATATTAAAATGTCAATATATCGAAAACCGTTGATTTTGGAGATATGGTATGTTATACAAAAAGTGTTTAGAATGTATCGTAGAATTTAAAAATAGTATAATATACAGGGTGTTCTATTTAAAAAAATTAATGTTGATGGTATATGTTCTTCTTGAGACAACCTGTATACACATTTCTTATGTCAAAAAATTCGCAATTAAAAGTAATAATCGACATGTCCAAGCGTTTTTCCAGAAAATAATCACCTGAATTTTAAAAGAATTTATTCCAACCTTTTTGAGCTCACTGTATAAACATAGGTCCGGTAATGCTTCGTTTTCAAGGTACAGGGTGTCAAACTATAAAAAAAAATCTTTTTTAATATCTTAATAATCCTTTAGCCAATTTTGTTAAAATTTGGCAATGTTATTAAGGAAAGTAAGGGGCTAATTTAGCCCTGACTAGATTAAAATTTTTAAATCCAGTGGCGTCCCGGAAGGCACCTTAACTAAGATTTTTGACAAAAAGATTGCGCGCCACTGATTTTTTTGCAACTTTTGTATTTTCCTCGCATTAAGCAACTAAAACTACGGCTTTTTTATTTGTATCATTTTTTTCCAATCTTGCTTCGTCTTTGAGAAAAAAACATAAAGATAACTTTATTGCAATCAATAAAAAAAAATTTTGTGCTCTATAAATAATCAAATTTTTAAATTAATTATTGTCCACGGACATGGATTAAAGTAATTTTTATTTATGATTAGGCAATTAAAATGAAACAAAATTCATTTTTTCAATTTTTTTGCTCAGAATAACTGTAAAAACAAATTTGACTTTGGCATAACTGACATAGCTTTAAACAGTGATCTTGATCGTAATTATTTGAATCGTTTTTAAGAATTTTTAGTTATAAAATTCGTTACTGATATTTCAAAATGGTTTAGTTTACAAACTCAGACATAGCCGATATGCATTTTGTCTATGGAATGGCCCAAGACAATTCCAGAGCGGCTAGACACATTTATCAAGAGATATATCCTCATCGCATTGTACCACCTTACTTTAACATAAGCACGTCAATTTCTGGATGCAACTTATGGAGAAAAGTCGATCGCTCACGCAGGTCCACAGTCAAGGCCACCCAGGTCGCCGGATTTAAATCCCTTAAATTTTTTTCCTTTGGGGGCATTTAAAGTGCTTCGTTTATAAAACTTCAGTCAACACTGAAGAATGATTAATCCAACTGTTACGGGTTTCATGTGATCAGATAGGATATACGCCGGGATTATTTCAACATGTTCGGCAATCGATGTTAGGACGAGGTAATGCTTGCATTGATGTTGAAGGAGGACATTTTCAGCAACTATTTTTCCGTGTCACTTATTGTTTAATATTTTTTTACTAAAAATAATAGCGTACCATTTGCTTGAGTGTGGTTTTAATAAAGCCTTATTCTTGTTTTTTTTTTTTTTTTTTTAATTTCCGGCATTACCACTGTGCACGCCACTGGCAAAATGAGACAAACAACTTTCAGCTTAAAATATTCATTTGTATTCATTAAAAACTGTCACCAAGTTTCAACGGCATATTAGTTTGCGTCTTGTTGTTACTTTTTTTTTAAATATTTCAACACGCTTTAAAAAACAAAATTTAAATTATGTTGTCCCAGGGACATGCAATAAAGTGATTTTATATGTTTTTTCTCAAAAACGAAGCAAGATACGAAAAAAATGCTTAAAATAGAAAAGTTGCAGTTTTAGTTGCCTAATGCAAGAAAAATACAAAAGTTGCAAAAAAATTAGTGGCGCACATTGTTTTTGTCAAAAATATTAGTTAAGGTGCCTTCCGGAACGCCACTGGACTTAAAAATTTTAACTTAATAAGGGCTAAATTAGCCCCGTTCTACCCTAAATACCACTGCCAAATTTGAACAAAATCGGCTTAAGGATTATTAAGATATTTACGAAGGAACGATTTTTTTTAGAAAGTTTGACACCTTGTATCTTGAAAACAAAACATTACCGGACCTATCTTTATATAAACTTCTCGTCTTAGAACCACTTAAAGATTCACCCCTTGAAGTTTGGTCACGTACTTAAATAACACCCTGAGTATCGGTTGGTTTTCATTTGTTGTGAAACAAAGATGTTAAATTAAACATTAACACATCTCATTATTATTTAAATGTGTGCATAAAAATAACTAAAACCCAAGCTCAACTGAATTAAACTCATCTGATAAAAGATAACATTTATAAGGAAACATAAACTAAACCCATTTTTACAGATGTAATAAATTACATCCTATTTAAGCAAAAGTCAGTCTGCAGGCTATTTTTATATTAAAATTAATTTTGTACGAAAATGGAGATAAAAAAGAGCTTAAAACCCGTGTATGTGCAAAGAGGAGATGACGGATCTATTCGAATGCTTTACCATTTTCGGATTCCCTTTTTTTCTTAGATCATAGCATTGTACGTGTTTAATTTTACCCCCCTACCAAGTCGATAGAGCTAAAACCTAAGGGTCTACTTTATTGAGTAAGGAATTTATGGGTGACTGCAACAAACCTAAGTGTATGCGCGCACTAGGCGACCATGGCCGCGCGACCGTGGCCGCGCGTATTACAATGCATTAACTTGATATGGCAACGATAGCGGCCCGTTGGCCGCTCGGCCAGCGAGATCCCGACTGCAACACGGCGGCTCAGGTGTCGCCGCGGCCAATGAAATACTGTAGTGTAATAAGTAGGTATAATGTAGTAAAACGTAATAATTAGTTAGTTAATATTTTACTTATTTTACTAGATATTAAATTATAAGTTTATATTATTAAATTCTTAACATTGACCACAAGGCGATTGCCGTGAACCATCATGACTACCTTATTTATAATTATTAAATATAAACATATAACAAACCATAGTTTAAGGTTAGCTAAAGATATATTATTATATGGATTTTTTATTTATGAAATAAAACACAAAATCTGCTCCACTAATTTAATAAAATAAATTTATATTATATGCCCATACATGTTTCGAAGGCATAAACCTTCATCCTTAGTGGGTTAATATTAAGATGTAAGTATATTATGAAGAGACCAATGACATTGTTAAATTATTAAACTGAAAGGGGAAGGAAAAAAATACAATTAGACAATGTGAAAGAAACACAGGCATCATCAATAAAAGTTTAATATAGGAAGAAAAGATATTTTAATGTAATTTCGAGATTAATATTAAACCGCGATTGCAGTGAAATAAAAGCTAGAGACTTACCTTATGTTGCAGAAAATTTTTTAATTTTTATAAGATTACATATGTAACTTGAATTAATTTAATAATACATTATAACTAATAGTAATAAAAGGTTTTGTTGATAAATATAAGTTTTAAATTTATTTTATTTTAAACTTATTATAAAACCCAACTTTAACTGGGAAATTAAAATCGAAATCAAAAGCGAAATAGGGCACGACCATCATGGTGAAGTCATACCAAATGGTAGGTAAAAATTTTTGTATAGCCAAAGTGTGAATGGATTATTCTATTTTATTTTTTTATATTTTATTCAAAAAAACGGTCAAATCCGTCGCAATGCGACAATGTCAAAGGTTAACTCTATTCAGACAAAAGGAGTAACAACTAAATAAAGAGGGGAGATAGACACTATATGTTAGAAAGGGTGTGAAATAATATAAAATCTAAAAACCTAAAAAAACATAGACCTCTGTTAAAGCATTATAATAAAATTATAATGGATGAGCGAAGTTTGAACGCCAGTCACGAGAGCGAGTGAAGTGTTTAATTTGTAGTAAAAGAAAACTGTTTATAAAGGTAAATCATGTCAGGGGACTAAGATGTATGAAATACGAGGTACCAATAACGGATAAAGGATGGTGCGGTATGACAGGGTAGTTATGAAAACCGTAATGACATAGGATAAAAATGATAGTTTAACAAATAAGGTTATGTTATGTGTTAAAAATTCAAGAATTTAAGGGCATTGAAAAAAGATAAGCAAGTAAATTTAATTTGATCATTAATGCAGTGTAAAGAGGGATTGTTGAGAGCCTTCTGGATTTCAAGGCTCTCCAAAAGATTCATTGTAGTCCCCTTTTCACAAACATGGAGCACCTTAGTACTGGTAGGGAGATCAAATGAATAGTTAGAATTGATAATGTGATTGGCGAAAGTAGATCTGGAGTTTATATCAGTATGGTTTTTGGTTCTTTTCAATGATTTTGAGATGTTCATTGACTCTGGTTATGATCTTCCTACCACTCTTGCCTATGTAACAAATATTGCAACCTGGATGAGAGCAGGATATGGAATATATACCTGACCTGTCCAAAGTAGATACCCTGTCCTTGGATTGTACTACAAAACTGCGTAAGTTCGATTGAGTTTTGAAGCTAATGTTAATATTATACGATCTGAAGATATCTTTAATTTTGTAGGATATGTTATTGGAGAACGGTAGTGAAAAGTATCTCAATTGTTGTTTTGGCTTGGTAAACAAAGTTTCTTGTTAAGAGACCGAGACAGATGTTTATAATAAAGTTTATTTATGAAATATGATGGATAATGGTTATTGAATGCTATTTGTTTGATCAAATTAAGTTCGGCTATGAAGTTTTCATGGGAAAGAGGAATATTGAATAATCTATGAAAGAAACTATTGAGGGCAGCTGTTTTATGGCTGTGTGGGTGATTTGAATGAAATTGAATGACCAGGTCAGTACTAGTGGGTTTGTGGTAAATGCCAAATTGTAATTTGTTATTTTCCTTTTGTATAAGTAGGTCTAAGAAGGGAATGGAATCATTTGACTCAATTTCCATGGTAAATTCTATAGAAGGATGTAATGTGTTGAGATAGTTGAAAAAGGATTGTAAATCTAGGGGGGATCCTGTGAATATGACAAAAGTATCATCAACATATCTAGAGAAGTGGATGACCTTCTCAAAAAGAGGATGTGTTCCAATCTGTGATTCTAAGCTTGCCAAAAATATCTCTGCTAAGAGAGGACTAAGAGGTGAACCCATGCCTAAACCTGTTGGTTGGGAGAAAAATCTGTTATTGAATTGGAAAAAGTTTTGTTTGAGAACAGTGTCTAATAAAAGGCAAATATTACGGACATGATGTGTGGGGATAGAGAGATTAGAGAATAAGAGGTCTCTAACAAGCTTAATGCACTCTTCAGGAGGAATACTGAGGAATAAATTTTTTACGTCAAAGGAGAAAAATGACTTGTTTCGACATCTGGTTCAACAATGAGTGCCTCAGACGTGATGTTACCCCTAACTACGTATCCTTGAGGACTAACACCAATACATCTTCCTCGTGCAAGGCTTTAAGAGTCGCTAGTAGGATTTTGATTAAAGATGAAGTAAAGAAGCACTATTTCTCCCTTAACCTTTTGGATCTGAAATTGAAGAGGATTTACTTCAGACTGACATCGTTAATCCACCCTATTGAATGGGATATCCTCATTTCTCAATGTCTGGATTATTTAGAAGACATGGGTAAGGCTAAGTTTGAACGCTTGTCACATAAAATCTATATTTTATCTTCTAAACAAAATAACAAGTTTTATCACAATTCTTATACACATAACTTAAACCATACTAATAATCTTTTTAATTCCACCGATATCAACACTAGCTTTTATAAAGAGGTCTTTTGTGATGATTTTGACATTACCAACATCACAAACGGTCACTTTTCTGATTTCAAATTCCACGATCGAGTTTTAAATTTATCTTCCACCTCCTTGACTAATGATGAGGTGGACCTTTTGAGTCTGGGTTTAAACTACAACTTTAACTTCACCCCAACACCTTTGAACTTACAGCTTTTAGCAGTTGCATCTGAGAGAATTTTGGAGACTCGTCTTCTCAAACACATACTGTTAGATCCCAACTGACAGTTGTTCTCAACAAATTTAATGACTTACAACATCCGGCTAACCTTTCTAATATCAAACGGAATAATACTTTGGCTGTCTTTCGCCGAAAGATTTCAGATTGCAATTTGGTCTTATCGGGAGCCGATAAAAGCAGTACTTTGGTCCTTTTAGATTGACATCAATATATTACCAAAGTTGAAGAATTTTTGAGTCCTGACAACTTCTCCACTATTCCTTCCGATCCAACTCCTAATTTTTTTACTGATCTAAATAAAATCCTCTCAATTACTAATGATACTCTAAATACATTTGAGACAGACAAGAGCAAGTTATATCCCATGAATCCACAAACTCCACTTTTGTACGGTTTGCCTAAGATTCATAAAAAGGACATTCCAATACGTCCGGTAGTATGCTACTCCGGTTCTCCCACTCATAAACTTGCATCATGGCTAAACTCCATTTTAACAGACTTAACTGACTTTTCTAGCAGGTTTGCTGTAAAAAACTCATATGAATTAACCAACAGATTAAAGAATATTAACATTCCGGAACATTCTATTCTGGTTTCGTTTGATGTAAAAAATTTATTCCTCAGTATTCCTCCTGAAGAGTGCATTAAGCTTGTTAGAGACCTCTTATTCTCTAATCTCTCTATCACCACACATCATGTCCGTAATATTTGCCTTTTATTAGACACTGTTCTCAAACAAAACTTTTTCCAATTCAATAACAGATTTTTCTCCCAACCAACAGGTTTAGGCATGGGTTCACCTCTTAGTCCTCTCTTAGCAGAGATATTTTTGGCAAGCTTAGAATCACAGATTGAAACACATCCTCTTTTTGAGAAGGTCATCCACTTCTCCAGATATGTTGATGATACTTTTGTCATATTCACAGGGTTCCCCCTAGATTTACAATCCTTTTTCAACTATCTCAACACATTACATCCTTCTATAGAATTTACCATGGAAATTGAGTCAAATGATTCCATTCCCTTTTTAGACCTACTTATACAAAAGGAAAATAACAAATTACAATTTGGCATTTACCACAAACCCACTAGTACTGACCTGGTCATTCCATTTCATTAAAATCACCCACACAGCCATAAAATAGCTGCCTTCAATAGTTTTTTTCATAGATTATTCAATATTCCTCTTTCCCATGAAAACTTCATAGCCGAACTTAATTTGATCAAACAAATAGCATTCAATAACCATTATCCATCATATTTCATAAATAAACTTTATTATAAACATCTGTCTCGGTCTCTTAACAAGCAACTTTGTTTACCAATCCAAAAACAACAATTAAGATACTTTTCACTACCGTTCTTCAATAACATATTATCCTACAAAATTAAAGATATCTTCAGATCGTATAATATTAACATTAGCTTCAAAACTCAATCGAACTTACGCAGTTTTGTAGTACAATCCAAGGACAGGATATCCACTTTGGACAGGTCAGGTATATATTCCATATCCTGCTCTCATCCAGATTGCAATATTTGTTTAATAGGCCAGAGTGGTAGGAAGATCATAACCAGAGTCAATGAACATCTCAAAATCATTGAAAAGAACAAAAACCATACTGATATAAATTCCAGATCTACTTTCGCCAATCACGTTATCAATTCTAACCATTCATTTGATCTCCCTACCAGTACTAAGGTGCTCCATGTTTGTGAAAAGGGGACTACAATAAATCTTTTGGAGATCCTTCAAATCCAGAAGGCTCTCAACAATCCCTCTTTACACTGCATTAATGATCAGATTAACTTTACTTGCTTATCTTTTTTCAATGCCCTTAAATTCTTGAATTTTTAACACATAACATAACCTTATTTGTTAAACTATCATTTTTATCCTATGTCATTACGGTTTTCATAACTACCCTGTCATACCGCACCATCCTTTATCCGTTATTGGTACCTCGTATTTCATACATATTAGTCCCCTGACATGATTTACCTTTATAAACAGTTTTCTTTTACTACAAAATAAACACTTCACTCGCTCTCGTGACTGGCGTTCAAACTTCGCCTTGCTCATCCATTATAATTTTATTATAATGCTTTAACAGAGGTCTATGTTTTTTTAGGTTTTTAGATTTTATTTTAGTTCACACCCTTTCTAACATATAGTGTCTATCTTCCCTCTTTATTTAGTTGTTACTCCATTTGTCTGAATAGAGTTAACCTTTGACATTGTCGCATTGCGACGGATTTGACCGTTTTTTTGAATAAAATATAAAAAAATAAAATAGAATAATCCATTCACACTTTGGCTATACAAAAATTTTTACCTACCATTTGGTATGACTTCACCATGATGGTCGTACCCTATTTCGCTTTTGATTTTGATTTTAATTTCCCAGTTAAAGTTGGGTTTTATAATAAGTTTAAAATAAAATAAATTTAAAACTTATATTTATCAACAAAACCTTTTATTACTATTAGTTATAATGTATTATTAAATTAATTCAAGTTACATATATATTCTTATAAAAATTAAAAAAATTTCTGCAACATAAGGTAAGTCTCTAGCTTTTATTTCACTGCAATCGCGGTTTAATATTAATCTCGAAATTACATAAAAATATCTTTTCTTCCTATATTAAACTTTTATTGATGATGCCTGTGTTGCTTTCACATTGTCTAATTGTATTTTTTCCTTCCCCTTTCTATTTAATAATTTAACAATGTCATTGGTCTCTTCATAATATACTTACATCTTAATATTAACCCACTGAGGATGAAGGTTTATGCCTTCGAAACATGTATGGGCATATAATATAAATTTATTTTATTAAATTAGTGGAGCAGACTTTGTGTTTTATTCCATAAATAAAATATTACTTCACTGTGAGATGGACTACTTCCATAAAATAAATATATATAAAATATAGATGTTTATTGTAAGCAGCATAGAATAAGAATAATAGTAAGAAGAAGAATAATGTCTATGTTTCATTGACATAATATACGACCCTTCGTTACAAAAAAACATGTGTCTTAATTCGAACCAGAGTACTCATCTCATAATACATATAGTGTTATGAAAGGTAGCGCACTTGGCCGTGCGGCAGGCGTTTCTTTCGCAACTTTAGTATGATGTTGTTAGGAAAACACGCAAAATGTCTCCAGAAATTGATACCGATTTTTTTATTATGGAGTCCGAAAAAAGGTCAGCGACTTGGGAGTTACTTAAGTGACGAATACATCGACATTCGTATGAAATTAACATTGGTTTTTTCATCTTGTCGAAGATCTTGATAAAATGTATGAAATATTTCCCTTTAGTCGTCGGCAGTGCAATAGACTTAGTACCCAATTTCTTTTTTAATTTTTCGATTCTATTTTTCGCGAAAGGTACCGAACAGCAATCTACTTGCACAGCGTCTATTTTTACAGTGAGTACTTTTGCAAAAAAAGTTTAGTGCCAAAACGGCCGGCGCCAAAAAGGTCCTGATCCGTCAAAATGACATAATAACGAAATATATCCTTTGCACATAAACATAGTTTCACATCAAACAAGTGTGACCGCTAACCTGGGCGGACGCGACCTCCGCTGGTTGGTCAAGAGTGTCCACGTGACCACATGTGAGTAGTGAACCTTCTCAACTAGAGCACTGTAGCGCCATAAATAAACCAGTGCTCTGTTAGACTGCAACGTAAGCAGATGCTCCACGTAGCTAACACACTTATATCACGTGTTTTGATCTGACGTGTGTGTCAGGCAAAGTGATTTTTTAATGTTAAAGTAAGTGATATTTTGGGGACGCGTGCCCGGTAACACAGGTTACAATTCTTTTAAACCTACAGTAAAAGTACCGTGAATTTCGCAGTTAAATAGACTACATTCTTTGTATTTGGTTAAAACTCAGTGTGTTGCAATTCGCGTAAATACGTGAAACATTCGGTTCTATACAAACATGTCTTTCAAATAGCCCTCGTGATATTCAGACGTCAATTAATTAAGGTTCTGATTCATTCTCTGCGGTAAAAACCAATGAAATCCTAACGATATCTCGGTGCAGTGCTTTAGGATTGTTATGATGATGTATTCCTGTTTATCAATGTAAAAATTAAATGAACGAACCTTATACTGTGGTTGATGCAGGGTCTATGTGAGGCCAGAGCGAACCCCTGTCTAAAACACTAGAATTACTACCATTTTTATCATAATTGAAAATTAAGGTGCTAGTGATATTCTAGGAAACTACATTTTTACGTGCCGGGTGAAAAGTTTAACGTGAATAATAATAATAATAATAATAGTCTTTATTAAGAATGTAAATTAAAAAAAAAAAAAAAAGTAATAATTACAATTCTTAGAGGGCGAAGTCTAGCTGATAAGCCTCAGCTACTCAGCATTAATCCTTTTTTTAAACAAAATTAAACTAGTTATAGTGTAATCTGACAAAATATACATATATAGCATAGCAAAATTGCGAGTTTTTAATGAAATATACATTGTTGGCATACATAATGGGCACTACAGAAAGTTTTAGTAACAAAAAATTGTCGCACGAGATGAAATACTGACACTGACAATTATAGAAAATCGTGCAAAATATCCCTCAGCGTTAGGATTCGCCTGCTTCTCCAGCAGTGACTTTCTAATTATGTTGCGAAATAACATTAAAAAGGGGCAGACAAAGTAATTATTGAAGTTGTTGAAACACTTTACGGCGTTATAGGTAAAACCACGCTGAAAAATAGTTTTTTTGTATTGGGGCATCGTTAGTGTGTTTGACCTAACTGAAACACTGTGAATATCGTTTCGAAAAACTAAGTTAGATCTTAAGTACATAGGGGTTGACGTTGTTAATAATTTATATACAAATGTTAATAATAACAGTTGAAATATATTCTCCATGTTCAACCAATTGAGTTCACATATTTTTAGAGAAGTGTGGTCATATTTTTTTAAGTTAAATATAAACCTGCAGCAATTATTCTGCATTTTTTGCAGATGTAGCTTGTCCTCTTGGGTTAAACATGGATAATACAAGATAATACAGTAAGAAATCATAGACAATATGTATGCTTCACATAACTTTTTGCGCACTTTGAAGTTTAGAAAATGTTTATTTGCATACAATACTTTTAACACCATATATGTTCTTTTTGATAAATTTGATATATGTTTACTAAACCTTAATCCGTCATCAAATAGCACCCCTAAGTTTTTGGCAGTATCCGTAAATGTAAGATGCATTCCATTGCATTGAATATTAATGTACTGCTTTAAAAAGTCATAACATCCTTTCGGCGCAAAGAGTAAAACCTGTGTTTTTGAGCATTCAATGCAAGGTTATGTCTACTGCTATATTCAGAAATTTGCTGCAAATCTGTGTTTATGTTCGCTTCAATATCGTTATAATTTGACGGGTGAAAAGTACAGACAAGCTGTGTATCGTCGGCATAAGTGTGGATTTGGGAAAATAATGGTATTGTACCCATATCAAAGATATATAATATAAAGAGAAGGGGTCCCAAAATTGAGCCCTGTGGTACCCCCGACGTTACATTGCCGACGTCTGACACTTCTGAGCGTGATCTTACAAATTGCCGTCTACCCTCCAAGTAATTCTGAAAAAAGGATAGTGCTTGATTGGACAATCCAAAGTAATGCAGCTTAGCAAGCATAAGGGCATGATCTACACAATCAAACGCTTTTGAGTAGTCAAGCAGCGTTAAGACCGTTGCCATACCCCTATCCAGATTCCCAATAATGAGATCGTTAATATGTAAGAGAGCTGTTGTCGTACTGTGGTCAGGGCGGAATCCAGACTGGTGAGACGGTAGTATGCCATTCACATCACCCGTAATTATTACACAATCGAAAACTGGAACAACCTCGGCCAATATAGCATTGAATTGCGTAACAGTCTCCATAACAGAGTATGTGGGAGGGCGATAAACAATGCCTATAAAAACCGTTACTTTTTTTATAACTAAATTAATCCACAATCCCTCAAGTAGCCCACCATCGCAGGTTGATAGAGAATAATTATTTACGTTATATTCCTGGCGAATGTAAATTGCAACCCCACCCCCAACTCTGTCTGTGCGGTCTTTTCTTATTAGTTTATAGCCCTGTATTTCGATAAGCGAAGACGGAATTTCGGGTTTTAACCAACTCTCTGTTATACAAAGTACATCAAAAACGTTTGCCCGAACTATATGACTGACATCCGCAAAGTGCGGTACCAAGGATCTTACATTCAGATTACCGATTTTAAAGTTTTTATTGTTACCTGCCATTGTATCATTTTTTATTATCAAACACGTTGTCAATAGTTTTTCTTTTTAAACCTGGGTATTTAGTATGTCTTTAAGATGACTGCTGTTCATTATTTTGATAGCATGATCATTATCACTTTTCCTTATGTAAACAGATCCGTTACTACTCCAGACATATTTATAACCCTTCTGCTTGCACTGCATTGATTCCTTTAGTAGTAAATACGTGTCCTTGTTTAGTTGCTCATTTATATAAATTCTTTGTTTATTGGTACTTAGTCCACATATAATTGTATCCAAATTGCCCTTATCTTTTCTTTTTCGAAGAGTAGATATGACCAAGCCTCTCTGTCTAAATGATATATTGACCGGGGGGGGGGGGGGGGGGGCTTGTTTTTTGGCTTGATCCTCAACGCAGTTTTCAGTAATGTCATCATTGACATACTTAAGAAGTGTAAGGGTTTTATTCTTTATTACACAATCACCATCTTTGTTTTCATAGGCGCCATTAACGACCAAACATCTACCATTTTTGTTTATTTCCAATTCGAGTAGCTTGTTTTGTAAAGTGGTCATATCTACCCGTAGTTTGGCATTTTCCTTTTTAACTTCGTCTATCATTTCTCCCATAACTTTATTTGTTTGCCTCTGCTCTTAATATATTGTACTTAAAAACTCCATAGAATGTTTTATGTCAGAGACTTCTCCTTTTAAGTCTTTTATTTCGGTTCTTAGCTCTAGTAATAAACTGCGCAGCGATTCAGCCTCTTGTTTATCGCCTCCTAAGGTCAGCCTTTTATCCTGCACTATCTCAGGAGCAAATTGTGAAGAATCACTATCGCTGAGAATAACCTGAGACCGTCTTCTGCATTTATTGCAAGACCAGGCTCTATTTTGTTGACCAAATACTCTTATTTCCAGCTCACTGAGTTTCGCACAAAGAGGTTGATGCCATTTCTTACATGCTACACACTGTATTCTGTAGACACTTTTTGAAACGTTCTTGTTACATGCCCCACATTGCGCGATCTTTTTCGGAGGGACCATCTTTAACTATTTACACGAAAACGATATGGCAACAGCGCCGCCGCGACTGTCCGAAAAGGTAAAGAAATGCACGTTTTTTAAAATAGATAAGGTCCAAAAGTCGACCAAAACGGGGCCAACTTTGTTAACACATCGATAATGTCACTTTATGTAACACTAAAACATCTTTTTATCAATTATTTTGCACAAAAATACTGAAAATTCCCATTAAAACACGACGAACGTCAAGACCACGTTGCCAGATTCACAGTTTTTTACTACTTTTTACTTTATAAATTCTGTGCACGTCAACCTTAGTTTTATTCTTTGGTTAAAACCTCTCCCTACTATTTGCTCCAAAGGCATTAATATGTCTTACCCCCTCCCAGACCGGCGGTGTGCGTCACGAAATGTATATGCTACCCCATTTTCCATTTTTACCAAATATTAGCGACGATATTAACCTAGAAACTTGCCTTATATTTTTTTAAGAAGAAAGTAGCTTTGTGTCTTCTCCTCTAATCTTAAAGATTTTGTTATATTTTTAAATGAATGTCGTACAACATCCATCATGCCATATACTATCAAATTCCTATTTAATAGCTTCTTAGGTCACTTATAAATACGACAGCTAATAACGATTAATTATATTTGTTAATCTGTAATCTATAAAACGATTCATTATTATTTTTACCAGAATCGCGTGATATGCATGGTGTCAAATTTATATTCAGTAGCTTCTTAGCGCCTTAAAAATATGACACATATATTGTAAACTTATTCCAATCTATAGTTAACGTAAATATTCAATTATTAAAAACAAAACTTAACATAATTAATAAAATTCCTCGTGCCATTTGAATTCTTATCTTCCTAACCAAACTTTTTCTCAGTGTACCATAATTCTGCCTACGTATCGATTGTTTCACCCGAGAAGAGCAGACAACGAGAAGAGACAAAATCCCGAGTTTAGCATTGATTAAATGGGGACCAAATTATATGCCCTTCACCTTGAAATTTTGACAGTTGGCCGGGTTATTACACTATAAGAAGCACTGAAACGATGAAGAAAATGCTTTAAGGCCTCTACACACGACCCAATCTGCAGGGTCCAGTCTACAGGGACCCTGCAAGTTGGGTAGTGTGTAGGCCCTGTAGGCATGTTGGACCGATAAAATCCAGATCGGACGGTCGGTTGAGCACGGTTGGGTCGATTTCATCGAAGTTTGACGGGGCACGTCATGTATTAATTCTGACAGATTTGCCACAATTTTTTTTGTATTTTGAATCAAAAATGTTTGAAAGGGAGATGCAAGCTTGAAGATAGATTTTTGAGCATTATATTTATAGGGCAGTGCCCTGCCTGTGGGATATTTCCAACGCCTATTATTTAAATAGAGACAGCTTACCTTTATGTTCTGTGATTTTGACCTTTACGACTCAAGATTCGAAACACACCGACTTTGTTTCTGTTTTCTGTGCACACTGCGAGATCGGGTGGTGTGGATAGCAGCACCCGATTTTCCCTTCCCTATATGCCCTGCAAATCGGACCCTGCAGATTGGGTCGTGTGTAGAGGCTTTTGCACTGAAATAAGAAATGTGGGTACCTAGTAAGAAGTACGTTTTTTCATGAATATCTTCTGTGTTTCATGTAATTGGCTTTTCAGCAAATTTCGTAAAATCAAAAAAAATTAAATAAAATAAAAATATTTTTGAAATGTTTTATTGATTGTGCGTTACTTACTGATAGTACATTTTAGAAAGGAAATGAAATAGTATATTACCTACCAAGAGTGGTAAGAAGCCTACACGATTTCGAAAATTACGGTACGACGTTAGCGAAAATTACCCTTGTTAATACAGACATTAAATTATTACGTAATTATTTTGTTTAAACAAAATAAGTTGTAAATTTCAGAAACCTTATGATTTTTTGTTTGTCACTATCGGAAAAGCTCATTATTAAATCATCATTTATTAAAAGCTAGGTAAGGTCAAAATTTCTAATATAAGAGATACGTCACTTTTACTTTATCAAAATTCAAAAGCCGCTTCTATCTCCTTTATTTTACACAAAAACTTCATTAAACTATATATAGCTGAATACAGAATTAAAAGTTTTATAAAACTAAAAAACAATATACAAGGGGTTCCATTTAAAAACTAACATCTTTATGACATATATCACAAATGTGATGCTCGATTTTTTTTGCGTAACACAATTTGCGTAAGACAATTTAAAAAAAAAACTACAACTTTTATATTTACATTTTTCATGTACTTAATTCATTAAATTAAACATATAGATGGGCGGTCCATTTGTAAGCAATAACCCTGTACACAACAACACACTTAGCAGGTAGATGAGATCCTAAGATGAATATCAAGTTTTCTGATATTTATACAGGGCGTATAAATCTGACCTGCTTCGAATTTTCTTATTATATTTTTGTTTTTATTTATATTAGATTTCGGAAGCAAAGTTCAGTTATTGTGTTATGCATTTAATTGTTATCTATTTGTGCAATTTCCGTAACAGCAACATTTGTATTTTTAAAAATATAAACATCAAAGATTAAAATATTCTAAATATATCGTTCGAAGTGACCTCAAAATTCAACCAAGCAGTGTTTCACGATATAGTAGAAATGATATTCAGGAGCTTGCCGAGAAGTATTTTTAAACGAAGCCCATACATTGTTTAATATACCTCTGACAATATCCCACACTTTTGATGATAGATTATAGCCCCAATAAAAGCGAAATATCGAGGCCTCGTGATTATCATTTAAATGGCTAATCCACCGTTCTGAAAACGCAACATTCAAAAACTCGATGGCAGCTGGTGCACTATGAGCAGGAGCTCTATCACATAGAAAAATTGTCCTGTAGTTTTGTTTTACATTTTCCAATACTGCAATAACGTAGTATTAGGATTGATCACAGCTTAAGAGGAACAGAAGAATATAAAAGTAAAAAAGTGGTCAAAATGAGCACCTTAAACTTCCATAATAACATAACATCACAAAAAACAGAAACATCTTATAATATATAAACGTAATTGCTACTATTCAATTAACATTTTTTAGATTTCTGGCTTAAACAGACGTTGCCCTTTCATTCTTTTGAGTCGTGCTGGCAATGCGTTATAGATATTTACGATATAAGTGTTGTAAAGATTAATATTACAACACGAGATGTTAAAGTTGTTAAACGAGGCGTCAGCCGAGTTTAATCAAACATCGAGTGTAGTTATATGAATTTACAACAAGAATATTGTACAAAATTTTATCTACTTTCATCTATGAATAAAAATATTTGGCAAAAGGCATTTTTAAAAATAAAAATGCACCTGCTATTAAAAATCGTTTTGTAAGGGCATCTATTACAGCACTAGTGCTGTAATGGCATCTATTACAGCACTAGTGCTGTAATGGCATCTATTACAGCACTAGTGCTGTAATATATGCCCTTACAAAACGATTTACAGAACTGTAAAATTCATATTACTAAATGAAAGTAGATAATAGTTATTTACGATATAAGTGTTGTAAAGATTCATATTACAACACGAGATGTTAAAGTTGTTAAACGAGGCGTCAGCCGAGTTTAATCAAACATCGAGTGTAGTTATATGAATTTACAACAAGAATATTGTACAAAATTTTATCTACTTTTATCTATGAATAAAAATATTTGGCAAAAGGCATTTTTAAAAATAAAAATGCACCTGCTTTTAAAAATCGTTTAGTAAGGGCATCTATTACAGCACTAGTGCTGTAATGGCATCTATTACAGCACTAGTGCTGTAATATATGCCCTTACAAAACGATTTACAGAACTGTAAAATTCATATTACTAAATGAAAGTAGATAAAATAGTTTTACACACATGTACTGTGGTTGTTTTTCGGTTATTTGAAAACAGTGTAACGGGTAGTTTAAATTGTTTGTTCTGGTGGAGTAATAATTATTGATTTGCAAACCAAAAAAGTGTTCATTTCTAAACAAGAACATAAGACATTTATTTATGTACAATGCATTGCATGAACCGTCATTATGCCCAATTCCTTAAAAACTGATCTGCATTATTCATTGTCATTTTCTTAATAACACCTATTACTCTTTTTGCGCAACAAACGTACTTGGAAGCAACCCATCTCGACCCCAGAAAATAATCCCACACCGTAGGATAGATTCAAAATTAGCGAAATACATGATTTTTATTGTCTTTTCCCATAACATTATTAGTTAGGTGTGGAGAACTAGCTGGCCATAGAATACGGCCACCGCGACCTATCCAACGATTACCAAAATTATCAGATAAATAACAACGCACGAGCAACAATGTAGAGGCGCACCATCGTGCATAAACCACATTTATTTGTGCTCTAGCTTGCAAGGGTACATTTTCCACTAAATGTCTTGCATTTTCCAAGAAATGTTTTAAATTATGTTGCAGGAATTGCAGATACAAAGCATCATTTAGTTTTTCTTCTAAAACGACGGGACCAGTTTAATGATCCTCAATTTATTGATGCTTGCTCTGTCTTATTGTATGAGATTTTGTTAATGTGAGACATACATCTCTCCATAGTCTACAGATTTTTCAATTTATTACGCCGTCTATCGTAAAGCCCGCTTCGTCGGTGAACAGAACAGTTCCGGTAATATGGAGATTTTCTCCAAAGAATTATAAAACTACCTTGCATAATTTAATCTTGCAGGATAATCATCTGGGGACATTGCGTGTATCATTTGAATATAAAAGGTATGAAGCAACAGTTCTTTAAGAGTGTCATGAACAACCAATTTTGTTGTATCTAGTTGAGCTGCGAATTTCCTTACGTTGTTAGATAGATTATCAGTAATGTCATCAAGAACTTGATCTTCTTGGTGGACCTTCTCCACTACGACGCGAATTTTAAAATCATTGGTTTATGCATTATTGATTTAACTTCATTTCTTTCCTGTTTCTATTAGGCTACGATCAATCCTTTCAAATATTTTTCGAGTCGATAAATTTCGATATGGAAATCTCTCAGCATAAAATATTCTTGCTTGCAGAGAATTGCAATTGTGATGAACCGCAAATTGAAACCAAAATATATATATTTAAATAATAATCGTTTCAAAATAAATAAATATATATGTTTTAGGCAGGCAAATAAATAAATAAAAAATGAATAATTTTTGAAAGGCAAGGTTTTCTTAAATATGTTCTTTTAAATAAAAATTTTTGTGATGGAAGAAAATATTATTTAAAAGTTTGGGACGTAAAGTAAAGTATATTTTCCACAAAAATAAAATAAAATATTTTTTATTTTAAAAAACAAACGAAATAAAAACTTTTGAAAAAAAAAATACTTCTAAAGGTTTACCCGTACATAAATTAACATTTGTGAAAGTAAATAGCTTTTCCAAAAAAATTAATAAAATAAAATTTTTTTAAACTGAATAAAAACTTTTGGGAAAAAAATATTATTTAGGAGTTTGAAACGAAAATAAATTAAAATCTTTAAAATTAATAAATTTTAAAAACAAAATGTTTTTAAATAATTTCTTTTAAATAAAAAATCTCTGAAATAAATAAATATATTTAAAGTAAATTAAGATTTCTGAAAATAAATAAATTTTAAAAACTAAAATTTTTCTAAAATAATTTTTATTGAAGCCTTCGGAAAAAATTTTATTTTAAGGGGCTGAAAAGTAAAAAAATGTTTTAAAGTAAATAATCTTTTTTAAAAATAAAGTAATTTTTGTGAATATCTTAATTTATTAAAATAATAACACAGAAAGGCGAAGTCTATAAGTCTAAATAAAATGAGACTTACTGTTAAAATATTTTTAAACGGGTACGAACTAAAAGAATTCTGAAAATTATTTAAGTTAAATAAAATGTAAATCTTAAAACAGAACAACACATTTTCTTTTTCAAATTCACAAAACAAAATAATTTTTTTTAATTGTAAAAAAATAATAACTATAAATTATTTTATTCACTTGCCAAGTTCACTTCTTAGTCGACTGGTTGATACCGCTTACCACTGGATAAATGAGGGATTAAACTTCGGTTGCCTATTAGGAAAACAAAAAAGGATTTGCACAGGATCCTCCATGAAATTTAAAACCAAGTTTTATTACATTTCTACACGGGAAAAAAATATCGATTTTGACAACAAAATATTTTTTTCCAGGTCCAAGAATGAAGTAGAAATATCTTTTTTGAACTTCGGACAAATAATTTAAAATTTATTTTAGTGTAAAAAGAGCTGATTTAGTTTAGGTTTCGTGTCGGCTGCAAAAGAATCACACGGCGCCACTAAATTTTGGGGTACGTGTGAAAAATTTGCGCTCCACACTACCAGTACCACAGTATATTTTTTAAACGTAGGGCTTTTACTTGAAAAAGGCAGTGTCAAAAGCAGACAGTCGAGTCGGTCAAGTCGAGTGAAGTGAGTCGGGAAGTTCGGTCTAAACGGTCTACTGAAGAAATGACTGAGTCATCAGTAATAGTTTCGGGTTAAGTAAGAAAAATTCACGATTACAGTTATACTTGCGGTTAGTTCAATAATTCGAGTAGATTCAGTTCGGATTTCATAATTCATAATAAAATATTTTCTTTTGACGTGACTCGGTAAACTTTAGAATTGATTAAATGAAAAGCGAAAATAATGAGTAAGCGCAATTTAAGTAAGTGTCGGTGAAAGATTCCTTGTCTTAGTAGTAGTGAAGTTTTAATAATTACAAATTTTATGTACAAATTGATGGCTCCCGTAGAGTTTATTTTAATAAATAATGTTTTTAAGTGACTTGATGTTTAAATTTTGATAGTAGATTTACTAACCGAAAAGCTAAATTAACTAAAGCTATATAAAGAAACCAATAAGTACTCCCTTATAATTTATTGCATGTAAGATAAATGAGATAGGTGTAATACACTGGTATTGAGGACCCTGAGGAAAAACGATTGCTGTTTTGAGGAGGAGGTCGTAAAGAAGTAAGTTACTTAAGGCCTTATAGTAGAGTACGATAATACACAATGTGCTTGTACATAGATTAAATGCATATCAGCATATTCGACATTAGAAAGTTTTATTCAGATAATAACTTTGACAAATTTTGTCGTACTTACCTATTTGAATCCAGGACAACAAATCATTGTGGTTTTTATTGTAGTATCTACTAGCGAGTACGCCACTCACCCGGTTACAATGCCACTCATTCCATTGCCACTTGTCCCGTTGCAATTCATTCCGTTGCATTGCTTACTCGAGCGGTTTCAATATTTTCTATTTTTTTTTTAATTTTTAATATTTAGTTTAGTTCAGCTTAGTTGAGAACCTTTATGAAAGTACTGCGCAGAAATCTTCAGAATGAGAAAAGACAACTAATAAAGGTAAATGATCAACAGGGACGAGTTACAACAAAAAGAGAAGTAGTTAAGGACTTCTATCAGGTGCTATTCAAGAGCTAAAAAGAGGCAAACACTGGCTTAAATATAGAACCAGACAAAATGGCATCCAAGAAAGGAATAGTAAGTCAGGGATCAGAGGTATTACCGGAAATCACCACCGATGAAGTAAAGCTAGCACTAAGAAAAGCAAAAAACAACAAAACTCCTGGTGAGGATTGTGTCGTGGCTGACGCAATTAAGATTGGGGGTTTATCTCTACTCCAGAAGATCAAAACGCTTTTTAATATGTGCCTCTTTGACCACACCATACCAGGAAGATGGTATAACGCCACTGTAATTCTGCTTCATAAAAAAGGAGACGCGGTTGAACTGGAGAATTATAGACCAATAAGCTTGATAAGCCACTTATATAAACTATTTACAAGAATAATAACTACAAGACTCGAAAAAAAACTGGATTTCTTCCAACCGATAGAACAGGCTGGATTTCGTGCTGGTTTTGGGACCAACGATCACCCACAGAGCATCAAGACTCTAATAGAAAAATCTATTGAATACAATAGACCACTTGTTCTTGCCTTCGTAGACTTCCAGAAAGCCCTTGACACGATCGAATTGCATGCAGTCGTAAATTCATTACAAAAGTGCCGTGTAGACTACCGATACACTAGACTAATATTTGACATGTATAAAAACGCCAATATGAAGGTAAAATTGCACGAGAACACCAACGCCATTCCAATAGGAAGAGGTGTGAGGCAGGGTAACACAATATCACCCAAACTGTTCAATGCCGTTCTGGAGCCTGCCTTCAAAGAACTAAACTGGGAAGAGAAGGGTATAAACATAGATGGTTAACACCTAACAAACCTACGTTTTGCAGACGACATAATCCTAATATCAGATAATCTAAAAGATATTAAACAGATGTTACAGGAACTTTGGGTAGCATGTTCTGAGGTCGGTCTGAACATCAACTTTTCTAAAACGAAATATATAACAAACCTGGTTCCTAGTGAAGGTTGGGTTGTAGATGGTCACTTGGTGGAACTCGTGGATAGTTTCGTATACTAGGCCATGAAATAAGAATAACAAGGGACAACCGAACTTGTGAATTAAAGAGAAGAATAACACTTTCCTGGGCTGCCTACGGAAGACTGAAAGATGTATTTTCAACCAAGATACCAATATCACTAAAACGAAAAGTTTTCAATCAGTGTGTTCTGCCGGTTATGACATACAACAACCCAAAGAAAGATGGAGAGATTTATGCTTGGGGTGTCGTTGAGGGATCATATCCGAAACGAAGAGCTGCGAAGGAGAAATGGTGTTACTGATGTCATATAACGGATCGCTGGGCTTAAGTGGAACTGAGCTGGGCATGTTGCCCGAATAGAGGACGGAAAATCGACGAGGAGATTGCTCGAATGGAGACCGAGAGCCGATAGGAGAAGTATAGGAAGACCGCCTACACGATGGACCGACGACATCAAGAGGATCACATGTAATTGGATACGTAACGCTCAGGACAGGAGACAGTGGAAAAGAATGGGGGAGGCCTATATCCAGCAGTGGATGCAGAGGGCTAATTGATGATGATGTTGAGCTGAGAACCTTCACGGGCGTGCGCATAATAACTAACCAATGTTTCATTGCAATCGGAGGAATGGCATAGAATTCGGAGCAAAGAAACAAACATTACTTTTTATCCAATGTGACATTAAAAGCATGCACTTCTACAGGGCCGCACTAAATTATTTGTTTAATTTAAGCAAGTTGAATCTTCAAACCTCGGCAGTAGTTGCTTAAATATCATATTATTTTTACAAAATGTGGCAGCCTATAAGAGGATAGTATGTACCAATTTTGGCTCAATTCCCTCTGATCAGGAAGAGAATTGAATTATTTTTTGTTATAAATGCCATATCCCGTATCTCGAAAACAAAAGAAATTTGTTCATAAGTGTATAGAAACTTTTTACATTCTTTCGAGGTCCTCTACTGTGTGGTACAATGCATTTTAGTTTTAGTTACAACCATACCTGAAGGATTTATGAGGGGGAGAACCAAAATATTGATCTTGCATCGATTCAAGCCCACGCACGCTAAAAACTGCATATGCCTCACTGGTTCCCCATCTCTGCCCACCATCCAGTACGAGATTCTAACTGCCGCGGCGAAGCCAGCTGCAACTGATGCAAATCGTTCGACTCCAGTCCGCACACTATGCAGCATGAGGCTTAAAACGACGAATGAATCGTCTTATGTTGCAGTGTGTATGTGCAACTCAAATCAAACAGCCATGCTATTGGACCGCTGCACGATATTAAAAACAGTGGCGGTCATTATGCCTTGTAGATTGCCATGTTAGTTCACCACATAGCTCGGTTCAGCTTTCCTTGATCTCGACCCCACATTCGTCGAATTTCAATTTGACATTCCTGGTCGACCCGTGCGATCGTATCCATGTGACATTTTCACTAGAAACGCACCTCTACATCATGTCCTAGTCAATTGAATATATGGCGATGCATGCGTCGACTCCATCATTTCGAAGTCGAACGATCTGAATCAGCTGCAGTAAGCTGCGCCGCGGCATCTATAATCTCGTACCGGAAGATGAGCAGATATGCAAAATTGGTGACGCAGATGCAGGGTTGTGTGAGCTTGAATCGATACAAGACCAATCTAGTTCAGTTTTCCCCTTTTTAAATATTGCGGTTCAGGTTAGGTTCATACCTCCTACCAATGATGTCATTATGAGCTTAGGCAACACAGATCTCATTTTTTCAAAACGTAATTCCTTGTCGCAAAGAAACATCTACATGGTCTGCAGACTATTACAAGGGTCTTGGAAATCTACGGGTACTTTGCCACATGTTTCTGTGTGTGTGTAGCAGGGTTGAAATTTAAAGAACGGTGGGAATAAAATCAAAAACGCGTTGAAAATAGCAACTTATTTATAGGAAAAAATAGATAAAAATAGAAAAAAATCGAAAAAATAAAAAAAAATTGCGATTTTTGATGTTTTTCAAAAAAATCATGATTTTTTTCAACCCTAATGTGTGGACAGACCGATGCTGATGTCTAGTTTCATGATTTACGGAGTCGATACATGCATAGTTACCTGTTGCACTGGGTATTGGCGGCTTTACCACACTTATTAAAATTAACAATATATCAGAGCTGCAAAAATTTTTATTTAGAGTCTGAGTTAGCTGGGAAGAAAGAAAACTTAATGCTAGAGTTATTTTTTCTTTAAAAGTTTGGATTAGTTAAGGTACGAGTTTTTACTCGCTCTCCTAATCAGTCACAAATTTTAATTCTCTCTCTGAAAGCCTTTTAAACCCAAGTTGTGATCCTTTTCTGGAAAGTCGTCTTGCAGATAGTTCAGAGTCTTTCTTTGTTTGTCGTTCAATAACAACGTCTGAGTATGTCCTTGAAAGTCTTCCAGTGTTGAACATTTGTGCTGAATTTGTAGATTGTCTTTTATTACTATCATCCGCCCTCATTCCTGGTATTATTGACATTCGTCGACTTGCCGGCAAGGCTGCCATTTGCCTAAAAATATACACTGCTTCTTCTTTCATGGTAGTGCTGTCCATCATTTGAATTATTTTATTTTCTCGAATTTTTATCGTTTTCATAGCAGCAGCATCTCCAAATACATGACCCTCTACGGTTTCCAAACATAATTTTATAAATCGACATTTTTTTTTGTCGTTCAGTGACTCGACACATTCTTTAGCTTCCATAAGATAGTATTTAGCATCTTTTTTATTTAACAGTATCATATTTAATTTAGCCAGAAGCATTAGATAACTAAACATCCACCTATCGTTTTCAATCAATTTGGCAGTATTAATACCGTTAATAGCATAAATTTTGCTAAGATCGTATTTCTTGACCTCTAGGTGATACCTAAAACATAATTTTTTCGTAAAAATAGTAATAATTTCCATGACAGTATCTGTTCCAACAAAAGTGGCCTTAGAAGCTATCTAATAGATACAGTTAACAGGACATTAATAACACTAGTTTACAGCCAATTCCCAACTGTAATGTAAAAGGCAGTTTTTTGTTAATTTTTGGTCTCTAAATGCGAAAATGATGGCAAAAACTTCCGAACACGTATGATTTTTGAGTTATGGTTTTTTTCAGCAAATATCATGTTATGTTATATACCGGAGCGCGACGTTGCCTAATTTACTTTTTCCCCAAGATAGGAAAGTTGTAAACAATCTGGTAACATCGCGTGGGGGTGTCTAGGTATGACACCTTAACCACGAGGTCTCAACCCTATAGAGCTTAAAATAACGGAAGTACCCATTTAAACCCAATTGATAGATTTCACTCCGCCCGGTAGCTGAATCTACTTATAGATGGCCCCTGTATACGAGAATTATGCCGTCGCTTCTCGAACTTTCGATTCCCGATATTTTAAGAGGATGCTAGAGGTACGGAACGGCTATAAAGGCAGCTGGCCGGCGGTCGGATCATCAGTATTGGTTTAGCACGAGTAGTGGCCATTATTAGATAAAGGAGGAGATGCGTTTAAATACCTTAAACAAATTTTGCCTAAACTAAGTAATGCTAAGCTTAGAGAAGGAATATTTGTTGGACCACAAATAAGAATATAATAAACCACTAAGGGATCAACAGTTTGATCAAAAATTAAGTGATGTGAATTAACTGCGTGAAGTTCTTTTAATAGTTATTTATTATACAAGGGAAACAACACAACCTCGAGCTAAAATCTAATATTTTTCCCGTATATAATACACTATTTTTTTCTGTGACGGAAAAAACGACGATTTAATATTGAAAAAACATATTTTCTTGCAATATATTAAAGTCAGAAAAGTACCGATGTAAAATTTGAAATTTTAAACTTATAGCGACAATTAGACCTGCGTTGCTAAGGAAACCTTTAAAATAAACAAATATCTGTCAATTTAATTCTGTGATTTAATTTAAAAATTAAGAACTTAGTGGTTGTTTAGTAGTTATTTTGAATAATTCAGTCAATTACGTTCTATAAGCATATTGCCCACATTATCGAAGGTTCTTGAAAGAATTATGAATAGACAAATTGTACATTTTTTAAACTCAAATAATATTTTACCCGTCAAACAATCAGGATTTAGAACTGGTTATAGTTGTGAGAGTGCTTTGTCTGATATCACTGACGACATCCTAAAAGCTGCAGATCAAAATAAAATAAGTGCTTTAGTTTTGCTGGATTTTAGCAAGGCTTTTGACATGCTAAATCATGAGGTGCTCTTAGCGATACTTCATTACGTGGGTTTTTCTAATGTTGCTGAACAATTTGTAAATTCATTTCTATCTAACAGGATTCAGCAAGTTATATGTAAATAACCAAATGAGAGTTGCAGCACGTGGCTACATCTCGTGGCAACCACACGTATCAACCCAACCAGGACAGCGAGAATCCATATAGGTTCAAACGCTGGCAAGGCGGCCCATCGCGGGCAAACTACGTTGGGTGTCGCTGGAAGCCAATGTATCGGTTCAGCCTACCGAAAGCCGAAAATTCAAAAAACACAAACTTATAATAAAAATAAGTTCGTGCATAGAATAATATAAATAATATAAAATAATTCTATGCACGAACTTATTTTTATTATAAGTTTGTGTTTTTTGAATTTTCGGCTTTCGGTAGGCTGAACCGATACATTGGCTTCCAGCGACACCCAACGTAGTTTGCCCGCGATGGGCCGCCTTGCCAGCGTTTGAACCTATACGGATTCTCGCTGTCCTGGTTGGGTTGATACGTGTGGTTGCCACGAGATGTAGCCACGTGCTGCAACTCTCATTTGGTTATTTGCATTTCTGTGTGAAAACACTTTGAGGTCCCTTACCTTTTCGTCAGACCCGGAGCCTTGCTGAGGAGCCGTAAACGGCGAAACGCGTCCAAGGATTGGGTCTGACGGAAAGGATAAGGGACAATTCTATGCACGAACTTATTTTTATTATAAGTTTGTGTTTTTTGAATTTTCGGCTTTCGGTAGGCTGAACCGATACATTGGCTTCCAGCGACACCCAACGTAGTTTGCCCGCGATGGGCCGCCTTGCCAGCGTTTGAACCTATATGGATTCTCGCTGTCCTGGTTGGGTTGATACGTGTGGTTGCCACGAGATGTAGCCACGTGCTGCAACTCTCATTTGGTTATTTGCATTTCTGTGTGAAAACACTTTGAGGTCCCTTACCTTTTCGTCAGACCCGGAGCCTTGCTGAGGAGCCGTAAACGGCGAAACGCGTCCAAGGATTGGGTCTGACGGAAAGGATAAGGGACAATTCTATGCACGAACTTATTTTTATTATAAGTTTGTGTTTTTTGAAGTTATATGTAATCAAAAACATTAATCTTTCTTAGATGTTCGCGTAGGAGTTCCACAGGATAGCATTTTGGGTCCCCTTTTGTATACTATATATACCTCGAAATTTCTTAATGCACTCCAACATTGCAATTACCACTTTTACGCGGACGACAGTCAAATTTACTATTCGTTTCGCGAGGATGAACTAAATGCGGCCGAAATTGCTATAATGTCAGACTTAACCAACTTCTATAATTTGGCCACAGATCATCTCCTAAAACTCAATCCTAGCAAATCTTCGGTAATTTTATTCGGAAATGAAAGCCAAATTAACTTTGTGAAGAATATTATGACAATCAAATTAAATAATGTACCGTTACCTTATTGTGATTCGTTTAAAAGTCTGGGCTTAACGATCGATTCTAGATTGCGTTTTAAAGAACACGTGACAACTAAATTAAGATCTGCATATGGCAATCTAAAGCTTATTTATGGTAATAGACATTCCCTTCCTCACGAAACTCGAAAATTGTTGGGCGATACTCTTGTTCTGTCACAGTTTAGCCATTACAGTGGAGTATATGTACCCTGTTTGGAAGCTGCCCACCGTTGCCGAATACAAAAGGTTCAAAATGCATGCCTTAGATTAATATACAGTATAAAGCGAAGAAACCATATTTCCCCTTATCTCGCTACTTCAGGATGGCTAAATATGAATAACAGATTTAAACTACATTTCACCACATTTGCGTTTAAGATAATTAAGTTTAAAACACCCGCGTACTGCGTACTTATACCAAAAAATTAGGTTTCAAACAGACGTACATAATTTAAATCTACGCCGTAGGCACTATCTGACCGTACCCCAACACCGCAAAGAAATTTATAAAAGGTCTTTCTCCTATGGTGTCGCTTCTTGCATTAATGCTGTTAGGGCCTTAAATACAACCCAAAACGATTTTCAAACGTTTCGGTAAAAAATATACAGGGTGTGCCATTTAAAAAAAAATACATTTTCCTTATTTATGTAGAAACGGTATGTCTTTCTGCTTTCACCATTTTAATTAACAGAAAAGATGCTACTACTTTGCTAATTTAACCGACTTTGTATCTCCAATAATAAAAAAGTTAGCAATGGTGCGCACTTATATGAATAAATATTATATGTACAGGGTCTTCCAACGAGGACTGAACAGGGGCTCATTTTTGAGCTTCCTTGTATTTAAAGAAAAATCCAAAATAGCCAATCGATGTACTTTTTCCTGCAGAATTCAAAAATGAAACCAAACATTTATTTGAACCAGAAATAAAAGAGTTAAGATGTTTTTTAAATGGAACATAGCTTTTTTTGTACGATTTTTGGAACGAGTGATTTTTTTTTTGTCCGTTCTGATTAAAATATTTAATATTGTGACAGCTATTTTTATTAAATTTTAATGTTTTATCCAGTATAATTAAACTTTAACCTGTTTGAAACATACACTAGGTAATAAAGGTATGAACCTTTGAATCCTTCAAAGTCAAAAAATTTGACAAATTTACTATAGTATTGCCGAAATGAAATATTCATTAGATGAGTATTGGGTGGCCAAGCATAGGTTCCATTTCTACCAATTCATTCTCCATGGCGTCCGTTTAAATATTGAGTAACCTCACGCACGGCATTTTCAATTTCGTTTTCTAAGAACTCGTAGTATCTCTGTCCATTTAAAGTCCCGTTAAAAAATATTGGTCCCAAAATTCTATTATTTTTTATGCCACACCAAACATGGATTGAAGTCCTTCCTTGAAATTTAATTGTCTGAAATTTTCTTGGATTTCCAACGGCCCAGTGATGATTATTATGTCTATTGAAAACCCCCGATGTTGTGAATGTGGCTTCGTCAGTCCATAAGATATTTCTGAATAAATTAGGGTCTTCGTTTTCTTTCCGAATCACAATTTGGGAAACAAATTGGAAGCGAAGTTCTTTTTGTGCCGGTGTTAGATGTTGAAGTGGAAGGATATGATGAGACTTAAATTTATGATTTCTTAAAGTCCTGTGAACAGTTCCTTGGGTAACTCTTCTGCGTCTTACACCGCCGCCGTATTGAACGTCCCGAACTGCGTCCGAAATTGATTTGGTTGGATTCAGTCGAAAATAATTCACAATGGCACGGTCTCGATTTCTATTCCTTTCTGGATTTCTTTTTCTGTCATGTAATGTTTTATTTTCCTCAAATAGGTTCTTTATCCTTAGAATAGTATTGACGGATATATTTCTGTGAAAATTTGCAATAAATCTTCTCCTTGCTTCTCTTGCATTTTCTTGGCATTTGTAGAACAATAACAATCTGCAATCTCTCATCTAATGAATATTTCATTTCGGCAATATTATAGTAAATTTGTCAAATTTTTTAACTTTGAAGGATTCAAAGGTGATTATACCTTTATTACCTAGTGTATGTTTCAAACAGGTTAAGTTAAATTATACTGGATAAAACATTAAAATTTAATAAAAATAGGTGTCACAATATTAAATATTTTAATCAGAACGGACAAAAAAAAAATCACTCGTTCCAAAAATCGTATAAAAAAAGCTATGTTCCATTTAAAAAACACCTTATCCATAGCGTACCTCTTTTGTTTCTGGTTCAAATAAATTTTTGGTTTCATTTTTGAATTCTGCAGGAAAAATTACATCGATTGGCTATTTTGGATTTTTCTTTAAATACAAGGAAGCTCAAAAATGTGCCCCTGTTCAGTCCTCGTTGGAAGACCCTGTACATTTTTCCTTTTTTTTTGTTATTGTTAGGGAATCTAATATCAGTAGTGGTTATTGTGTATGTTTAGTGCCTTTGAATGATTTTTGAATTTTTAGATATTATACTGTTTCTTACCGATTTTACCTTTTCTTTTTATATCAATTTGACGTTGCCAATGTTCAATTATGAATGTTTACATGACAATAAATTATTATTATTTTTTAGCAAATACCAGTGCTTGTTAACATACACCTTATGGTAAATCACCGAAAAGAGAAACGGGAAAATTAATACGACGTCGACATCTCGAACTATACCGCAGTTGCGAATTCTGAGGTTACTAAGTATACTTCTCTGCAATGTTTGTCAAACTTACCTAGCTAATTCGTAATAATACCAGCAAGCCTCCCCAATGACGGACGCGTTCTTCAACCTCCGTGTAAATTCTTTGATTTTTATTTGATAATTTGAGTATGAGCCTTTAAATTCTGTGGTTACAGAGCTCGACATAGGAATACCAAGAAGGTAATAGATTCCACTGATTTGTTTAAAAATGCCTTCCGATTCATTTACTCTATAAACTTCGTAAAAAGCTCTACAAACTTTGTCAAGAATCACGTTTAAGTAGAAATATTTATCTGTAAGAATTTTCTTGGTTTTAGACTCACAATAAGTTTTAAGTTTTTCAACCAACTTCAAAAAGAGCTCTAACTTTTTATTAGTGTAAGCATCAAGCATTCTATTTAATAAAGAATCCGCTTCTCTCTTCGCCGCCCGTTGCCGTTCTTCCATTTCGATTTGCCGTCGTTTGTTAAGGGTACCACGTATGTTGTCCTTTTGGTATTTAATAAAGTAAAAAGGTCTTCGCGTTCTTAGTAGCTCCTGTTTATAAGAAATTGCGTTTTTGCAGTTTTTTGCAATTTCACTAATTTTCAAAGATGATTTTTCATTTGGACATTGAACTCCAGGTGATTTTTGTATTTCTTCCAAAAATCTTTTATCCAAATTCATTGAGCCCAAATAGGTTTCTGCCATTAATGATTGAATATTGGTTGTATAATTTTGTAGGGGTTTAAATGAAAATTGTTTAACAATATTTGGTATAGACCTATTTTCGTATTGTTTCGAATTACGGAATTCTTTAATTTGTAGTTCAGAATATTCGCAATAATCTAAAATTTTATTAGGTGTGTTAAAAATCTAAAAAAAGATAATAGATACAGTAAAATCTCTCAATAGTGACCACCCCCGGGGAATTAAATGTTGGTCGGTTAAGCCAATTTACCAATATGTATATACTGCACGTGCATGCTAACATATATATTATACAATGTACTGTATGTTTGCTTTGAAATTCTTATTTTTAAAAATAATCGGAAATTAATACTTCATATTTTTATTTTATTTTTTATAATATTCAGATTCTTATTTTAATAGCAATTGAGAAATATTTGTAGACTTGTAAAAATTGTTAACATTATTAAAAAAGTTTTTTAAATTTCTCGAACTTGCGCAGGCTTTAGATATGCTTGATATTTTCAACACTGGAGCAACTTCAGATTCCTCTTTCTCTGTTTTTATGATAAGGCACAGCACTATAGGATAAATCCTTTATGGCACTCTAGGAGCGGTACGTGTGCGCAGGAAACGATTCACGTTGGTCTTGAATCTTTGGAGATTATACTCGTTGGGGAACACGATCTCAGGGAGGTCGTTCAAGAGTGATGACGTTCTCCATATGAAAGAATTTTGAAACAGTGTCGTTCGAGGGACACTAAGCTGAACCACGTACTGGTGGGCTGCAGTGGCTCGTCGTGTATTTCTACCATGCATCGCTCTGGGTGGTATCAAGCGGGCAACCTCAGTTGAACACTTGCCATGAAAATATTTGTAAAATAGACTCAAGTCGCCAACCTGCCTTTGATGTTCAAGGCTTTCCAGGTTGTTTGTCAGACTATGGTCACCGATCAAGCGAATGGCTCTTCTTTCAATGGAATCTAGCAACCTCAGGGTATGTTTAGGAGCAGAGCCCCAAATATGCGAACAGTACTCCAGTGATGGTCGAATTTAGGCTTTATAGAGCATCAAATGTTGTTGGGGTGTATAGAGGTTCTTTGTTCGGAAAAGTACTCCAAGCTTCTGCGAGGCTGCCTTAGCAATGGCCGCAACGTGACTATGCCAAGACATATGACTATCCAAATTAACGCCCATTAAATGAATTGATGAAGCCAAGGGAATTGAGTGTCCCACCATAAATATATCCGGTTCTTCAACATTAACTTTTTTAGAAAAAACTGTCGCCTGGGTCTTTTTAGCGTTAAATTCTACTTGGTTACTGTCACCCCAAGACAGAATTTCTTCCAGGTCTTTGTTGAGATGTGAGACCTCTTGCTGCCTATAGAGATGTGCATTAGCAGCCGATGTCTGAGCATCCAAAGTAAAAGATGAAACAAGTGTGCTGTCATCAGCGAAGCTATATATAGGATTTTTAGTTTTTTCCAAAAGATCGTTAATGTATAGTAAGAAAAGGGTGGGCGACAATATGAAACCTTGAGGGACTCCGGCGTTGATGTTAAATGTGTCTGAAAGAAATCTGTCCATCGCCACTCGCAGAGAACGGTCTTTAAGAAAGCTCGACAGCCATGAACAAAATTGAACCGGCATTCCGTATGCTCTCACTTTAGTTAGGAGCCCCTCATGCCATACTCGGTCAAAAGCCTTGGAAATGTCCAGTGCTACCGCCCGGGACTCCCCATGGTGTTCTATTGCGTTGTTCCAAACATGAGTAATATAAGCGAGAAGGTCTCCTGTTGATCTAGACTTACGGAATCCATACTGGCGGTAACTAATAATGTTGAAGCCTTCCAGGTATTTTAGTAATTTTTCGTTGATAGCCTTCTCCATAACTTTTGATATAACCGAGAGCAATGCGACTGGACGATAGTTGTTTGGCAAAGTCTTCTTGCCTTTTTTGGGTATGGGCTGGACTCTTGCAGTTTTCCAGCAAGAAGGAAATATTCCTTTTTTGTAGGATAAGTTAAAAAGCCTACAAAATACGGTGTCAGTTCGTCAGCGCATGTCTTAATTACAATGACTGGAATATCGTCAGGACCAGAAGCCTTTTTAGTGTCGAGAATCCTCAAGATTCGTTTAACATGGCGGTGGCGAAAAACAATCTCGGGCATTCTCGATTCTACAGGGGTAATGTTCGGTGGAGTACTTCCCTGAAAATTTACCGTTGAATGTGAAGAGAATGGTTCCACCAGTAAGTTTGCTTTTTCCTGTGCTTTGGTCGCAATGGTGCCATCAGAACGTGTTAGAGGTGGAATGGTTGACTTGGTGAAGTTCTGACTGACGGCCTTAGCTACCGACCAAAATGATCTTGAGCCGCTAGGACATTCAAGAAGTTTGTCTCTGATCCTCTGGTTGTGTGCTTCTTTGCTTTGGTTTATCGTTTGCTTGCTTAGGTTTTGAGCGTTAACAAAGATGGTACGATTTTCGGCGGTAGGATTTTTACGCCATTGTCGGTAGAAATAATTTTTTGATTTAACAGTTCGTTCGCAATTTTTGGTAAACCAAGGCTTGCCGTTAGAAGGGCACTTTTTTGAGAAAGAGATAAAGACTTCCATGCCAGTAAGGATAACCTCCGATATTTCTGTTGCAAAGATGGATGGATCATCAGAGGTAAAACAAACGTCCCGTCAAGGAAAGGTTCGAAAATGGTCCCTTAGGTCCTCCCAGTTAGCTGATGTATAATGCTATATCTTGCGTGGTTTAGGAGGCTCTTCCGCACTAATTGGTAGTTTGTTCAGTGCCGAAATAAGGTGGTGGTCAGACGTTCCTAACGGCGGCTTCACGGTGACAGTGTACAAGGGGGGGTTTGAAGATAAGAAAAGATCCAACAAACTAGCAAAATCATCTCGGTCTGGAATCCGAGTTGGTTCACCCACCAGCTGGGTGAGGCCAGAGCTGATGGCAAAGGATTCGGCTTCACGACCTTGTTCGTCAGTCATGTTTGAGTATTTGAGCCAGTTGACATTATGAACGTTGAAGTCGCCAAGGATGACAACTTCGGAATTGGGATGGTGGGTTTGCAAAAAGTCGATAGTATTAGCAAGAGAGGAGAACAAGTCTCTATAATGAGTATCACTTGGCGGCCGGTAAAGGCAGCAGATGAATTTAGTAACTCTCTGCGTTGATATTTTAAACCACATTACATGCGCCTTATAAAACCAGTTAAAAACAACTTGGCTCACTGTCAGTCCTTCGGTGTTGGGAAATTTTTTTTGTTCATCATTGGCACCTCCTTGAAACAAATTTCTAACTTCTGCTTTATTTTGAAGCAATATAGTCACTTAGGTCTTACCCACTTTGTAACAATGGAAAAATAAAAAAATAATAAAAAATTAAAACTTATAATTGGGATCAATTCCTACTAAAAATTATAGGTTTAATTAGGGAATAAGTACCTTTTCATTGTTTAAGTGAATAAACTACGATTCCTTAGGTATAGTCTTTTCGTTTTAGAGCAGGGTGGTGATTCGAAAGTTGATAATATTATTTACGATTTTCCGGAAATTTTTGAGCGCCAGACAGCGAAAGGGACTGCCAGAAAATAGAAAGTAATTAAGGGCCAAAGGGGTTTAAATATTTGATGACCAAAGGTCCTTGAAGATCAGAAAAATAGTTTTAAGGTAAAATGCTGATAAAATGATAAGATCATTAATAAGCCAATAGACTAATAAGGGTATTAACGAATTGAAAATTTTTTTAACTAGAGAGAGAAAGAAAAAGTAATAAAACAAGATCGCGGATTAAATTTCAATACAACTTACTTATTAACCCATTTCATCCCATTACTAATAATGCATTTCCTTCATTAACATAGGAAAAATATGTTGAGTTATTTTCATTCAAAATAGTTTTCTGGTATGTTACCCTAATGGGAAAAAAAAATACACTAAACCTTATAATAAACTTATTGCACTTATCATAGCTCAATTATATATAATTTTTAAGGAAAAAGTATTAATTAGTATCGAAATAGGTATTTTTCTAATTTTGTCTCGAAAAATAGATATTTCGAACGCGCTAGCGAGTTCGAAATATATCCATTTCGAACTCCGAATTTTATTTTTTAAAAGTTGGCATTGGTTATATTTAAATGTTTTATTCTGTTGACGTCTGACGTTTCCTGTTATTGTTATCCATGAGAAAAGAAAGTTTTCGGGATTTCTCTGGTAAAAGTTGATTTATCGTTTTATTAGCAATATCCCTTAACTCAGGGGGAGTTAAACTTAGATTATCATGCTCCATATTTTTTTAATTATAATTATGAACAACTCTATGAAATATTAAATCACAAATTTCGTGACAATGACACAAAGAAAATATTATTTATTGTCAAGGCTACTATGATAAAAAGAAATTTAGAGTATTACCAACATAGAGTTTAGACACACAAATTTACAAAATTTGAAGGGTTGATTTTCTTTTTAAATATGTATTTTCTTATTGAAAAAAATACAAAATAGAAAAAATAGTATAAAGTACGTGTTTTATAAAGCAGTTAGAGCACTTGTCCCGTTAAAAAACTCGCCGCAAGCGGCTCGTTTTTTAACATGGACCCGTGCTATAAGATGATGCTTTATAAAACATGTACTTTAATATACTATTATGATATAACTGTTAAAACTACATTTTTAAGGCACGTATGTGCTGCAAACCACAAGAGTGACTTAAAAATACTTTTAACACAAATATCATACAATATTTTTTCTACAAACGGCAATAAAAAGCATACAATAATTAAAAATTAAATGTTTAGGATCTCTTACATCCAGGTAGTTTCTAATAGCATCGTATATTTATATTAAATTAGTTCACATTTGTCAATAAAACCTAGCAACCATCATTGTTGGCTGATTTGTTTACAGAAAAATTGAAAATTTGAAAGGTCCTGTCAGTTTTATTAAAACGCTAGCGCTGGCTGTTGTGATTTGTCAAAAATGCAAGAAATACAAGAAATCGATCCACTTAAAGACATAGAAGGAGCTGCTAACAGAGCTACCTTGGATTTACTGCCACTAAAATCAAGAATTCAATATGAGATTGCTCATAATAAACTTATAAAATGGTGTGAAAACAAAGGCGTTTCTGGAAAGTATTCCGAAAATATATTCCTGGCCTATTTTGAGAAAAAAGCTGGATTTATAAACTCGAAAAGTTGGCGAGGTTGAGGTTCATTTGGTGTTGGAAATAGGAGTTGAATTTAAACTAAAGGGAACACTCAGTTCCATTTATACACTCGTTCATGTTGTCCATGTAAAGCTCATGTAAGGTTCGAAAACTTCCTGGGTAATATTTACATCAGAATTCATAAAGTTTCTTTAACAGATAGACCACGGATTGATGACCCTTATCAATGGCTAAGTCTAAAGCAGTTTTTCCATCTTTATCGGTTGCTGCCAACAGCGCCTTAAAAACTTTTCTTCCAAAATGCTCCTTCACCTTGTCCAATAAGGCACTAACGGTTTCAGTATGGCCTCTCAGAGCCGCTAGGTGTAAGGCGGTTTGTACTAAATTATTAGTTTTTAGCACCAGCGCCTTAAAGGTGTCTTCTCCGAGATTTACTTTCATCCATTCCATTAAAGTATCAACGGTTTCACTTTTGCTCTTTACGGCTGCCAAGTGTAAGGCTGTTTCTCCATCCTTGTCGTCTTTTACAATAAGCTTCTCAATGGTGTCTTCTCCGAGATTTACTTTTATCCATTTCAAGAAGGCCTCAAGTGGTTCACTTTTATTATTTAAAGTCGCTGTGTATAGGGCGGTGCGTCCATAATAATTAGGTTTTAGCACCAGCGCCTTAAAGGTGTCTTCCACGAGATTTACTGTTATCCACTCCAACAAGGCATTAAGATTTTTACTTTTGTCCATAGAGGCTACATAGTGTAAAACGGTGTGCCCTCCACTTTTTTCGCCTATTAGAACTAGCTTCTCGCAGGTGGCTTTTCCAAGATTTACTTTTACCCATTCCAACAAGGCCTTAAGAGTTTCACTGTCGTCAATAGCAGTAACCGCATAGTGTAAAGCCGTTTCCCCATTTTTGTCACCTATTAGAACCAGCGTCTTGCAGACGCCTTCTCCGAGATTTCCTTTTACCCAGCCCAACAAGGCCTTAAGGGCTTCATTTTCGTCAATAGAAGCCACGTATTGTAAGGGGGTTTGTATATTCTTTTCTCTGTTTAGAATCAATTTTTATGCTCGGAGTTCGGAATATCTAACCTCACAAACTTGATCATAACTTCAACCTCACCAACTTCTCGAGTTTATAAATCCAGCTAAAGGCAAAGGCATGGAAGTAATCTTCTCTTTGGTCCCATTATTCAATGATCAAAGCTATGCTACGTGTAAATAACGACGTAGATATCAGCAAACATTATAAATTGATTGCCTACTTGAAGCATCAAGGAGAGGGTTACCAGGCCAAGAATTTTTTAAAATTTTTACTACAGACCAAATTGAACAGTTTCTGAAGTGCGCACCGGATGATGAGTACCTTCTGATAAAAGTAGCTACGATTGTAGGAATATTTGGTGCCTGCCGCAGGGAGGAGATTTGTCACTTGACTCTTGGCAACGTCCAACGTGGAAGATATAGAGACTTCATTAGTTATTAAAATATCAGACACGAAAATTTGGATTTTTATCGAAAATATACTGATCTTCGCCCAGCAGATGTCGTACATCGGCGGCTCTTCTTAAAATATGTAAAAGATCCAGTCGGAATTATCACGTTCGAAAAATTTCCTGCTGCTATAACAAGATTTCTGCAATTTCCAAATTCAACACTCTATCCGGGGTATTGCTTTCGCCGTTCCTCTGCGAGCTTACTTGCCGATACTGGAGCAAATTTGACGACAATTAAGCGGCATGGGGGATGGAAATCCTCAACCGTTGCGGAAGGGTACATCGTGGATTCCTTGGAAAATAAAAAATTCTGTTGCTCGAAAATTGCTTACAGTACAAATGACATCAACCGATGATGCTTCAACATCATCTGGACATGCTGCTGTTTCTGTTCAATCCTCCTTAACCGCGAAGAACAGCAGAATTAAGGAAGGAATTTATTTTTCAAATTTTTCAAATTGTACTACTAATATAAGTGTAGATAAATATAATAGAAATGTTTTTTGACGTTTTTTTGAAAAATTGACATTTTACTTTTAGCACTAGTGCCTTAAAGTATGTATTTTAAGGCACTAGTGCCTTAAAGTAACATTTTTAAGGCCAGTAGACAGTGTTAAAAGTTCCATTTTTAACACGTTTGTAAAAAAATATATTTAAGTGCTTTATTACTAAAAAGAACACTGGTGCGGAAACGCACCACTGGTATAATACATATACTGTAGCGAAGATTTGCAAGTTTCAACAAGTTTTACTGCATCGACAATCCGGATAAATAGAATATTGTGCATTCGTTCGTTGCACTAGTTAGACGTACTATTCAAATTTGGTGCTAAAAAATATCATATAAAAGATATTTAACGCAACAGCAATTAGAGGCTGAGCTGAAAAATGTTCTAGAAGAGTTGGAATATGGGGAAAACAGTATGTACGATTTTTAGTTCAGGTTAGTTTAGGTTAGTCAAATCCTCTTTTCTACTTTAGAGGTAATCGATGTTGTATATGAACCTCCGAACGTCGACCCATTGACAGACGAAAAAGATATAGATGAGAAAACTAATTTACCAGAGACATTCGCTCCTACAGATATTGTCGGAAGTTTTGAATTACAGATACCGCAGTCATCAGTAAAAAAATGGAAAACTAAGAGGCAATATGAGTTGAAGCTTTGGCTAACAAGAGAAGCCGACTGATGGCCCCTTCAACGTCTCAAAATATTTTGTCTGCAGCTAATTCTAAGTGGAACCAGGGAAAAATTGACTATACACATTCTCCTGTTTCGGAACAGCTTGAAAATAAAGAAATCCTAAAAAATGGGCTTTTTGGTAAGACACCGTTAGAATTATTTTTTCTATTTTTTGATGATGAAGTAACCGATCTTCTTTTAAATCTTACAATGAATATGCCGCGGATAATAACAGACACGACTTTCAGTTATCCAAAGAGGAACCTTTAAATTTTGTTGGTATTTTATTATTTATTATCACACATTGCCGCAGATTCCATGCTATTGGTCAACCGACGAAGACAAAGGGTTATATTGTATAAAAAAGTGCATGAGTAGAAAACTAATATTAACAACCGATTTATCAGCCTTTAAAGTAAATTGAATTGATCCGCCTGCAATAAAGTAATTATTGTATGTATGTACCTATATTTCTTAAGATCTGTCGGGTCGGGGTTTACTGCAACTAATGGAGGGTGTTTTTGGCATTAATGTTTATAGTCCGACACAAGATAAATGGTCATGATTTTACCTGCTTTATAACGGTCGGATAACATTACCCCCCATAAAGCAATTTGTAAGCCTTTCTTAGTAACAGAGAGGTATTATGTTTTTATTTTAATATACGTATTTTAGGTATATTTAATTATACCTGTCGACACATTAGAAATTGTCGAATTATTATTATATCATTTGAAAATAACAACCATAAGCAGCAAAAAAGAGGTACTGCAAGAGTTCCTTAGCTAACATGGCCTCTATTTTGAAGATAATTATACAAAAAAAAAACTAGTTGAGGTACTCAAAACCAAATCGTATGATAAAATATATTGCGTATATGAGACTATAAAAGCATTAGGTAACATCCATAACAAACCAGATTGCCCCCCTACCATTGCGATTTGAATCCTATAGGAATGGTATGGTCCGAATTAAAAAACAAAGTTAGACGCAATAATGTAAACCCAAAAATGTCCGCTAATATAATTGAAATAATGAAATAATGAAAACTCAGTGTGAATTAATACCAGAGAGCAGTTGAAGAGCGTGCGTGATCATGTACTTGAAGTCGAAAATATAATTATAAAAAATTTTGGGAAAACATAAAATCTTTAATTATTATATTAGTGGATGATAGTGATAGTATAGATTCAAACTATTGAGATGACTCATTTTACTCATACGGTTTTATACAGGACGTTCCACGTAGAAGTTCCGCATTTTCAACTCGGTAACTACACAGATGTTAAAAAAGCCTTTGACATTCGTTTTCATATAAAAAAAATATATTCCGATATCTCAAAAACTTAAGAAAATAAAGGGGGGTTGAACTTCTACGTATGACACCTTGTATAATAAAAATTATATATTACGGCTTACTACTTTTACGCATATTAATAATTTACGTCAAAGTCAGCAATACACAATAAATTTTTGTACATATACAAGCATTGTTTTAATCTTCCTACTACCACCCTGGACCGAAATGGTTTATTTGCCAAAAGCAGATATAAAGTATAAAGCCGTTAGTTAGTCATGACCATTTATCGTGTGACGTATTATACTAAAAATTCCGATGATGAGTACCCGTGGTCATTTAACAGATGAGCCGGTAAAGAGGAGTATAAAATAATGGGATTTCCATTTCTAATTATGGCAATTCATAATCGGTCGTTTAACGCAGGTGGTCACTTTATAGAGGCGATCGTAAACAGAGCTTTTACTATATCAAAAACACATTCACTATAAATAAGAATATTACCTTCAGAATAAGTAATTTAAAGTCAAGATAATTTATTCTCTTGTGGCATGCCTGCCTTTTATCAGTTTAATCACTTAAACCACCACTTCTAAGAAAGGGCAGTGTTACTTTTAGTCAAATCTGAGATTTAAAAACAGTAAACGGTCCAAAAAGTCATCGAAGCAAACAACCACGAAAACTAATCACTAGATGACAAAATGCATTACCTACCTTTTTGCTGCAATAATTTTGGTTTAGTGACCTCTACTTCATGATTTCGTATAATTTGTTTAAATTTAGATTTTTTTATTTTTCCTTTTGGTGTAGGATTATAAGGATTGCCTGCCTCGTAAATTCTTTTCCAAGCAAGTCGCCTAATTAAAGCAAAGTGATCTCGTAAAGGATTTCCGGCTCTTTCGCCAACACAATTTTCCATTGCATCCATGCATCGCATCACCGCCACATCCCGAAGATGATCTGGTCTTTTACCTTCCGGAATTAGTCTTAAACTTTTCACAAAACCTGAAACGATTATTAAACAGGGCATTCAGTTCAAAACGAACCATGTTTTACGAAAATTCGTAATGAAATGCTTATAAATTGAAAACTTGAAGAGTTAAGTATAAGCAACGTATACATTGTTAAGAAGCTACTTTTATCGGCCTTTCAAATCAGTATTTAAATACTCATTTAAAAAAATATATTTTCGACCATTTTTTCAAGTGACCTACAAAAATTTATTTACGCTTGAGCTAAGGTATGACCAAAATATTAACTACCTACCCTACCATTTTTTAACTATATTCAAAATTTCGGGCAATATGAAACTCCGCACAAATTTGTAATTAGTACAGTATCATAAAATAAGGCCCATTAAATCATATACGAATCTTCGTACAGGTAAAGCCTGTCCAGAGATATGAGAAAGTTACACTTTGCCTTTGAATGGGATTATCCAAGGGTGGCCATAAACAAATAATGAATCAATGAATAAATGCAGGTAAATTATGGTTGGTACTTAAAAATGTCTTAAAGTAAACTGCAAATCCGGAAAAGTAATTTCATTATTAAAGCAATAGTTTGGTGATTTTAAGCCGATTTTTACCTGATTCAAAATGAGAGGGTTAATCCCATAAAACAAATTATGTTCTGAAGAATGTATATATAGCCACTCTAGTTAGTTTTAAGCTAAGTAATTATTCTTACCTCGTGTGTAATACAGCGTTTGTTTATTCGTGTGTGAGTCATAGAAAATATGTGCGAGCCCAATGGGGATAACCCCGTCGAAAAGCAGAAAACATTTTTCTGTAGGAACTAAGGAAGTTATAAACAATGTTTATTTAACTCTCATTGAACGTGCGGTCAGCAAGCAAGCAGCGTTAGAAGAAACGGCCCCATCAACAAAAATTCCAACATCAACTGTATGGAAAATTGTGAATAATCCCATTTTAGCGAGAAAAAAAAAGAACCGATACTGGCATTTTCTCGAAGGTAGATGAAAGCGATCCAAGATATAATACGGCGTAAGATTTACAAGTTATACGAGGAACAAAGCGTGCCTAAATTAGATAATTTAATTAAGAGGCTTGAAAAAGATGAAACCGGCGTTAAATGTGGCAGAACAACGTTATGGAAGTGTATCCAACACATGGGTTTTAGATTTTTTTTTAATCTAAAAAAAAATTACAAAAGACAAGTTTTAATGGAATCCAGTAGAAGTCGGGAATGGCGATCCGAATATCTACAAAAAATTAGGATTTACAGAGATCAGCAAAGGCCGATTATTTACTTGATATCATACCCCGGAAACAGGTTGGGTTGACTCAAGCGGCAAGTGTAAAACAAGCGCGCCATCAAAAAGAGGTAAACGAATTACGATTTTGCATGCTGGATCTAAAGACGGATGGATTTTAAATGGACTTTCTCTGTCTGCAAAAACATTAAAGATCCTTCTCTGGATTACCGTGAGGACACTACTGCTGATTTATTTGAAGATTGATTTAAAAACAAGCTAATTTCAAATATACCTCTGAATAGCGTATTGTAATAGACAATGCAAGCTACCATAGTAGGCAGTTGACCAAGACTCCCTTCTGAAATGACACAAAAGCAACAATCCAAAACTGTATGATGATGACATTTATTTTCAGGAAGATAACACCAAAAGGCAATTAATTAAGGTTTTACAAAGTTTAAAACTACAAAAGGAATACTTCTGTGATAATTATGCAAAAAATCTAGGGAATACAGTTTTAAGGCTTTTATCATACCATTGTGTATTTAATCTCATCGAACATGTTTGGCACCAACTAAAATCTCCTATTCGTCGCAACAATATTTGCCCTACTATTAACTCCAGTATACTTGAGCTTATAGAAACTGACGTTTTTAACAGCCCTTCACAAAGTTGGGCAAATTCTGTTACACATGTTGAAAAAGTGGAAAAATCCTATATCCATATAAACAATATAGCACAAATAATAATTAGAACAGATGATTGTAGCGATAGTGATATTAATATGTTAAGTCAATAATTATTATAAGTACCGAATAATTTGTATATTTTTGTAATCATAAATATAATTTTTATAATAAAATAACTTGAAATTTTACATTTAAACATAAATAAAATATTATTTAATGTCTTACTTATTTTTATTTTTACTACAAACCATGATTAAATTCTAAGCAATATACGGACCTGTCCGACCATATTTTAATTTTACAGCTGGCCAGGGTCTTTCCTAATAGGGATCAGTTAGTTACTTTCTTATATCTCTGAACAGACTTTACTTTCTAGGTAGCCGGTGCCAATAGGGCGCGCAGGGGTTAATTACATTATAATTATGGTTCAATAAATATAATTCCAACTTGTTCTCATAAATTTAGTCTTGTATAACCCTTTGTAATTACAAGTAGTACGTTATTTCGAGAGAATATGTATGCGTATGCGATAAGTGAAACTGTTAGCCAACGTGGTAAAACTCAGATTATTTTTAACAATTACAAGTTTAGTTTTAATCGTGCGCTATTATCTGATGAAACCCGTGTGATGTATCCAAAAAAATTGTAAAGCCGTACTTCTTACTATTGGACAAGGAACTGAAAGAACGGCGAGCTCTGGAAATTAATAATAATCATAAAAACATAAGTGATCGTGTACTTCAGCGGCAGCACATTTTGGCGGCTGCTAAACGTAAAGCTACGGATGATCATTGCGAACGGCCATTGATCTTAATTCCAATAGTGATACTTAAAGATATACAAAATCAAAAGTACGCCTAAGATGCAATGATTTGGATTCTCCTTAAAAGTATTTTGCTAAAAGTTTTAGAATAGGGGTACTTTGGACACCCAGTATACAATTTTTTTTTCATCGACAATAGTAGTTTTTCAGCAAGCAAAAATTTTAGAGACAATGACTTTTCCTCGAAAAATGAAATTTTGGGTCCGTTTGCCCTCTTGTCTACCACATCACCGGACATACTGTAATATATCATCACTACGGCGCTAGTCTAAAGCTACGGTATTTTAGGTAAATAGCGTGATGTGATCATTCACCAACTCGAGGATAGAGACCCTGTTCGGCTTTCTGCTTTTAATATAAGAACATGAAAGGATTTCGGGTGAGTGACTTTACTCGATAAAATTTGTACTCTGATACAGCGGTGAAAAAAGCGGCAAGCGGTGGCGTTAGTTGTAAAGTAAGGAAAGCGACGAAAGTTGCGAAACGCCGAAACGGTGCCGTTCTTTTAAACATAATAATATGAATAACATCGATATCGCGCTGGTAATCATTTTGGAAGAATATGAAGAAGAGGTTTAAAGGAGAAAGGAAGAATGGGAGTTATATATAAAAACGCGCAGAAGAATGCGCATATAAATTTACCTCAACCTAGATCAAAAAACGTTGAGCAAACTGTTACACTGACACCGCTTTGAATAGGACAGCGGCGTAACGATGTTGAGTAACGTCTTATTGGAAACCACGTGTACTCAAATCGCACGGCAGCTTTTGGTATGACGTAATTCACCGGATTTTGACAGCCTCTGTGCCGCTTTCGGGGATACCCCAGCTTAAACACTGTTTGAGTTTGTCCTGTAATATAACAGATAATAGGGAACACGGAACCAGCAAAGTTCATAGATATTATTGCCGTTACTGATAGTTGTCAAATATATTATTTTAAATGTTCAATAAATGTCAGAGAAATGAAGTAGCAATTTCAAGTTATTTCAGAAACGCCTGCCTACTAAGCCATATAAAGGAATGTGACATTGAACGAACCTTGCTAAACTTAAGTGACAAAAACCTTTCTAGCTCTCATACTGTTACGATGCGTTTGGGAATTATTTAAATTATTGTTTTTTTATTTAAACATTTACAGGATTTCTAGGTTCTAAGGATTTTTTCCCCCAAAGTGCTTGTAAAAAGTACTCATTCTATAGGGTAAAGTAAGGTAAGTTGGTGATATTTTCAATTTATCATGAGCTATTTGAATTCCTGGAAATATACAATTTTTTTGACCAACCTATCCGAAAGGCTTATGTTTCAAACAATCGCTCATCGACAGAAAAGCTAAATTATGTAAATTTTGACAGAAAAAAACGCCTTTAAAAAAATACCGTTTCGTTAGGTAAATTGGTTATAGGTAAGTTTATTTGGCGATAGCGGTAAGGTATTGTGGTGATATATGGAATTGGGAGGAATTAAAAGAAAATAATTGGAAACGTGTAAGTATATTATCAAATATGTATTTTACGTATCAGAAACCATAATAATTTTTATTCTGACTCGTTTAAACAATTCTCATCACAACTGTCACACATAAAGATGTCTTCATCATCAGGTCTCGCTTGACAATTCGTGTGATACGGAACGGAACAAAAGGAACACTGAACCCATAACGCATCATTTTTGGCTTTCTCATCATCTTTGTATCTAATTCCGCAGACACCACAAAACCAATCATCATCGTCTTTTTTATTTCTCTTTTTTTTTCAGATTTCGTGTTAGAAGCTCTAGAGCTTATTACCCCTGAAGGTCCTGGTTGTAGCTGTGTTGATAATTCAGGATCAGTTAGCCATTTTGCACTGGAGTCTCTGGTTTTAAGTTGTGGTTTTACTTTGCTCGCTGAACTTGTAGAAGGGAGTAAAAATAAATCCTCGACGCTGGATTTTTCCAAAGGGGGATCAGAAGGAATGATATTATCACTTTCAGTGACTGGTTCATCTAAAAGAGTTTCCGTTAGCTTTGATGGGGCTATAGCTTCAGGCAAGATAGCATCTTTATTCAAAGGACTGATTCCACTTTTCCGAAACGCGTGTTCAATATTAATGGGGCTAAAACTTTTAATCATTGCTACAGAAAAAATTTCGTTAAAATTATAGCGGCTGGGTTTTCACCGTTTTTTCTTTCATGCAATCATTTAAGCAGTTGGTCCAAGCGGATTTTAAGGGACGATAGACGCCTACATCCAGGGGTTGGAGAAGATGGCTTGTGTGTGCTGGAAAGGTGAAGAGATGAATATCATTTTGCTTTACTAGTTAGTTCTAAGACAGCCAGAGACAAATGTGAAGCATGAGAGTCCATTAAAAGAATTATGAGTCTTTCTTTTGGTACGGATTTAATAAAAAATTGGAACCGTTCCAAAAAAATGTCGGAATTTATCCAGCCTTTCGGTGACAGTTTTATTAATGAGTTAGAAATGGCTCCACGGGCTAGATCGGGATTCCAACGCACACCTTTGAAAATTACTAGAGGTGGTATAAAGGAGCCATTATTACAAATACACCCAAGAACTGTGGTTGTTTCTCCCCTATCTGCATAAGTCCTTTTGTAAACATAACGCTTGCCTAAAGCAGTCACAACTTTGTTGGGGTTTACTACAAAAGATAACCCCGTTTCGTCACAGTTCCAAATTCTGCCTGGCGTATCTTTAATGCCTAATTTCGTAATAAGAGACTCTAATTTTGTATAGAAATCAGCAAGCATAGTAGGATTTGCCATGGATGCTCTATATGCAGCTAAGTTTTCCGGCTCACGTAATGTTAGGCCATATATTTTTTTAAAGTTTACCCACCACCACATGCTAGCTATTTCATTGTCCTCCATAAAAAAATTTTCACGACCAACCGCTTTTGCAACTGAACACGCTAGTTTTCTAATATTCTGGACGGTAAGACCAAACCCTAATTCTTGCATAGATATAATATAATTATATATACGGACTTCTAATTCTACCGGCAGGACAAAAGGTCTTCCCAACTTTGGTAAATCGTGGATCACCGGATTACCTTCCGCATTTTCAGTCTTACTTAAATATCGCTTTAAAGATGTCCAGTGTCCAGGCAATCTTCATATTCTTCGATGCTTCGATCTTGCTTTTCTTAATTTCTATAGTTGCCGTTCGGCATTTTTTTTGGCATTTGATGATAATTTGGTGATTAGGTATGTTGGTGATAATAGGTATGTTGGTGGTACCCTGAAATGAAAATATAACTATATTCTTTAAAAATATACTAAATTTACTATTATCTACAACGTTAAAATACTTTAAAGTCCGCTAAAAAGTCTCATAACAATTTCATTTAAAAGTCTCTGTCCTAACATCACAGTTTTTCATGCAAAATTGCTAAGAAAATGGCCCAATAACTTAAGCCGTAATAAGAGAAAACAATGTTTTAGGCTCAATATTATTTTACCACATTAAAAAGTAGCATATTTTCTATAGGATAACATGGAAACAAACTCTTACCTTTTAATATTTCGCTTACTGCAAATAAAGTCAATTTATATCACAAAAATCCTCAAATTTAACGACTTTATTCACCGGCAAGGACGGAAAGTTTTCGTAGACATAAACAAATGAAGCAAAGCGCGCCGAAGACCATGCAGCATGAAAGGGATATTCCACAGATCCGACCGACAAGATTCGAGGCCTCTCCGTCAATAGGTTAGTGGGTGGGAAATTGTTAAAAAACTATCACCAATTTGCCTATATCACCAACATACCTTACTTTACCCTACCTACCATTTTCTAAAATTATTATTTTAATTCCGTCATATCTTATGTTTACTATAACTGTAATTTGTTTAGGCATAGGTGTTTGTCCTTGTCTATTCTAAGTTATATAAACTGCAAAATTAACCATAAAATAATTGGGCTTACTTTCTTCAAATTCGCCGCACAAGTACATAATTAACGCTTTATCCTTTTGACCAGCAACATAATCAGGAAGCATATCAAGAATTTTGTCATTATCCTCTAAGGCTCCCTGATATTGTGATGCTTTAGCTCTAGTCCTTGCCCTTCCCAATAGTGCTCTTATGTCCAAAGGCGTTTTTTCGATGGCTTCATCAAAGAATCCTAAAGCCCTCTCGTAGTTTTCATTTCTGGAAATGTAGTATCCTAATTCTCGGTAAAGTGTTGTCGAACCATAAATTTCATCGTTACTGAAAAGATTTTTTTGCGCCATAATTTTGCAGTAAACCCCGAAACAAAGAAAAAGTAGACAATAGACAAGAAAAATTTTACAAGAATGAATCACATTTTACAATAAAAGCTGTCAAAAGTCAACAAGGACGCAGGTATTCTTTTAAAAAGTTGGCTTTACATACATGAGGTTCAAAGCCTTTCTGCGGACACACGGGACTCATCCGCGATTTAGAATCCTCTCTGTGGAGCAATAAAATAGCTAACCGTATTTAACAATATCCCCGACGGGAGCAGTAAGAAACCATTGTGCTTTGTCAGAGACGGGAGAAACAACAAAATAATATTCGATGTAAGTGAAAGAATTGACCTGCAATGGGAGCATGAAACTCGATCAGTCGACTTTTTTGACGGAAAGCCGAAATTAAGCGCGCGTGACTCGATAAATCGAGTTCGATCAATATCTCTCGATAGCAGACCGTCAGAGCAGTTTGGTTTTCGATCTGCTCATTGCACGGTGAGCCAAACGACTAGACTAGCTTCTAATATACGAAGTGACTTTATACCCTATTTCAAAAAGGTGTAGAGTAATAAAAGCTCATTAGGTATGCAAAAGGACTACAGAGTGACCCAACGAATATTTAAGCCACTTTCATAATCATAATCACAAACACTGGAAAAGGTATGAAAATTTCAGGACTTGCGTATTTTGGGGCAAATAACATAGACTAAACTGTGTCCAGTTTCAAATTGGATATACTTTTCTATACAGTACTTGAACGTTATGGAAGGTATACCTACGAACAGCTTAAATATTCAAAAAAAAACCCTAAATAACCTGAATAAATACATTGATTTCATTGCAAAATTCTTTCTTTTTATCAAGTGCAGGTAGTACCACACGGGTTTGGGTCAATTTATGGGTTTTACCTATTGTTATCTATTCACAAACACTGAAAATGGTGTGACAAAGGCGTATTTATTTTAACAGAATAAAAATTAGGCATTATGTACATAGTATTAGCTACACTCATTTTTTGTTAAACATTTTTAAAAAAATACATTATACAGAAATTAAATTATACTCGTAAAAAGGAAAGAATTTTATTTTAACAGAATAAAATTTAGGCATTATGTACAGTTGACGACATTTAATTTCGTACACTAAACTGTGACACTGTAAATGCAACTTTTTTACCTTTGTAACGTGTTAATTGTTATTATGATATCTGTCAAAGTATTGTCATCATCTTATTTGATTGAAGAAATGTCTCATTAAGTACTATTGAAAAAGCAAGAATAATACGTTTATAAGAAATAGGGTGGTCTTATGGAAGAATATCTGATCATTTTAGAGTACCTAGAAGTATTGTTCAAGGAATTGTAAAAAAATGACGCTATCATCAAACACTTGAAAGGTCTGTTGGGTCAGGTTTAAATAATAGAAAATCATCAAATGAAGAAGACCGAAATTTGGTAGAGTATTTAAGGCACAATCCATTTGAAACTGCAGTATCCGCTATGCACAGAACAGGGTTCCCGGCTTCATCTAGAACTGCGCAACGCCGAGTAAGACAATGTTCCCAATTAAGAAATCGAGCAGCTGCATCCAAACCGTTTTTAAAAAATAGAGTTATTTGATAAAATAGAAGAAATTTGGGAAGGGCTAACTCCGGATTACACCACAAGTATTATTAAGTTAATGCCAAGAAGATTACGATTAGTGTTAGAATCCAATGGTGCAGCAATTAAATATTAGTATTTTGTTTGTTGTTTGTTAATAAAATTACCTTTTTTGGCTTTATACTTTTGTATTGTTTTGTAATTTTATAATTTCGCGGCTGTAATTTAAACACAAAAATATTTAGAAATATCCATTAGTAGTTATGATAAAAAATCGTACATACAATTATTTACAGCTATGTATATAGCTGGTGTTCTATTAAGGTATAAGCAGCAAGGTGAGAAACCCGTTTTACCCAATTTTGTTGTAATTGGGTTATGTATGGGTGGAGTGTATGAATTTATATGTCGTTAACTGTACACAGTATGAGGTACACCTATTTTTTTATTAAACATTACAAAAAAAATACAAAATACAAAAAATACATTATACAGAAATTAAATTATAAAAAATCATAACATTCTTCGTCAGCTGAGGAACTGTCATCTCCTCTTGACGTTATAATGAACGGGTCGACGGTCCGATCGATCAGGTGGTCAAGATCCCACATTTTCTCCTCTTCTTTAATGACATGATGGACTACTTTTCGCCAGTTCTCTGATGGTGTCACTTCCTTAATGGCTTGATCAAACAGTAGCTTAACGTCTTTCATTTTGAATGTCGTGTTGTGTCTTGCTACAAATCCTTTCACTTGCGCCCATATAAGTTCTATAGGATTTAGTTCGCAATAATATGGCGGTGTGCGCAGCACAGTTACACTATGTTTTCTGCTATATCTTCCACGGCATATTTCATAAAACGATGTTTGTGTAAATTTGCTATAGCTAACAGTTCCTTCTTTATCAAATTATCTTTAAATTCAATACTTTTGGTGGTTAACCAGTCGATAATTTCTTGTTTTCTCCAAGATGAAGTTGGAGTCTTCTCTGTGCGTCGTGAATGATAGCTTGCGTTATCGATAACTACCACTGAATCAGCTGGAAGATTTTTTATCATTTCACCAAAATAGTCCTCAAAAACATTCGAATTCATGTCCTCGTGGTAATCTCCCGTATTGAACTAGGGAATTCACCCAGTGCGCCATCAGTAGAAGTAGACTAAATTTACGTACAAAGATTTTGTTGCACAAGACAATTATTTGACCCGTAGTTACTTACGGTGTTGCCACTTGGTGCACCGTAAATAAGTATACATTTAGAAAAATTCAGACATTTCAAAATAGAGTGCTCCGAAATATGACAAATGCTTCACGCTTCACGATAATTCATACTTTACATAATGACCTACAAATGCCTAAAATCACTGAACATATAGACAAACTAATTATTGACTACCACAAACGGACGGACGTTTCCCTGAATCCCCTTATCACACGATCACACATTCACACAAACCCACTGCAACCATTTAGTATACCGAGAGACTGGCTCACTCCTCCCCAGCTCCAGAATATAGCAATGTAGGTGTGAAATTTTACTTCAAAGAATAAAATCGTAATTTATTAAACTATTTATTTAACTGTACTGCAGGAACTCGTTTAAACCCACTATCATGTGTTGGATAGTACATGCTCTGTTCAAATTTTGCCGCAAAGCTAGTTCTATAAGCTATGTGTCCGAGTACATGCATGTTGTCAATATTCTCAACATATAACTCGCTCTTTTCTGATACTGTACAACTTCTGGTACTAAGTTATTAAATATAGTAGTAGTAATCAGCGAAAGACATGGCATGTACCTTTTGGACGTGATAAGGATGTAGCAGTTGTTCTCGACGGGCTCATGAACAACCCACTTTGTCGCATAAACTTGAACAGTTTTCTTACACTATTAGAGGGATTTGCAGCAGCCTCAACCAGAATTTCCTCCATCAGCTGAGGGTTCCTTATTCTTCTTGAAGGGCTTTCTCCACCACGATGCGGCAAAAAAGCTTCCTAATACGAATTAGCAAAATATTCGCTACATTTAGCTTTTTTTTATTTCACTTGAATTTTACCTGTTTCTCCTAAGCTACGATCAACCCTTTCAAAAGTTCTCGGTGCGGTAAGCGTCGATTTGGAAATAAATCAGAATAAATTCTTCTCGCCTCCACATAATTGCTGAGTGCTTGTCCATAAATTAGATGCATTAGAAAAGTGTTCTCAATAACACATTGTTAACGAAATAAAACCGACTGGTGTGGTTTCCATATTATATTCTTATTTATTACTTAAGAGGGGAGTTAAATAAGAAATCAATTGCAGAGCCTCACTTAAAAGAGATCAATTCAAAATCTACCGATTTTTAAAGCATTTTGATGGCGCACGCTTAAAGGTAAAAGATGAAGCTAGGACTATTTTTCATTGCAAAATATTGAAAAATAGTCCAGCTATCAATTAACAAAAATAGCAACAATCTGAAATCTGTTGTCACGAAATGAAATAAGAAATAGTGGAACTCCTAGGTAATATTACAACAAACATATTTACATAATTTCAATAAAAAAAACGTCGGTTTGCAGTCAATGATCTCATTTAAGTAAATATTATATCATATGGTACGATTTTTGTCTGCCATGTTGATGTTTTAGGCGAACGGTTAGCTTCGACAACCACCATCGTATGGATAACTTAGTTCAGCACCTACATGCCAGAGAGCAGCACGAGTATCTCAAATATAGTAGTCTTTTCTTGGTTACCCGACTTTACATAATAATATAATTGTACTAAAATTTCCAGTGTTTAAGGAATAATATGCAGTATTCAAAATGAATTAAAATATTCAAAAAATAAGGAAACGCAGACATTCCATAAGTACAAGAATACATGTGACATCTGGTTGAACACAAATTTAAATTATTAAATAAAAAAATTGCGGAAGAGCCTCTCACAAAGATATTTTATTTTAATAATTGAATCCGCACCTACCTCAACTAATTTTTATTACAACAGTCGCGTACTACCCTATGTATAAACCGCAAATTTAAGATTGATAATAATTTTAATAAATAAGCAATAATGGTCTCTATCCTTATCTAATATTATGTATATAAAAAGTAATAAAACCCATAAATGCTTTATTGAAACATTACCTATTCATTGATTCAACAGGGACACCAAAGTTGGGCGACTGCCTTTTTAAAATAGGTAGGCACCGACAGCGCATCCAGTAAAATCGATTGGCGGTAGAAAGAAATAACATGGAAAACTAAATCTTAAGAAATACCTATTTATTTAAACAAAAAAACAATGACGTACTTGTCCCACTTGCCGGGGAGCGCTGGCGGTAACGAGCCAATAAGATTTAAATTTTACTGACACGTGTCATCGCAACAAGTTATAGGGAAGTTTCCAGTTGCAGGACGCGAACGCGAAGGACTCGCGGCGAAGAGCGTATGACTCATTTAAACCGGTCTAAACGTAGACGATGCATATTTTCATACCACATTTTCATGTAGGTATTCAAGCGTTCTAAATAATAATACCGGGTGAGCAAAAGCCTATTATTATTTGTAGGTATAAATTTTTGGTTTTATTATTTTATTTCATCCTTGCGCTTTAAGTGTGGTTTAATAATTTGTAAAAATAGGTACTGTAGGTTTTACTAACAGTTGTGCACAAATTTAATATTTTTTAAGTAATAGGTAGTTACGGCTTTTTTTCCATGCGCAATCTCATGTACTCATGTATATACCTACCTACCTAGTGTATTAAAACACAAGGTGTTCAGGGTTGGTCCAGGATAAAAAAAAAATGTACTGATGCTTTTCAGTAGGGTAGGTGTTAATTCACACACCTATACATATACAGGGTCCCAAATTTACAACTACCCAGGCCCGTATTATCCTTAATTTTTGACCGACAAATGTGTACGGAATAGGTACTAAATTGTAGAGATGATGATGAGTTTTCTAAAATTGCATTTATTAATTGTAGGGTATATCAATAATTTTTTTTAACACCTCTGCTATCTTAGACAGCAACATAATTTTCTTCAGATAATTTGTTTACCTGACCCTAAACAATTAATCATTTTTTCTAATTAAAATTGCAAAAATATAGATATAATTATTTGTTCTATCCTCTTTGATATAATCTATAGGGTGTTACTTAATGTTCTGTACTTATTGTAATGCGTGATTTTTATTCCAATTGTAACTCTAACTAACTTTTAAATATTTTTTAGTGATGCAACGATTCTTACTTTTGAGATTAAGATTACGATTTATAAAAAAAGGCCAACTCAGACTATAGCCGTTGCAGTTACAATATATGGCATAAAATGAAGGTCCGCTTTGTTGAAAAAAATACACCCGCATTTGTAGGAGCCAAATTTTAAGGCACAAGAATAAATAATAATATATTGAATACTATAATATTATAACCAATTTCCCTTTACCAAGCTGTAGGAAAGAAGAATCGTTGCCCTTGTCTCGGCGGCGGCACTTTTTTAAACGAACGATTAATTCGCAGGTGATCCACCAAAGAGACCGACAAGCATCAGCACGGGGTAAAGGGCGTGGAGCTACAAAGGGTTTTTACCTCTAACCAATATTTTGCGAAGAGGATTAACAAGTGTTGTTTAAAAAAAACGATGTTTGATTTTGTCAAAAGATATTCCAAAATAATTTTTTTACTTTTGTTTTTATAATATGGGCAGAACCTAGAATTTGCTGCTTGTCACTGTTTTAAATGACCGAATAAAGGACATTTGGAAACCCGACGTTGTAAAACTAGTTATCCTATACAGGGCGTCAAAATGTCTGGGGTATTGCAATTTCTTCAAAAACTATATACCGAATACATTCTTTGGAAATTGGCATATGTATATAAATGTAATTCAAACGGCACAGCCTGGAAGGATACAACCATGAACTAACCTGTAACTAAGTGTAATACATGGTTGGTGAGAAGAAAAACAACTTCCTAATTTTAAATGGAACATCCTGTATATTTCTGAAGATTCAGATAGTCCATTAGAAGACAAATTAAAAATGATGCAAGGATGTTATATAATAAAAAACCTAAAATTTTAAATAATTATACACAATAAAAATTAGAAATAACTAAAAATTGAGTAAACACCTACCTACTTTATGGGATGTTCAAAATGGTTGCCATGTTGGTATTTCACTAAATTCCCGTAAGGTATTTTTTGAACTAAAACTATTAATTTAACAGATAAATCCAGCAACACCAGCCTATCATTAAATTGTTTCTTTATAAGGCACTATTTGAAATTTCAAAATATTCAGATCATTTAATATTAAATGAGATTATATTTTTGCTGACCAACCCAGTTTAGTAACAGATAACAGATAAGGTTTTATCCTTCCAAGGTGTGCACTTGTGCAGTTTTAAACTATGTATACTTCAAAAAAAATTTGAAGTAGTTGTAGACACATTTGAAATATTCCAGACTTTTTTGACAGTCTGTATAGCAAAATAATTAAAAAGTCAACATTATTTTTACCACATACCACAGTTGAAATTAGCTTTATACTGTTATATATGAGCTCGTCACAGTTTTTTTTTGGTATATTTAGTATAGTACAATCAACAAACCTAAACTTAAATAGTTAGTAGGTACAATAGTCAACTATATATTCCCTTAAAAGCAATTCCTCTACCGACAAATTTATAAAGTAGTTGGGTGGGTAAATTACAGATCTCACATTTATTTTTAAAAATATATTCCTGATATCATACGCCTACCGTCATCTACGAATAATATATAGAATTTAAACTTTTAGTAGATTTTGTGTGCGATTTTGAGCTATTCAACTTTCTATTTTCTTGGCTAATTTTATCCCAACAATTATAAAGTACCTTTTTTGAAGACGAATGACCGCTGGGTACCCCTTTAGGGCACTGTATCTCCGTTAAGGGAGCACTTTGGAAACTTTTTTTCTATGGCAACGTAGAGTTATTTTGACCTCCCCTATACGTTCCCGAGCGTATGCTATATACATACCGGAGACCCTGTATAGCTTGGCATAGACATTTTATAGTCCAAGCCCTTGCAGACACTTGGTTTTTAGTTTTCCGAACCAACATCCAATAATCTCTTATACTTTTACCTTTACAATTGGTGTGTGTGTCTCTCTCTCTCTCTATAAGGCCCAAATTCGAACTATTTACTTGATCGACGAACTGATTTGAGATTCATTTACAGGCTAATAATTGTCTTGTTCGTTTTGTTTTTGATAAGGGGAATCTATCTGTAAAAATCAATAGTGTTTCATGTTCTAAGTTTTTACGTTTCTTATGTTAGTTCGTAGTCGCTGATCAAGTAAATGGTTCTTCATCTGAAAGGAAAACAATAATTTCTCACATAACACATTTTATTATAGACACCAAAGCCCTAGAAATAAGGAGAGAGCTTCCGAAAACAAAACTAACATCCCTCTCCCGCTTATCGATCTATCTACTTCTTAAAAACCATAACTAAAAGATGTTTCTCTTGTTGGTTTGATTCAATTATTGGTCGCTTAAGAAATCTTTAAATACCATTTCTCGCTGGTCAGGTTTTGATTTTTTGTCAAGTTTTCCTTTGTCGAAGGAGAACTCTGGTATATTAGTAGGCATTATTGACATCGCACGTGTTGTTCTGGATCCACTAGTAGTATTGGTCTTAACTCCTGGTATAACTGTCATTCTTCTAGATGGTGGCATGGCTGCCATTTGTCTAAAGAGATGCGTTACTTCCTCTTTCATATGAGAACTGGCCATCATTTGAACAATTTTCTTTTCCCGTTTTTCTAGTTCCTTCAGACCAGAGGCATCTCCTAATGCAATACTGTCTAATATGTCCAAACATGCTGTCAGAAATTCAATTTTATCTTCGTCTCCTAGTAACGTGGCACATTTCATAGCCTTTGCAAGTTCATTTTTAGCATCGTTTTTATTTTGCTGAAGCACATTCGATTTGACTATTATCATCGTACTATTAAAAACCCAATAGTAATTTTGAATCTTAGTCGCCGTTTGAATGCATTTTTTAGCATACAGCCTTGAAAGATCATATTGCTTGGTTTCAAGATGATATCTAAAAATCAAGATATTCGAATTAGCGAAGAGGTACTGAATAGGAATATTATCACTTATTATCATATTTTAACTACACTCAGCGGGAAACCTATATGCCATCTAAAATTGATCAACATTTAATTCGGAAGTCACAAAAGTTTGTAATCTTTTCTACTTCCCGGAATAAAGTGGGTAATTTAATCTTAAGGGACAAGTTCATTCTAGTAACATATCATTTAAAAGAAAGCTTCAAATTTTATTCACTTATTTATATTCAGATATCAGATAGATGTTTACGTTTGTACAATTTACAATATTAAATAGTCGATTTGGTTCATCGCTAGTTTCTTGATGTAGAACTACATGCGAAAGCTCCAAAATTATTCAACTGTTGCTTGCATTAAATTGTGACATTATCAGGTGTTTTTACCTAATTTTATTAATACTGTTACCAAAAGTATAAAATTTAGTGTATAAACCAAGCGACTAAAGGGCCTTAATCACTTGAATGCCTTGTTAAGTCCTACAACTGATTGATTGTATTTGACAGTTAAAACTGTTGTAGTTGGGACTAATGGTTGGAACCGACCACTGAACTCCCACCAGTAGGAAAACAAAGCTAATTGCCGACCGATCTAAAAATGTCCACGGCATGCGTGATTTTCGGAACTGTGGCTCATGCACAGCACGTCGGATTTCTACGATTTTTTGATATTTATCGTTTATATTGTCCAGAGCCGGTTGTCACAATTCTTACCGTTATTTTAAGTGATTTTTAGTTATTTATTGTACTTTGTGGAACTTTCGTTAAAAACTTATTACTATATATATATAGACTTTTATAAATAGTTTAGGTTTATTTAGATTATAGTTTATTTATTTATTTATTTATTTCACATTGAGGAATACAAAACGGGACAAACCCAGGAACAGTATTCACTAAATAACAATCAATAGTAATATCAAAGTAGTAGTATGTAAACAAAAATTAACATATTAATATGTAAACAAGATTTTAAAAATTTAACATTAAATAAACAATCAACAAATGAATATTATTAAAATAGATCTTACGTTATATGATGAGAACATTAATATGTTATATAAACAAGATTATTAATTGACCATTAAATAGAGAAATCAATAAATAAATGTTATTAAAATAGATCTTATTGTATAAGGTAAAGTGGGGTAAGTGAAATTTCGGGGCAACTGTAATCTTTAGCAGTTGTGAGACTAAGGCCAATAAATAAGAGTCCAGCGGCCCTTTAACCACACGCGTATACATTTATACGACTAACGCCACATTCTGGCAACCTAGTATTACACTGCGACGAGGTAGCTTAGTCTCGAATCATCAAGTGTTTGTGCCGGTCATAGTAGCAGTGTGAGTTACAAGAATAATTTCAGGAAAATAAATATTTTGGCAGGTATGTAAGAGGTATATTATATTAGGCATAGTGCAATATATTGCAGTTTTGATTAAAAACATGTTTTTAGTAAGTTTCTCTTAGGCTGGGATTTGTTAGACTAGTGATTACACTTGCCCCACGGATCTTCGTAGTGGGGTAACTGCAATTATGATGGGGTGGGAAAGTGTAATCAGATTATTGCACAAACAAAAAAGAAATAAATCAGAAAGAACACAATGAACATGCCTCGGAAAATGCAGCCGATATTATAATTTGTGAGGATGCTGAGCCACACACAGTTTCATTTGAAAACATCTTGTTAGAAACAGTTAAAAATAATAGATCAGTATTTACCACAACTACAAGTAGAAAGCGCATAGCAGGGGGAGCAGAGGTTATAACAGCTTTAGAAATGCAAGAACGACAAAATAATTTAAAAACGAATCAGCCAAAGGAAAATAAGGGAAAAGTAAATAAAGTTAAGCACAACAGAAAAAAAGCTAAAATATATTGACGACACTGATTCGGACAGTATTTTGTTTTTGTATATGTTTTTCCACATGTGGAAGATCGATATTTAATATCTAAGCGGGAAATTGTAAGGATTCTTGTAAATCCATCTGAAAGAAGGGGTCGTTTCTACTTTGCAATTTAACACTTTGATAGTTACTTATGTATTTTAAGATTTCGCCGATTTCACTTTATCTGTTAAGTATTAGAACAAAATCTAGTTATTTAAGTTATTTTGTAAATGTGTAAAAAAAGTTTATAACTACCACAAAAATTTTTTTTTAGAAATAATAAAAATTTTGGTAATAATTTAGCATTTTTAAAATTGATTGCACTAACCCCCATGATTTAATGTAATAGTATAAGTAGAAAACAATTACTGGTTACACTTTCCCCAATTTTTGGGAAAAGTGCAATCAGAGACCCAAAAAAATAAAAATTTGTAATTATTGGCAGAACGTTATATTTTAATTTATTTCTAATTATTTTTATAATCCTATCAACTTAGATGATTAAGAAAAAAATTGGTAACTCTTTCTGCGTCCTATTAAGAGCTCGGTGGTTAATCCATTTGGCACTATATAAAAACGTGACCGCACTTACCCCACCTTACCTTATAGTAAGAATAAAACTTTTTTAGTGCACTTGTTAGGCCCATTAGGGATTGAAAGCAGATATCCAGTTGGACCAAATTACATATCGTATTATACGATTTGCAGCAACGATGCAGAGGCAAGTTGGAGTGATAGTTGGTATTACTTGGTTGAATGTGGAAAAACATCTTATTTCGCGTGTTATAGGATGGAACATTGATATTTAACAAGTTAATAATTGGGGTTGAATCAATCATATTGTTAAAAATTTTATAAGCAAATTTTACGTCGTACATTTGCCTTCTATCCTCAAGTGATAATAATCTTAGGTTTCGTTTAATTAAGGGAGAATTCCCATTTAAATAAAATTTATAGCATAAATATTTTAAAAATCTTTCTTGAACTTTTTCAGTTTTGCCAATATACACGTCGTACTGAGGATTCCAGATCACCAACCCAAATGAGAGTACGCTATTAACGTATGCCATATATAATGTACGAATAAATCCTATTTGTTTAAAGCCCCTACAGGTTCTTATAATAAATCCTAGTGATTTTTTAGCTTTTATGGTGATTTGCTGAATATGATGCTCAAATAACATTTTACAGTCAAAAAAAATACCTATATCTTTTACAATAGAGACTCTTGTTAATGGTATATCGTTAAAACTATAATTTGAAAAAATTTTATTTATATTTCTAGAGAACGTAATTGTATGACATTTTTTGAGATTTAGATAGAGGCAATTACGTTGACAGTACAAAAAAAGATTGTTTAGGTCATGCTGAATGCGAAACGTGTATGAAGGATCAGCAACTGAGTGAAAAACCTTTAAGTCATCGGCATACAATAAAAAATTAGAAAATGTAAAACAGCTGACAATATCGTTCATATAAATATTAAATAAAAGAGGCCCCAGATGGGACCCCTGAGGCACTCCAGAAGTGATCTCAGTAAAAGCCGACATAAACATACCAATTTTAACAGCTTGGGTTCGATTGCTGACATGAGAAGACAGCCATCTAAGCAGACTTCCACAAATACCGACTCCAGCAAGTTTACTAATTAATATGGTATGATCAATTTTGTCAAATGCCTTGCTGAAGTCGGTATAAATGGCATCTACCTGGTGACCCGCATTCATACTGTCCAACAAGTACTGAGAATAAATGAACAGGTTACTTTCAACGGAACGTTTTTTCATGAAGCCGTGTTGTTCGGGGTTGATAATATTTTTACAATTTATATATATAGGTAATCACATATGATAGATTCGAAAAGTTTAGCTATAATGCATAATTTAGACATTGGCCGATAGTTTTTTGCGAGAAATTTATTGCGGGACTTCAAAATGGGGATTATTAAGGCCGATTTCCAAACCTGCGGGGTTCAGTAACTTTTAGTGTAAGTTTGTGATGAAAAACAAGTGTGTTGTGTTGCTTCGCAAACCAATGACCTAAATTTAGTTACCTAGTACCTAGGCTACTTAAAATAATTTTAAAATATCATCCCCGCATAGCATTTACCATGCTTTCAATACAATCATGTATTTATTTAGGTTAGTGTTTTTGTCTGTAATTGTATTTTAATGGACTGTATATTTTTAGTACCATAGGTAAAATGGTTCAGCTAATGAATTATTGCCTGGGTATTATTTTTCCCTCTTCATTATAGGTTTCATTAATTAAAATTTTGATTAATACGGCACGTGAATTGGACTCACCTAACTATTCCTTGTTATCCACAATGGGGGGCCCCCTCTTCACCTGAGCACTCAAACACACCGGGTAGACAGTAGACACATAAAACTAAACATGCGGGTTTTGCGGTAATTGGTAATGTTATTTCTTGCGGTGAGAAATTCGAACCTTTTTAACTTGGTCGCGATATGGCGGGAAGTGTCCTTTTTCTTCTATCGCCCTGGGTGGCGCATGCACCGTTCGCTTCCTGGCAGGCCGTATTCACGTGCATAAGGTAATATCGCGGTAAATTCAAATGATATATTTAATTACTTATGCTATATACAAGAAAATACCTTACTCATTAAAAAAGGTAAAATAAATATAAATAGAAGGACGGAACATTCCCACCCACCATTTTAGACTGTTTTTTAACAGGCTAAAATAATAATAAAAAAAATCAATGAAACAATTCTTTCATTAACCTAAAGTTAAATAAAAAAAAAAGAAAAATAAAATATTTATTATACCCATATTATTATGTAATATATTATATACATATAATATGTACAAGGTACATATTAATTTATTAATTAATTGTCGCAATTTGGTAAAGGACATAATTTAACAAGGGGGCGCTTCAGCACACCTTGTCTCGTGCGAACGGTAGCAACTCTTGCTACGCCATCAGTACCCTTATGAAACTCCACAATTCTTGCCATCTGCCATGATAAGGGAGAGGCATTCTCATTTTTAATCAAAACTAAAGTATTTAAAGGCACAGGAATATCTAGATTATTCCACTTGGCACGCTGATTTAGCGTATGCAAATATTCAGTGTGCCACCTAGACCAGAAATCCGAATGCAGACGCTGCAAAAGTTGCCAACGACTTAAGCGATTTAATTTAATTTCACCCAAGTTTGGATCTGGTAAAGCAGATAAAGGTTCTTGGGTGAGAAAATGTCCGGGTGTTAACACAGCCAAGTCATTTGGATCCGAACTAAGCGGACAGAGCGGTCGAGAGTTTAATACAGCTTCAATTTGTACCAAAACTGTATAGAGCTCTTCATAAGTTAAAACTTGGGAACCAATGACACGGTATAAATGAGTTTTTACGCTTTTAACACCTGCTTCAAAGAGACCTCCAAAGTGAGGACTTGCAGGTGGGTTAAAATCCCAGCTAATTTTTTCGGCTTCGGAAGCTATTTGAAAAATCTCTTTTAAATATTTATTGGCTCCTACAAAATTAGTGCCGCAATCGCTCACTAACTTAGAGCATCTACCACGTCGCGCTATAAACCGTCGTAAGCCAGCTAAAAAACATTCACTTGATAAATCTGACAACAACTCAATATGCATAGCCTTAGTGGCAAAACATACAAAAATGCATACCCATGCCTTAAAGGTTTTTGCTCCACGCGTTTTACCTAAAGTTATATGTAGTGGTCCACAGAGATCCACGCCTGAAGTACTAAAAGCCTTTGCTTCAGAAATGCGACTAATTGGTAAATTTCCCATGGGCGGTTGACACGATCGAGGGTTTAATCTCCAACATTTAACGCATTTTGAAATAATTTTTCGTATAGCGCGACGGGCCGATAATATCCAATAATTTTGAAAAATAAGAAATTGCAACGTCTGAGCCCCTGGATGGAGAAATTCTCGATGCTTTTCTTCAATAAGTAGTTCAGTCAAGCGACTTGAACGCGGTAATAAAATTGGAAATTTTTGATCATAGTGTAAACTTGATCTTTGCAAACGGCCACCGACACGTAACACATTTTTATAGTCAAAAAATGGGTTTAATTTGCGCAGGTATTTTGACGGTAATTTTTTATTTTTAATTGTTATCAGATCTTCAGAGAAATATTTCTTTTGAGTAAATTTAATGAGTAGAAGTAAAGCATTATGTAATTCTGTGGCAGATAATATTTCATTTGTTTCTTTATTGGAGTTTGGGGACAAATTATTTATAAATCTTAAAATATATGCGGTTATTCGGACTATTTTCGATAGCGACGAAAACTTGATTAACAGAGAATCAAGAAAATCTAAGGAAATAAGACTGAACAAACATATTCTTCTTTCTTCGCTGCGGTCTTCAGAAATCTCAGTCGGAGTCCCGCTCGGCCATTCATTATGATGTTTGGACAGCCAGGAAGGCCCCACCCACCACTCTAAATGGTTACGTAACTCCGACGGAGATAATCCTCTAGAACCGCAGTCCGCGGGATTGTCCGTTGTATGAACATGATGCCAACAATCAGGAGATATTTTATCCTGTATTTGAGCAACCCTATTACTGACAAACGTTTTCCACTTATGTGGGGAAGACTTTATCCAAGATAATACTACCGATGAGTCAGTCCATGCATAAAGTCGCGAAAATTCAAAAGTTACATAAGTATCTAAAATAAAACTCATTAATTTACTAAGCAAATAAGCTCCACATAACTCCATCCGTGGAATAGAAATCGTTTTAAGAGGAGCTATTTTAGATTTTGCGCAAGTTATAAATGTAGATATATCAAGGTTATTTGAGACGCGGATATACACAACAGCACAGTACCCTCGTTCTGAGGCATCACTGAAACCGTGTAATTCGTAATTATAATTTTTATTATTGGGTATTTGCCGCGGGATTGTTATTTTCGAAACTTGAGTTAATTCAAGTTTATAAGTATCCCAGCGGGAACAAATATTTTGCGGGGGTACGTCATCCCATTCAAGTCCAAGAATAAATAATTGTTGAATTAGAATTTTACAAGAAAAGGTTAGCGGACTAAGATAACCTGCGGGGTCATATATCCGGGCTAATTCGGATAGCATATTGCGTTTTGTACAAGTGCGGTTAAGAGGGTTAACTGTATATGAGAACACATCAGTAGATGGATTCCATTTAAGTCCCAATATTTTAATAACATTATCTTCATCAAGATCAAATGAAACGGTTTGATTATACAAAGCGGTTTCTGGTAAATAGGACAACAATTCCGAACTATTGCTAGCCCATTTTCTTAATTCAAATCCTGCCTTCTCTAAAAGGTCAATTAACTGTTTTTGTATTTCGCATGCATTCGCAACAGAATCGGCACCCGAAACTAAATCGTCCATGTAAATATCCGATAATAAAATATCAGACGCGAGCGGAAAATTCGTACGTTCATCTATGGCTAATTGATTTAAGGTGCGTATTGCAAGATATGGTGCGCACGCAACTCCGTAAGTCACTGTATTTAAGACGTACTCTTGAAGCATTTCCATTTCGGAAAATCGCCATAATATTTTTTGATAACGACGATGTTGTTCGGTGACTAATATTTGTCTATACATTTGCCGAATGTCCGCGACAAAAACAATATTGTGTACACGAAACTTTAGAATAATAGTGATAATATCCTTCTGGAGCTTTGGTCCGATAAAAAGGGTATCATTTAAGGAGAGACCATTGGCGGCCTTTGCGGATCCGTCAAATACAACACGCAACTTGGTTGTTGTACTTTCCGGTTTTAGTACGCAGTGATGCGGAAAATAATAGGAAAAATTCGTAGATATAGGATATTTTATTAAGGTCATATGCCCTGTATCTAAATAATCGCGAATGAAATCAAAGTACATTTGTTTTAATTCTACATTTTTATTTAATCGTTTTTCTAAGGAATAAAATCTCTTTTCTGCGACTGCGCGCGATCCTTCAAAACTAGGTTCATTATCTCGAAAAGGCAAAGAAACTACATAGCGGCCAGATGATTCGCGGTAATGAGTTTTAATAAAAATGTCTTCGCAACTTTGTTCTTCCGGGGAAATAAAGTTAACCGCCGGGATTTCCTCAATTTCCCAAAATTGTTTTATAGTTTGATTAAGAATATTGGCCTCAATAGACGTAAAAAATGAATGAGATATTTCGTTAGCACCAGACTTTACCGTGCCCATCAACACCCAACCAAAAACAGTGTGAATCGCGGTAGGTTCGTCTTTATTTCCATGTATAACACCTTCCATTAAAACATGGGGAAAGACATCAGATCCTAAGAGTAAGTCGATGTTAGCAGGTTTATAAAATTCTTCATCGGCTAATTTTAAATTTGCGGTGTGCGGCCAAGAGGTTTGAGAAATTTGAGTTCTGGGCAGCGCAGAACAGAGTTGATCAAGAATTGCTGCTTCAAAATTATATATTGGGTGTGGCGCGTTTATTGGTCTAATTTGACAAGACACAGCTCCTTGAGTAGCCTTTGTTGACATATTATTTAGACCGAATATAGAAATAGAATGATTACTTATTGGTAAACCTAACCATTGTACGCATTTTTTAGAAATAAAATTGGTCTGTGAAGCGCTATCTAGTAATGCGCGCACTTTTTGATAATTTCCCCGACAATCTAAAACATCTAATTGAATAGTAGAAAGCAATACATTTGTATTTTTAACATCTGTATTTAAGCTTATTGTGCCGGTATTAGGTGTATAAAAGGTAACAAGTGCCTGCGAGGTCGATTCAGAAATGTCAGGACCGAACTCAGCACCAGAAACTTGGGGTTTATTGGTAAATAAATTCATATTTTGCGGTTTCTGTGGCATGGTTAATGAATTTTGATCATGTAGCTGAACACCTGACTGACTGTTTTGACCATTTCTAAAGTTAGGTTTAGGGCAATTATTATTGTTTTGACTAGGTTTATTTTTTAAATGTAATAAAGAATGATGGCGGTTTCTGCAAGTTTTACAAACCGAAGTTGACTTGCAATTGTGCGTTTGATGGGTTGTACTTATACAATTTCCACACCAATTATTTTGTCTTACTAAGTTTAGACGCTCCTGCGGGCTTTTATTAATAAAAAGATTGCAATAATAAATTGGATGCTCTTGTGAACATAAAAAACATAGACGACCTGGCGTAGTTTGCGTAAATAATGAAAGTCCTCGATTACCAGAGCCCTGTCCACGATTGCCTTGTTGAAATGTTTTTTGCTGTGGTTTAAATTTCAACTGCGGTGATGAAAAGGCAAAAGTATCGTAAGCAATACATTGCTTTGACAAAAACTCTGTCAATTCCTTATAAGTAGGAAAGTTATTAGAGCCATGAGCTATTTCGAATCGCGAGATTGTTTCAGGATCCAATCGTTTTAGAAGTTTATTAACTAATATAAAGTCCCAATGTTCTGTTGGATAATTCATATTTTTTAAAGCGGCTATATTTTCTGAGAATATATCAAGTAATTTTCGAAGTAATTGCGGGTTTTCAGAAGTTAAACGCGGAGAATTTTCAATTTCATTCCAGTATGCCGTTGCGGCTAAGCGGGGATTTAAATATCTATCGACCAGTGCGTTATATGCCACCAAATAGTTGTTGCCAGTCATAGGTGTACACTGAATAAGGGCTTTAGGAGGGCCCTCTAGATATGAATGTAAATGAGTAAATTTTTCAATATTACTTAACTCAGAATTATTATGCACTAAAGCATTATAAATATCAATAAATGACGAAAACAATTTAATATCACCAGTAAATTTTGTTATTTTAATATCTGGAAGTTTTACGCGGGAAGTTGATAGACCGGAACGAGTCTGATCTGAAGCGGTTTTTATATTTTTACTCTCAAAAATATTTTCATAAACAGCTTTTGTTTGAAAGTAAATAGTTTCAAAATCTGTACGGACCTTGTCTTCTACTTCAAGACTTTCTGTAGGTAAATCAGAATTTACAATAGAATTCACTATGCTTGACTGATACTTGTCAAACGATGCGGAAATATTATCAATTTGTTTGAATCGTTGATTAAATTCAGAATGTAACTTATCATTATATAATGCCTGATTTGCAATGACCAGTAATTCATTTACTCGTGTAATGTCAATTGAACGAAGTGACTTATATCTTTTAAGTTTATCTACGGTACTCATTTTGGAAGTATTGTTTAATTTTTATGTATAATAAAAGAAAATAATTATTGATAATTATTAATTCAAATTGATACTAATATAATAAGACAACCTAAAAGTCCAATACTGATAACGTAAGAAATGACTATTTACCACTAAATGCATAAATGAATTAATGTAAACAACAACAAATGAATTAGTTTGACAACGATTTGTTGATAAGCATACCTATGGCAACGAGACAGTGTGTGCGCAAAACGTCACCCAGAAATCAGTATGGAATGCACGAAAAAAGGGAACCACTTTTTATAACAGAATTTTTATGACCCAAAATGGCGAGGCACTTTCTCGTATTTGAAATGGAACGAAAAATAATTCAGGCAATAAAGCGGTTAAAATTCGGTTCGATGTGACCAAAAATGTCTGTAATTGTATTTTAATGGACTGTATATTTTTAGTACCATAGGTAAAATGGTTCAGCTAATGAATTATTGCCTGGGTATTATTTTTCCCTCTTCATTATAGGTTTCATTAATTAAAATTTTGATTAATACGGCACGTGAATTGGACTCACCTAACTATTCCTTGTTATCCACAATGGGGGGCCCCCTCTTCACCTGAGCACTCAAACACACCGGGTAGACAGTAGACACATAAAACTAAACATGCGGGTTTTGCGGTAATTGGTAATGTTATTTCTTGCGGTGAGAAATTCGAACCTTTTTAACTTGGTCGCGATATGGCGGGAAGTGTCCTTTTTCTTCTATCGCCCTGGGTGGCGCATGCACCGTTCGCTTCCTGGCAGGCCGTATTCACGTGCATAAGGTAATATCGCGGTAAATTCAAATGATATATTTAATTACTTATGCTATATACAAGAAAATACCTTACTCATTAAAAAAGGTAAAATAAATATAAATAGAAGGACGGAACAGTTTTCTTTTGGAATATTTAAGCTGTTCGTAGGTATACCTACCCCTACCATAACTTTCAAGTACTTTACAAAAATATATCCAATTTGAAACTGGACACACTTTAACCTAGGGATAATAATATGTTATTTGTGTTCAACTTGTTTACTGATTCTTAGCAAATTAAAAGAAGCAAATATTGTTACATCGCTTTTAGTGGTAAGCTAACCTGGACTAACAGTTCAGAATATGTTGTAAGAGATTTGATTTACTCAAAGCATCAAAGTCTTGCTTAGGATATCCTTTTATAGTAAAAAACGCTTTCCTAATTTGTAGAAGAAATGTTTAGATACATTTATGTTAAATGCTGGCTTCCAGGATTATATTTCGGGAGTAAAGACAATATTAATTTTCACACCTGGAACAACTTAAGAAAATATGTTATAGCGGACAGCAAGAAATCCCAATGATCTTTATACATCCTATGCCTTCAATTTTTTATAACCAGAATATAACTCCTGTGCCTTCAAATTTGTATGGTGGGGATACTGTTTAAGAAAATGAATTAAGTTTTGAACACTTCGAAGTTCCGGTAGATAATTAAGAAAACCAAGAATTATTGGAGAAATAAGTAATAATATTGTGTTTATATGTTATTTATTAATTATTTTCTTTTTTAAGCGTTTAAAGCAATATTTACATGTTTTACATGTTTTTTTAGTGTGCTGAACATTCACATTTTTTCCACTAAAATCTTAACTGTAGTTTTATAACATAAATAAATATATTAATAGCATAATTGTTAGTGGTTTCACTGTTTTATAGTTTTTATAATGCACTGCATTAAGGCTTTTCACAATTATAAGATAACATATTTATTTTCTCTTTTGCAAAGTGCCAAGGCAAGACAAATGCACATGTTTATCAAGTCTACCATAAACATTTAAAACCTCCGTTCTGACTTACTTTTAATCTTAAAAAAAAAGTATTTTTTTGCAACTCTCGTCGTATGTTATATAGAAAATGATAGAAGGAGACCAGGCGACAAAGGGCACATGTTATGGTGGTAAGAACAACCAATATTACTTACAGAACTATGCCACAAACTAAATTGTAAATCGAAATTTCAATTTCTGTATTTACGCCCCAAAATACGCAAGTCCTGAAATCTCATAATTGCTTGCAGTCTATTGCTTCTTCGAGAAAATTAATGCCTTACATCTTCCTATATTTCATATTTTACCAAGATTTACTATAGTTGTTTTTTTTTTATAAATCAGTACCTATTCCAACACATTAAGTTAAATAATTTTAAAGCAGGACCTGACGTACATGCGAACTGCGCAGGCCCAATAGTTCTGGAAAACGCCGCATGCTGGGGACATTTCTGTAACAGGGTATTAGCAATATATATGTGGAACCGACCTAATATTCGTCTGTGTCTGAAAGTTATACTTTGTCGCTTGGGAGAGAAAGTTACCGCGCGACGCGAAAGAAGATAGATGGGAACTGGACTAATTTGGAAACATGAAAATGCAAAAATATGCCCGCTTCAACTGCTCGAGGGAGGTGATAAATAACATTGAAATTTATTCACGAGGGAGAAATGTTGGAGATTGACCCTGTAGACAACAATGGGCTGGTTGCAAATGAGATTTTGACTGTCAATGTCAGACTAGGACAACTTAAATGGTAAAGATCGTTCCTCGTTCGTTTAGTTTTTTAACCAGACGCTGATGGCGCTATTGTAGGGATATTGTTTTATAAGGTTGTTCATATTCTAACGTTGGTAGCGACTGTACTATATATTACACATGTTTGTTTTTTGTACCAGTTCTTGATTAAATTGGTATGTATAGTTGTCAAAATGTATTATTTAATGTCATGCTGTGTTCTAGTTAAATAAAGCATAATATCGAATTTATTTAACTCGAATGGATAAACTTCTACGACCTGAAAGATTTGACACTGATCAGAACTCTCCCAAAGCTGTTCAAGAATGGATCCATTGAAAAGTAACATATAACAATTTTATATCACCTATCAGAAACAGATGATGATGGTAAACTGAAACTTTTAATTAATTTTATCATGAAGTCATACATACTACGATTTTATTATCGATTGTAAAACGTTTTAAGAAACTGTTAAGACTCTGGATTCTATTTTCACCAAGGCTAAAAACGAGGTATTTCTCGGAGACAGTTTGATTATTGGAGAACAACAGCCTGGTGAGACAATAAGTAAATATTTGCAAGAATTAAAACAGCTTAGTAAGAACTGCAATTTTAAGACTGCTGATGAAAACTGCAATGATTATAATATAAGAGATTATTTTATCAGTGGATTTAGTTCAAATCCTATTCGACGCCGTTAACTAGAAAAGAGTATACTACAACTCCAAGACGCCACGAACCAATCACAATCGTCAGAAGCTGCACAGAAAAACTCACAAGCATATAATATGCTACTGTCAAGTTTTATAAATTGTGTGGCACCCGGAAGTACAGAAACATGGGAAAAACTTGAAGATAAAAGAAGTAGTCCATTTTCTGTGGCGAGTTTATGAATAGAAATAAAGGTCTGTCTTTACCACCAAAATACGTTTGTTTACCCCTCTAGGGTGGAAGTTAAGGGTTAGGGAGAATACATGAGAGTAAATGTTAAATTAAATTTCTTAATGTAGACGTTGTACTAGTTTCGACTTTAGTGAAAGTCATCATCAGCAACTCAGTAATAAGAAATTTCTTTTTAGACTATGATCAAGACAAGTGGGTAAGAAAGTGGTTCAACAATATAAAATCTTAACCTGTCATTAGCCAATGGATTCGACAGCAGTTTATCATGGATACCATGCTACTTCATACATTAGGGGAAATATTTTTGGAAATATTTTTGGAGTAATTGGTATTAAATCCGAAAGTCATACTAGACTATTAACAGATGTGCAGTACAATATTAATGTCAAAGACACTAAGTGAAATATATTACTGATACACGTGCTACTCAGAGATTATAGGATTAATCAATTAATTTTATGAAATTTTAATTAAGTTATGTGGAGACATAATTTGGTGGTTTTTAGAAAAAGTCAATAGAAATAAATTATTATTCTCAAAAAAACCTAAAACGTACTGGAGTTATGACGTGAAATTTGGAATTTGTCTGAAAAGAAAGAAAATTCACAATTCAGTAATTGAAGATTAAGATTTAAAACATAAGGTATCACTATAAATTAGTTTGTTTTTTCTCTGTATAGTAAATTTATTAATACTGTACTCACCACATTGTCAACATTCCATTTTAAATTACAACTTCCGTGAAAAAAGGAATAAAAATTACGAAAATTAAAATTAAAAAATTAAAAATTAGCAGGTACCAATGGAGGCAATTTTCTTTTCTTTTTCTTTGGTGATGACTTCATTAAATTAATTATGTTAAACATCAGGGAACAACGCGTGCTAGTCAAAGCAATTGTCGTTGTAAAATGGAGAGTACCAAGATTATCAGTATTGCAAATTTCGTTTTTCAATATATATTCAGATAGGGTAGGGTTTCCGGTAATCAACTGTCGAATACAAGGGCGGCAAATTTAAAAGAAATCAATGGAAATTATAAATGTTATATCACTAAGTTTCATGTTATATTAACTTCCACCCTAGAGGGGTAAATAAACGTATTTTGGTGGTAAAGACAGACCTTTATTTCTATTGAAGATAAAAGATTCAAGAAGTAGTCCATTTTCTGTGGCGAGATTATTAAAGAAAACAAGGTCTGTCTATGTCATGTCTGTCTGTCCCATTTTATTGCAACGTTCGCTTTGAAAAGCATTAAGTCTTAAGTCATGTTCCTAATTTGTGCCTCTTTTACTAAAAAGAAAAGAAAAAAGAAAGTTTGCAAGTAAACCCGATTAAGTCGACATAATTTTAAATAATAATCCCTAAATATGGAGAATGAATTTGATGACCACAACTGACTTAATAACGTAAATTATTTTAATACATTTTAATTTCCCTCCCCCCCCCCCCTTTACTTTATTAGTACTATTGTTATTAAAATTCTGACCCACCAAAAATAAATCATGTTCTTTCTTGGAGTTGACTTATGAAACGTTTACTTTATTGACTTTTCATTATAGACAGCTATATATCATATCATGACTATAAATGATTCCATTTGAATTTCCCTCTACTACAATTTTCGCATCTAATTTCCTTTATTGCTGAAATTAGCATCGTATAGGTGATTGTCTTCTGGCGAGTCCATTGGCTGCATAAGGTGCACGTTATGGCCATGTATTGTTGAACCACTTCGTTCCCCCCCCCCCTTTTAATTTGTTTTAGTTCGTTTATTTAGGTACATCCTAAACATAATTCTTAATTGTATGGTTGCTGATGATGACTTTGACTAAAGTTGAAACTAGTACAACCTAAACAACCTAAAATGACATTAAATTACACACTCTGTAATCCTTTTTTCACCTTAAAGGGACAAATAAAAAAATTTTAGTTTGGTGGTATAGACAGACCTTGTTTTCTTCTTTGAAGATAAAATTTCTTCTGCTTATAAACGTTACTTCTATGAAAAGAATAAAAATAATTTACATATTTTCGCATTTACAATAACTTTTAGTTCTTAAGTCCTTTTTTTGTTTACTTTATGAACTCAATTTTGTATGATTTAGGATTCGAAGGGATAATTATTTGTTGGATTTTGTTGGGTTGTTGGGTTTGTTGGATTCAATCCTTGTCATATTATACTGTTTTTCCTTATAATGTTATTATAATCTTCGATTAAAATTCTTAAATGTCCACCTAGTATTAAGTGCAGTGAACCTTGACTCCAAATACATGCTTCGGTGCAGTAGTATCTGCCCTCCCATGAACTTTTATAACTCCCATTTTAAAAATATTTTTTTTTAAATTGTAAGAAACTATTAATTTATGAAAACTATTAATGTATGCATTCATTCACAGATGTCTCAATCTTTCCCATATTCGGGTACTTTATGTGTTTAACAATTACAACTTTCAACCATCAGGTACACTATAGCTTGTAGACTTTGTAAGCCTATTATCGGGTTCCTCCAGATTGTACCGACACTTCAATTTTTAGGATTTCTACAGTATGATACTTGTTATGCCATATGTCAAACCACCTTTCCAGTGGCGGCTCTACCATAAGGTCATTTGGGCAATGACCTCCCACGCCAAGTCACCAACCACCTAACATATTAATATTTAACTTTAAAATTAAAATTGATTCAATCAACCAAACTTTACTGCTCGGATACTATTACCTCTAAAATATCCCTCGTATTTATTAATGCAATGCACACGCAGCAAAACAAACTAGACGTAACGCTACTTGTTATGCGTCCCCGCAAAAATTTCAGGTCAAAATCGAGCTTGCCCACGAAAAATAGCGTCACCCAACAAAGCCTGTGGGGGTAAAGAGAGGAATAAATAGCATGTTATCACTCTCGCACTTGTATTAAATTCGAAGAAAAAGAAGTTTTGTCGGCTGTCAGCCGTTTTTTTTTTCGATTGAGCTTAGACGCACGTTGAAATTTTTAGAATGAATGGGAAAATGGGAAGAAGACAGAAGACCGTTGATTTATGCAGTCGGCGGTCTGTAGTTCTTTATAGGGATGTTGATTCTGATATCGAAAAAATATTATATTGTTACAGATTTTTCGTCATGCGTCACTGCGCTACCACTGGGCGAGCGGTGCCGTTGACGAACATATTTTATAATATGTTCGGGTTAGTTGTATGTATATATTCATCGTTAAAAATATATCGCTATATACAGGGTCTCCCAAACTCGATGGCACATTAGAAATATTTTGAGAACTAATATAAATATATTTTTGAAATTTTGAGAATGAATATAAGACATGAAATTCTAGCCTTTAAAAATAGTTTTAAAAATGTGGCGTTGCCAGTTGTACCCCTCTAACCTGTATAGTTACTTTTTTTTATTGATACTCTGATATATCGGAATAAAAATTAAAAAATTTAAAAACATGTCCAAAGAAAAATATCATCCATTTGATATTATTGATATTACGATAAATCCCTATATATATATCCTGTCTCTCTGTCGTTCTGACAAAAACCTAACCTATAATATAATGAACCTGATTGTTTTTGTTAATTTCTTGAGGATTGGTGTTGTGTTTTTTACTTTTCCTAATTGAAAAGCAGGTAAATTACCATCATTGAAAAAAGGGCGTGGCACCCAAAAAATTTTTTAAAGACCTCCTACTTCAAATGGCCACGAGCCGCCACTGCACCTTTCATTCTTTTCATACATTAACCACTCTTTCCTTAAAATTCTTTTTAAGTCAAACGTGGTAGTGATTAGCACGAAACTTTGTTTCTCTTAAAAATTTTTTTTCTAATTCTTTATACTAAAATGTGGTTTTATTTAAACCCATTGGGGCTTAGCCCCTATCCTACTATATTTAGTTTTATTATTTGCCAAAACATGAAATAAACAAAAATGTTGCATTTATTGTGTAGTAATTATTTAATAAATAGCTCTATTATACCTATCGAAAATCATAAATATAGGAACTCAAATATTATTTCGAAAGGAACAAATCAAACATAATATTAAACAAATCACAAATATAGGAATTTAAATATCAGTGAAAGGAACAAATCAAACATATTAAAAACCCATTTCTGAATACGAGAATACCCGAACCCAATACGTTCGTGAAATAGAATCCACAAATACGATACGATCGTAATTCCTATCGAGTACGAGTTCGATTAACTCGATGACTTCGTATCGTAAAATAGAATCCGCCTGCTGGCTAGCCAAAGGATTAGATGCTGTGGACCAATAATATTTCCGTTAAAAATATTTTGCAAGTATTCCCCAACCATGAGAAAATTATAGGCAGGACAACCATCCATTTAATACCAGATCCCCTGATTTTTGCGTACAAATTCTTCTAGTGCGGGTTCAATTCGATTTTGTAGTCAGTCCAAATAGGCTTCTGCTGTAAGGTTGCCTTCCATAAGAATGGTCCAATAATGTTTTGTCCTAGAATTCCCGCCCAAACATTTATTTTTTGTGGATATTGCGTGCGAGTGTGAACAAGACGATGCTCATTTTCTTGGCTCCAATAGAGGCAATTTTGAACATTCGGTTTGTTGTTGAGGGTGAATGTACATTGTACATTTATCGGTAAAACAAATATTTCTCAAAAAATCCCTATTATTATTTGCTTTTTCCATTACCTCGGCACAGAATACCATTCTCCGTGCTCCTTCACCTTGCCGTAGCTCTTGATGTTTTTCATACTTGTAAGGAAAACATTTATGTTTTTTTTTAAGTGCTCAACACTGTTATTTGATGTTTTCTTACGGCTTGCCCAAAAATCCTCATGCTAATCATTTTATTTCCCTTCACGTGCAGCAAAATAAAAAATCTCTATTATCCCTCTCTTTAGCTCTATTCAACTAAGCCATGCACCATGTATGTAATAAAAGCAGCAATATTAAAAATCTTCACCAAAATTACTTTTTCAAAAATCTTATAAAAATCCATTTCATTCAAAAAAAAACCGCTATATCCATGGCGTAAGTGGTTTGTTTTTAATTCAAAAATACAGGGACAGTCAAAAATAAGCCTCTGTTCTGTCCTCGTTGGAACACCTGTATTCCATTGCAAAGGCAATTTAAGGGGAATCGTACCATTGAAAAATCTAAGATAGCCTCTATAAAAAACAACAAATTTGATGATTTCACAGAACAGAAACATTGTACCAATATCTGAATAAATCATCGTCTTTTGCTTAAAGAGGAGCTATGAAAATGGGTCAAAATATTTCTAAAATATGAAAGTTATGGTAGATTTTCAAAAATACAGTTTTATTTTCTCTAAATATCTCACACTCACAAATAAAAACGCTCCTGTGTCAGTATTTAAAAAATGTAGCACTACAATCAGTATTGAAACATCTTTTAGCACGACTGTCACGATATACGAGAGTGCGAAAAAGTACAACTACTTTTAGTATGCATATGATTGCGATGAAAAGCTACTTACTTTGGCATTGGTTAAAACAATCTATGACCGTAAATGTTGAAAATAATAAACTTTGATTCAAGAACATAATATACGAAATTTAATTTAATGATACTAAGTTTAAAAATAAAATATTAGTTAAAGTTAATTATAATAAATTAAAAACAGTGGTTAATCAAAGATAAACTTACCTAGATAATTCATGGTAATACCAACAAATCTCCTCGGGTAATATCGCTTTTTCTAAACGCCCCTTAAACTCGTTGATTTCTTTTTGGTAATTTAAGAAAAATCCTTTAAATTCTTCTATTACAGAATCTACTGAGACTTCTCTCTCAATCGCTGCACCAAGAAGACAATAGATTCTTCTGCCCTGTTGGAGGATGCCATGTGATTTATTCAATCTGTAAACGTCATAAAAAGCTTTGCACACCGTCACGTATATCTGGTTCATGTAAATAGATTTGTCTGGAATAAATTTTTTCGGATTGGAATCGCAGAAACGTTTAAGCTTTTCAATCAGATCCAAACATTGCTTTAATTTTTTATCGGCGTAAGCCCCAAGCATTTTACTTAATATAGCATCAGCTTCCTTCTTAATGGTTCTCTGCTGGTGTTCCAATTCGAGTTTTTGTCTTTTCTGGAGGGTTCCAGATACTTTAGCTTCTTGATATTTTATAAAATAAAAGGGTCGACGTGTTCTCAGTAGTTCCTGCTTGTAAGAAATTGTCTTATAGCAGTTGCTTGCTAACTCCTTAATTTTTAAGGATCCCTTTCTATTGGGGCACTCTCTTCCAGAGGCGGTTTTGATATTCTCAAGAAATATTTTATCCAGGTACATAGAGTCTAAATACTTTTCTGCCATATAATTCTTAATATTGGTGGTGTAATTTTGCAATGGTTTAAAAGGAAATCTTTCCAGTAGATTAGGTATGGGAGCATCCTTGTCTTGTCTTGAGTGGAGAGAATCTTTAATTTCTAATTCTGATGATTCAGCAATACCTAAAATTTCGATGTGATAATTTACAATTTTTACACATTTTTATTAAAAGTAAGAAAAATGCAATAAACGTTAAGTGAACAGTCCCAATTTAATACCAAGAAGCAAAAGACTACAAGTGTTTCACCCATACGGGCATCATCAGACCATAAAACATTATTTACTATTACTAAAGCAAACACGAATTAAAAATATTTAAAATGTTTACCTTAACCTTTAACGGCTACAGAGTGGTCTGCGAGACACCACGCGACATCCTTTTTCGATTATTTTACAATTGCTTGTGTGTTGAAGGGTGGGGGACTGTGTACCTCTCGGTCGATGTCCGTCGGCCACATCAGTAACGCAAGAACCTCAGTGGTGTGTTTAGTGATTTTTTATTTGACTTATAAGATACATAGTGGTCGGTTAGACCACAGCGTAGCGATTAGGTAAGTATTTTTATTTCTGACTACACTTATAATTTAGCTATTTGTTGTTATGTTGTTATAACACAGAAGGCACAAAACCTGAAATTATAGATTATTACAATAATACGAAAGGGGGTGTTGACTCTTTAGACAAAAAATGTGCCTGTTATAGTGCCAGCAGAAGGACTCGCCGATGGTCAATGGCAGTATTTTTTCAAATGTTAGATGTTAGCACGATTAATGCATATATTATGCACCAAAGCTATAAAGATGCTACCAAGTTACGCAAGGAATTCTTGAAACGCCTAGCCAAGACCTTAGTATCTACATTAGTGGAAACACGATTGCAAAATACGAAGATACCTAGAGAACTAAAGTATGCCATAGAGCCAGTAAGTAGGACTACTGCAATAAGCGAAATAGCAGCTGAAGAGGAGCATCTGGAAACTCGTCGTTTATGCCATATATGTCCTTTAAAATTAAAGAGAAAAACTCGGTATTTATGTACTAGTTGTAAAAAACCGATTTGTTTGCAATGTTCCTGAAAAATTTGTTTAGAATGTTGCGAACATTAAAATATGTAAAAAATATTATACTAATTTGAATTTTTGCTAAGTTTAGAAATAAGGTAAAGATTTTTTTTGTATAAAGATAATGTTTATTCTTTTTAAATTTATTTTAATCCTATTTTAGGTATAATAAGAGGAAAATTTGAACTGAAATATATATTTTTAACGGTGTGTCTGTGAGACCACTCTGTAGCGGTTAAAGGAAATTTATTTACCGTAGCCGTTAAAGGTTAAACGGCTTTTTAACGAAAACAATAATCAAGAAATTCGCACCACCCCCATGTTAGGTGTCTACATTATTTATAACATTACGTCGGATAGAGATAGAATCACTGAATTGGATCGGCACGGAACTGATACGAGTAACACATCCAAAAATTCACCGATCACACCTTAAACATAGTTTATGCAACACAATCGTCACATACGTCATCAACCAGCTGATAATTGTATATCCATAAGAAAACATGGGGAAATTAAATTTGGGTAAAAAATATTAAAATTTCATGCGATATTGAATATACTAGAAACTTTAAATAGCCAGTGCAAACGGCTAAAGGCTTCTTTTATAAGCTATTTTCAGGAAGGACTTAAAAACAATGGCCCTATATTACTGTTAACAGCAGTTAGAGACGTAAGTTTAAACAGTATGTTAAGGTCTACATATTTAATTTCTACTTTACTAATTTTTAGCGTGTAACAGCTGCACTAAATTTGAATATCTCCACTGTAAGCACAGCTTTAACATCAGTTAATGAAAATAAATTACTAGAATCACCTAAAAAGGAACGTTCTCATGCAGAGAATTGCCCAATGTCAAGATTGTATATAAATTCTAGCCGTGACACAATTTATGGAATGTACGAAACGAGTTAGTTGTATTTTTCAAGATCTATATTATTTTACATTGGTCATGCTTAAGGTCTAACTTTTTCAGAACGAAGTTGACAACTGTAAGTAAGAAATTAAAAGACAGACAACTCTTTAAGACGTCTGTAAAAGGAAATTGACTTCGAATGGAAAAAAAAGACCAAGGTGAGGGCTTATTGAACTTTCTCATGTAGCTTTCAAACGACTGGTATTATTGAAAGAATACATAAAAAAAGCATCCTTTTACCAATTCGTTTTCTTGGATTATTTAGAATGGTCGATCTTAACAAGATAAAAATAAAAGAAGTGGTAGATCTACTAAACTTGGCTTTTATCCCAACAAATATTACACAAGGTTCTAAAGTAACCGGATTTGTCCCATTAAACAAAAATATTTTTTCAAGATTTTCAGTTTTCTCCATCTAGGCCCGATCCAACTGAAGCCGAAAATAATTCAATTAAGATTCTAACAACTTTCTCTCTACAAAAGGACCATCTATACGCCAAAAAAGAGTAGAATCGAAGAATTAAAAATGGCGAAAGAACTTAAAAATAAGAAAGAAAAAGCAACGTCGCTCATGAAATCACCTTATTGCCAAAAAAAAGTTGCCAGCGTTAAGCGTAAAGTAATGGATAGCTCCGATTGAAAAGATTCTGATGACAGATTTTCTTTACACGACTCTGACGATTTTAATAGACCACTTTTTTTCTCTGAAGATGAAATGGACACCCTTAATATCATTGTTAAACCGACTACTGATTCCAATAAACTTTTTCAAGATGTAGTGGGTAAGTTTGTTATTATTAGTTACGAGGGAAAATACTTTCCGGGTAAGATTCTGGAAGTTCAAAGAGAAGGAGCAGTAATAAGTTCAATTCACAAAAGTTATAATAATTAGAAATTGCCTGACAAAATAGACTCGATGTTGTATCTGTGGATAGAAATTGTGCAAAAAATTAACCACTCTCTAAAGAACAATTCAAAAAGAGATATTTATGATGTTAAGGAAATGTTGCAATTTAGTGAAGATTAGAAAGATAATTGATATGTTTATTGCTTTTATTTGTTTTTTGACAACAAGAAAAATGATATATACCAATTGAAACTGTTTTCCTTTACAGTAAAATGTAAAATATGTTTTATGCTTTTAAGAGTATATAAGATTAAATCTATTGTCCAAGGTACAACGTCTCTCTGTTCAAGGTACACCACCCCTGTTGTACCTCGTTCCTGAAAACACACTTAAGTGAATTTTGATATTAACTAAATAAAAATTGAAACTTTCAATTTTCTGTTATTCTATATAGTCCCTAAAACACATAAATAATACCTGATAAAATAAAGGTAATGCTAATATTTTTTTGTTTGGTGTAAACAAAAAATTAATAAAATAGGTACGAGGTACAACAGGTTCCCCTATGTGTATCACAGGTTCGACCCCAGAACAAAATATTGCACTTTTTCAAAATAAAAAGATTCCGTCGCCACCTCTCAGAAGACGGAGGCATATTATGCGCTTATTAATAATCTTCAATTATTTTGCCGTCGCGACTCCTTCGTTGAAAAGGGCCCGAATGTTCAGTACGCCCCTAACCCGGCGTGGGTGACCTTGAAATGCAGAACGGACCTTAAATTTTCTTACGGAGATTTACATGTAAAAACAGTCACTTCTGCTCCGAAAACCCCATAGCTTATCTACTGCTGAGGTTGTGGCGTTATATAAAGAAGAGGGAAGGGATTCTGATGACTTTGACACAATTTCTCTGCAGCTGATGTAAATATACATCATATTCTATCCAAATCATGTGTTCTTCATTGAGTTCCTAGTTCTTAAGACTTTCTCTGTTCTGTTGAAAAATCGTTAAATAAAATTCTTTGCTGCCTGAAAACTCTTCGTCCAGCTTCAGATGTGCTACTTCTGTATGCTCTTATTTTACAATTAGTATTAAATTCCTCGTGTTCAACAATGGGTACGGCGCGGCATCAGACAATTCGGAGTCTGTTATGTTTGGGTCAACACAACTCGCAAGTCAGTTTTCAATTCGGAATGGCGTTATCATGATATTCGATCTCGATATGCTCCCAAAATTTGCCGAATCGACCTTTAAATTCGAATCGATTTCAATACGGGTTTTCATGCAATATATTCCTGGTGAAAACGTAGGTATTTTTAAAGTATGACCCAATATCGGCTAGAGGTAATAAAATAAAAAATGTTTGTGAAGTCGGCGCCCTTTGCCTTTGACCTCGTGTGAGAGGTGTGAAAGCTTATCGTTCCCTTTGGTCGAACGCCGCTAAAACCGCTTCAACCAAAAAAGTAGCGCCAACGTCGCCGCCGCCGGGTCAAACTATCCGATTTCTCCTTACTGAAATTTTAACTTGGTAAACGAACTTTTTTGATTACTTAACGAATTTCGCCCCCTATGACAACTACTTACCGTGTTTACTTTTCATCTTTAATAACCTTGGATTTATACTATCATATCCGAAATCAGATTCGCCCAATTGTTTCAATAAGGGACTCTTCTTTTTTGTTTTCTTTGAAGCTTTAGGTATGGGAGGTTTGTTGGTATCGCGTACTTTTTTCCACGCCAGTTTTCTAATTTTTTCAAAATGATCTCGAAGGGGTCTTCCAGTCCTATCGCCAACACAGTTTTCAATAGCATCACAGCATTGCATCACTCCTATTTGGAAGTTATCTGGTTTTTGACGTTTCGGGAATAACCGGGAATTTTCAACAAGGCCTAAAAGGAGTGAAATAATAATTTTTAAACTGATGCCCGTTTTTTTAGCCTTAAATTCTATTTGGTCAAAATAAAATTATTTATTCACTACTTATACACAATGGTTTGTATCGAGTCATTATGAAAGTAGTAAACAATATATTATAAAACATTTAGTGTATATAAACAAACATATAAAATGTATAAAACGTTTTAAGTATTTACACTGAGACAAAATTAAAAGAGATGTTCTTGGTCTATGCCATATCAACCAACATCTACAGGGTGTTCATTTGAAAACTTCCCACCACGGAAAAAGATTTGCCAAAGGGGACAACTTTTTAACCAAAAACTACTTTACCCCCTTTTACCCTCTGCCCCCCGGGGTCATCCCCTTAAAAATTTTAAATGATAAGGGGTATCAAGTAATAGCTTTTTTGAAAGGTCTTTCAAAGTGCTTTATTTTGACGTTTGATTTTTTAAAATCGGTCGATTCGTTTTCGAGAAAATTAGAAAAATCTTTATTTATCTTAATTTGTTCAGATAGAAAAAAAAACACACGAAAATATCACTTTTTATTTCAATAAGTGTTCAAAAACCAACATAAACAGCAATTCGGAAGATTAGACGTGGCAGCAACCAAATAACAACCCGACTTTTTTTCAGCCATCTATTTATAAACACAGATAACATGGGCGAACTGTATTTATTCTTATACCTGTTTAGTTTTTTATAGTTGCTAAGGAAAAGAAAGAATTTAATTTGCTGTCAGTTACCTTTGTGACAATCTTGGGATAGTGAAAATTAATTTTTATTGATTCAGATTTTACTTCCAAAATGGTTTACACACTAGCCGAAAAGTGGAAATGATTCTAATTTATGGTGGCCAAAATCAATGGGCTCGGCAAACTGCCGTCACATTTTACGCCAGACATCCGGAAAAGATAACTTCGCATAGGTATGTTTTGGACCTTGTTACTAAATTTACTCAAACTGGATCTGTTGCAAATAAAAAACGTAATCATCGTAGAGTTTTGGATGAAGCCGCTCAAGTTGAAGTTTTGGGTCATTTTGGCATAAATCCTAATACTTCATTACGCAAAATTGTTGATGCGACTGGTATTTCATTAGGCTCTGTACACACAGTTACTAAATTACGTAAATTTCATCCATTCAAAATGAAAATATTGCAAGAGTTAACCGAAGATGATTTCGAAAGGCGAGTTGAGTTTTGTGAACAAATGACTGCATCGATTAATGATAATACCATTCATGTAAAGAATATCTGCTTCAGTGATGAATGCACATTTTATCCAAATGGATTTGTTAATAAGCATAACTGCAGGTATTGGAGCAATGAAAATCCTCATGCTTTTGTAGAAGAGCATACTCAGTACCCCCAAAAAATTAATGTATGGGCAGGCATTTTAGGAAACAAAGTGATTGGGCCATTGTTTATTAATGGGAATTTAAATGGAGGCATTTATTTAGATATGTTGGAAAATACCATCAATCCGCTTATCACTGAAACCATTGAAAACCAAATCGAAGACGATGAAAACCCTATACTTGTTGAGGCTGAAATATATTTCTAGCAAGACGGCGCTCCTCCTCACTATGTTCTTCCGGTTCGGCAATGGCTAGACGACGAGTTTCCAGATAAATGGATAGGGCGAAGAGGGCCTATAGAATGGCCTGCTAGGTCTCCTGACTTGACGCCATTAGACTTTTTTCTATGGGGCCATTTGAAATATGTTGTGTTCACTCCCCAACCTGAAAGTTTGAATGAACTTCGTCAACGCATCATCGAAAGCTGCCATGATCTCCCACAACATGTTTTTGAAAATGTCCGTCAGGAATTTGAACATCACCTATATCATTGTTTGGCCAATAACGGGCAACAATTTGAACACTTATTGAAATAGAAAGTGATATTTTCGTGTGTTTTTTTTTCTATCTGAACAAATTAAGATAAATAAAGATTTTTCTAATTTTCTCGAAAACGAATCGACCGATTTTAAAAAATCAAACGTCAAAATAAAGCACTTTGAAAGACCTTTCAAACAAGCTATTACTTGATACCCCTTGTTATTTAAAATTTTTAAAGGGATGACCCCGGGGGGCAGAGGGTAAAAAGGGGTGAAGTAATTTTCGGTTAAAAAGTTGTCCTCTTTGGCAAATCTTTTGACGTGTCTCGGCGGTTTTTCTTTTAATCAGTGGTTTTCGATAAATCCGTGGTGGGAAGTTTTCAAATGAACACTCTGTATATTCATATACTCATCGACGGAAAAATTACAAGTATTGCTTAATATAGTTCCTGAATCTGATCTCATCGAGTGCTTGACAGCGCCCTGGGATTTTATTATACAGGCTCCTATAATAGTGCGTCAGGCATCATAGCTTCTATACCAATTAAGTTAGGAATTTCGTTCGAACGTAGACCTAATGTATTACGGGAAAATATTTTCGCATATGCAGTCCAAGAAAGTATGACAACAAACATATTTTCTAAATTGTACACCCTGTATTCTTTTGCATATTTTAGTTATTTTTAGTGTTCTTTCATATTTCCCATAATTTCATTTAATTTGCTTCAGTCGTTTACGAGAAATAAATTAAAAACAATAAAAAATCGTTTTGCACGCCTTGAAAAAATTATTAAAAAAACGACCGCAGATCTGTTTCGTCCGAGCTACATAGTGTAATTTTTTTTTAATATTCTTTATTTTCATATTATGCAAATTTTACATAGAAAGTGAGTAAAATTTATTAAAATACGTTAACAATAAAATAAACTTAATTTAAAGATTATACCTACATTTGAAAAATGGTTAAAGAGTACAATGTATTCAATTTTACAATATAAAATATTACAACATTAAAACACGCAAATTAAATTTTGTTAAAAAAAAAATTAAACCTTGTCAAAAAATTCGGCCATATTATAAGGGCTTATGTCAATAAGCTTTTTGATTTTATTTCTAAACATGTTTAAAGACGGAGCAGCTTTAATTTCGTCATGTAATGCGTTATAGAAGAGGCAGCCATTATAATAAGCCCCTCTCTGGTAAAGAGCCGTGGAGTGCCGGTCGGCAATCAATGATCTATTATTCCTGGTATCATATGATCTATTGATACAGTTTTTTTTGAAATAATATCATATTGTTCCGGACAAAGCAAAGTAATTCATATATATATGAACCGTTAACAGTCAAAAAATTTAAATCCCTAAAGGCTTGGCGACAAGATTCCCCGAAATTCAAACCTTTAATAATACGAACAGCATACTTTTGTAATATAAAAACCCTGTTAACATTTGTGGCCCTACCCCAGTGAACAATGCCATATCTTAGATGTGAATAAAAGTTTGCGTAATATAATGTTTTCAATATGAAGTCACTACATTGATTTGACATTGTTCTCAGTCCAAAACATGCAGATGACAACCTTTTACATAAGTTATTAATATGCGAGTTATAGGCTAAATGGCTATCAACATAAAACACTAGAAGCTTTGCTTCTTCCAGAAAGTCTAATCTAATTCCATTGAGGTTGATTTTCTCTACACTTAAGTTCGACTTTACCGACCTAAATAACATGCATGCAGTCTTATCGTTGTTTATGACCAATTTAATCTCAAACATCCACTCACTAGCCTTGGCAAAGACCAGATTGACCACCGGTTCAACCTCGTCGCAATGTGATACCTTGATTATTAAATTAGTATCATCAGCGTAAGACATAAGGACCACAGACAGGTCCTCAAAAACGCTATGCAGATCATTGGCATAGATTATAAAGAGCAAAGGGCCAAGTATGGATCCTTGTGGGACCCCTACATTAATATCTACCACGTCCGAGAATACTGGACCTATGTCAGATGACATCTTGACCATTTGTGTCCGACCCTCTAGATATGTCTTAAACCAATGCAGTGGAACCCCTCTAATTCCGTAGAGATCCAATTTTTTTAGTAAAATGTCGTGACTCAAAGTATCAAGAGCCTTACTTAGGTCAATATATAAGGCAATCCCGATTTCTTTTTTGTCTATAATCTTATCTATTTCATATAAAAATGAAAATAGGGCAGTTTCCAAGCTTTTACCCTTTACAAAGCCATTTTGGGACGAATGTATAATATTGTACTTTTTTAAGAACGAGTAAAGTTTATTGTACATAGTTTTTTCGTATATTTTCGAACAAGCACTTAACAAGCTAATTGTAAGCTCGAATACAAGAGGTCTAATGATACTCTGACATTGAATAGTTTTATCTTGTTTTATACAGGGTGCCCAAAATTTGGTTCCAAAAATGTCAACCTTCAATCTAGTTTTTCTTAAGATTTTTAAATGAAGCACCCTGTTATTATTTCACTATCTAATGCAGAATTTAAATACAAATATTTTTTTTGTATTAAAATTCTGAACCGTTCTCAAGATAATTACCAAAAAAAATATGCCCATTTCATTAGTAAAGAATTGCAAAAAAGATCCAGGCAGCCATGGTAACACAACCATGTTTATTTAAGAAATAGATTTTGACATTACCCTTAGAAAAGACATAAGTATACTTTATCGGAATATTTCTCTCATGTGTAAAAACTACCATATGAAGCGGGAAATTTTCGACGAAAATTGCCCAGTAGGTGCGAAAATGTCCCGTCGAAAATTTCCCTATAGGTCCGTATCTAAGTAACAATAATTAATATTTACAATAGCACCTTGTTGGTGTATTATTGTGTTGATATTATGTATTGTGCTTTCATTTCACGTACTCGAGAAATATTCTACCGAATTACATTCGTGCATCAAAATAGACCTGATAATTTTTCATTCAAGCATGTTGTCAGTAAAAAACTGGATTCGGTTATTTTCATATTTTGTTTAAAGAGCCCTCCACCTTCGGTGTCGGGCTCTTTTGCCAAAATATGAAAATAAACTCATCCAGTTTTTAGACAACATGCTTTCATAAAAAATTATCGGTAATTTTGATGCACTTATGTAATTACTTACGATAATATTTAATTTAGAAAATGAATTTTTCAAAGTAAGAGCTCATTGACATGATTTTTTTATTGGGGAACAGTGATAAAAAATGGTTTTCTAGCAAGTAGAATGATGCGACTCAGTTTCGCAAAAGGTGCCATCCAGAACCAATAAGCTTTAGCAGACTGCTTGAGCGTTTTCTTGAAAAGGGGGCGTAGATTACAAAAAAGAAGAAAGGATAAAAACGGTTACAAATGAGGAAAATTAATTAGCAGTTTTTTTGACAGCTACAAAAAGTCCAAACATTAGTCAGGCACATGTGGGAGAAGAGGTTGGAATAAGTGAACGGTCAGTTCAGAGAATTTTAAAAATACATCATTTTAATGCATACCACATTCAACTCACCAGGCTCTGAGTGAAAATCATTTTCAGTGTAGAGTTGAGTTTTGTGAGTGGGCTAGATTCAAGTAGATTGCCTTCAAGAAAATACGTTATTTTCTATGAACGCTTATTTTCTGATGAGGCCGTATTCCACAGCAATGGATGCGTCACCAAGCATAATTTTCACTTTTACGCCACCGAAAATCCAAGAATTATACGACAAATGGACTACCACCTCCGTTGATCAATAAATGTTTGGGGAGGAATTAGGTGGTACTATGGAAGGATATTTGAAACCTTCTCACAGAAAAGAAAAAAAAAATCTGTACTGAAGCTAAAATACTTAAAAGAAATTTGCAATTCTTGAAGCGTTCCGGACGACTGTCGACATTTTTTTTTAACAATTGACTAAGTGACGAAAATATTGAAGGAGAAAGTGCGGTACCAGTCCATAATGACCCTGAAGATGAAGACTTTATGTTGCTACCATTTTCAAAAAATATATTATTACAGTAATGCATATGCTTTCCTAAGCAAGGTGTTTTTGATTTCATTTTTTCATATGGAAGCCATGATTTCTCCATCCTAAAATTTGGTACATATCTTAGTAAGGAAGAAAACAGTGTTTTTGAGATTTTTCAAATAGAAAGTTTTTCAAAGATTAGAAAATTTTTTTTCAAAATATAAGTAAGTATGTCGTGTGTGGCAACTTTAAAAAGGTCTTAGAAATATCTTTAAAATAAGCTATCATTCATTTATGTAGTGGAAGTAGTTTTCAAGTATTGGTATTCTTGTAAGTACCTGCAGGAGCAAAATTGGTCAATTTTGCGATTTTCAAAAATCAATAAAACAAAAACCACTAATTCAAAAAATATGAAATTTTGGATTTTTCAGTTTTTTTCATGGATAGAATAAGTGTACTAAGAATCATCAAAATCGGAGACGGTCAAAACAGAAAGCGCCTTTTTTTTATTGATTTGATATGGTTTGACCCTAGAGTCAAAAATGGCTATCTGCATTTTTTTGTTTAATTTAAGCTGGATTTATAAACTCGAAAAGTTGGTGAGGTTGAAGTTATGACCAAGTTTGTGAGGTTAGATATTCCGAACTCCGAGCATAAAAATTGATTATCTCGAACTACCCGGGAAGTTTTCGAACCTTACATGAGCTTTACGAGTATATGAACAACATAAACTAGTGTATAAATGGAAGTGAGTGTTCCCTTTAGTTTAAATTGGACTCCTATTTCCAACACCAACTGAACCTCAACCTCGCCAACTTTTCGAGTTTATAAATCCAGCTTTACTCCTTAAGGAATTTTATATTCGCTTAAAAACACACAATGTTTATGAAGCAATTAAGAACTGTATACATTAACTAGCTTTTATAACTAAAATCTGATTTGATAGAGTGCGTTAAACCTTAATTTGGGTCTCCTGAATATTTACGATTTTGTAGATAGCTACATATGGAAGCAGAAATTGAAGAAATAGTCCATACTTTCAGTGAAGTCAAAGTAATGTAAATGAAACAATGCAGTATTCCTCCATAGTTTATTTTTTTAAACTGTGAAGGAAGACTGCAATGTTTCATTTAGATCGAATTATTTGTTTGCAGACAATTTGCGAAAATTCGCTGTTTCCAGCTTTCTGAATAATTATATAACTTGCAGGCTAAATTACTCTAGGATTATTTTACAGAAAAATCCCATTGGACTATACCCAGTATTTTTATCTATTTCTAAATAATATATAAATAGCTTTAGTACAAAATCTTAAAATGCGTGTTAACTTTTGTATTCATTTTATCATATTTTTAACAGTAAAAATTCGCACTTATTCTTTACACAAGGAAGATTTCAACACTAATATTTTTTAGTATATAAACTAGACGCAATCTTAACTAACTGTACTTACTCTCTTCGAATTCACAACAGAGGTACATATTTAACGCCTTATCAGCTAGAACAACCAGATCTTCAGAATCTAACTTCAATACTTTCTCATTATCTTGTAAGGCTCCCTCGTACTGCGTAACTTTAGACCTCACCCTTGCTCTTCCAATAAGGGCCCTAATATCCATAGGTGTTTTTTTAATGGCTTCATCGAAGAATTTTAAGGCTTTATCGTAATCTTCGAGTCTGGAGATATAGTATCCTATTTCTCGATGAAGTGTTTGGAATCCGTAGATTTCATCACTTTTAAATGGATTCTTTTGAGCCATAATTTTTTAAAGCTTGATGCAAACATGAATGCAAAAAAATTATGAATAAAAAAAAATCGTTAAAAAATGTATCACATTACGCAACAAAAACTGTCAAAAACTGAAATATTAACAAGGTTTGTTGTCAGGTGAACTAATCAATTTTCTCTGTTAAGATGGTTTCCCATTACGGGTATATTTGTTAAAGTGTAGAGATTCGCTTCAACCAATAATTGGATCAGTGGTGGAACCAGGCTATCGTCTAGTGTTGTTTTTAATTATTTTAAGGGCAATTTTTATAGTTATTTATGTATCAAGGGAATTATAAGTGTCTTAATTATTATCGAGGGCAAAGTTTCTGGCCCGATGTAACTTAGACTTAATAATTCCCGTGGTGCATAGAATTTTATTTCTGACCGAATTTAATATCATTTTATTTATTTTCAATACGGAATAAATGTTTAAAGTTGTCAATCGCTATATTTTATATGAAAAAAGTGTCTAAAATCCTTAATTCCCTCTACTCTATAATAATATCCCAAGGGAGTTATGACCCCCTTTACTGGTCGCGTAACCATGACGATATAAGCTAATAATATCCCTGTAAGAAATAAAAATATTAACGTTACAGTTATTATTTCGGAAGAATATATTTACCTCTGTGAATATTTCTTACGTTGCCTAGGACAGCTATATCAATATTCTGTTAGCGCACTTTCAGTCTAAGCGGGTATAAGCCACTTCAGCATCTTTGCGCGGGTTCGCTTAAACTAAGACTCACAAAACTTAAGAGAGGGTAGAAATGCAAAGTACAACCAGCGAAGCAAGAATTTTAGTTAATGGGCACTACAGTAAAAAATTTATGGCGGGTAGTATTTGAACTATCCGACATTTTCATGTTGGCAGCGACAAACAGTTCTTTGATGGCATCGTAAAAACCCCTGTTCGATCCCGTCGACTAAACGTAATTTAAGGCGTATTTTCACTAAGTCGCATTTTTAATTTAATTAAAGCGCATTAAGCTCTCGTGTAAACTTGATAATTCGCATTAATTTAAAATGCAACAGCTGTTTAATTATCTCTCTCTCTTGGCGGAAATTTTGACAAATAAAGAAAAAGATCTTGTAGACTTGTAGAGTGCCCTAAGAGCTTAAACTTAAAACATGCTTGCTTCACAATGCTGGGGAAAGGTACCAGCCAGTTCCTTAGAAAAATGCTGAAGGAAGATTTTCAAACCAAGAAATGACAGTGACTCAGAAGATGATCCTAAAGATTTGATCCCTATAAGTATTATGCGACAAAAGTCCATTAGCAGAAGAAATTGATGAGGTGCCTTATAGCATTGGGAATGTTGACATAGATGATAGTGAAGCGATTGGGTGGATTGATGGTGATGCCAAATTAACTGAACAAGAAAATTAAATTCACGCAAACGATAGGGCTGACTCTAAAATCACCAACTTTTTTCAGTCGGCACAGAAAAACGTAAAAGAGGATGAACAAAACTCAAATAAAGGCCATGAAAACAATATAGAAGAAAGCGATGAAAATGTTCAATTATTTTAAATATTTCATTTTCATGATATATAGGATATTCTTTTTAAATTGTCTTGTTTTTTATATAACTTCAGTGCTCACTTGCGTAAATAAATTTGCTTTTTTTACACGTTTAAAACGTGAAAATAGTATGTCTTGATAATCCGGATTATCGTGACACTACTATAACGTATGTAGCCCAAAAAATTATGAACAGTAAATCAAAGTAATTTAGCGCGTCTCAGAAACATCGTCTTTGATATCCGATGAAGCTGTTGGTAAGGGAAGCAATAGAAATTTTGCATTTCTTACAAAAAAAAAGCAGTTTACTAAAGTTCTTATTTTATGGTAGTATTGAAAAAGTGTAGTAAGAGAGCTGTCGAATATATTATTATAATATACCTATAAGCTATTTAATTTACATTTTTAAAGAAAAAGTATATTTTACAAATAATGCTTCGTATAAATTTAGAACGAAGATTAATTATTTTGAGGCGGAATTAGATAGGAATTGTTTCTTCAAAAGTATCCAATTTATATATTACCGACAAGTTTTTCTTGCGGTCAGAATTTCGTACCAAAATATTATCAATATTATTCTTTAAATGTGATTTTCTCTGAACCTAAACCCATCAATTTATATATCGTTTTTTATATTTAATGGGCAGATTATCACGATATATACAGGGCCTTATTTACGCATGGGTCCACTGGGCGCCATGTCTAAAAGATCAGAGAACGAACAAATAAATATTTCAGAATTATCCCATCTTCTGCATAGAGACGAAATTGAAGACACTTTTCCAAATGTTAGAATATCATTAAGGAGTTTCTTGTCATTGATGATTCTAAAGGGCGCAATATGGGCAAAGTGCATATATATATATGCATTTTTTGCATATTTTGTCAATTTTATAATAAAATGCATATTTTTCAATCAAGAAATTAAAAACACCCCACATGTTTCAGGGATTTTCCAATCTGAACATGATTATATAATAATTAATATTTACATTTTGGTTATACAGGTATTTATTGGGGGATTCCGGGGTTTGCAGGTATATTGTTAGTGGTTATTTATTGTCATTTAATAAAACCTGCTTAACAAATTGTATTCATATCGGGTTGTAATACGTACTTCTGTTTCAGTTTGTCGAAAGATTTTATCATTTTAAGTGTGAAACTAGTGATTTCAGTTGTGTTCAAAATGTCTAAAGTGGCGAAAAAGTCTTCGTGGTTTAAAAATTTCCCAGAGTTAGAGTTTAGTGGAGAAGAAGTCTTCTGTAAAGCTTGTGCAAAAATTATTGTTTGTGAAAAGACGTTTCAAATCGATCAACATTTGAATGAAAACACCGCTGCATAAATCAAAGTTACAAAATATGAAATCTGAGCCAGTTCAGCTGAGTGTAAAAAACATATTTGAAAATGTCGGAGAAAAATTGAAATTTGAAAAGGAAACTTTTCATGAAGACTCATGCAAGGCTTTGGTCGCAGCAAACATACCCTTAAAAAAATTGCAAAATCCGCAATTTAGAGGATTTTTGCAAAAATATTGTCAACAAACCATTCCATGTGTTGTGCAAAGTAAAGAGTTGTCAAAAAGTGCAAGTGTAGTTAAAGATCTTGTTTTTATTAGGGTTAATTTCAGTTTTATATCGGACATATTATCTTCGTTAGAGAGTAGAAACTTAAGCTTAAGAGACTTAATTAGTACTGTTAAAACTTTTTCCGCTAAATGTAACAACATTCCCGGTAAAGTAGGATGTCAAGTAAGGAACAAATTGGATGTAACTGTATAAAACAATGAAGGATTTAAATACTTAAGTGCAGTAAGTAGCATTTATGAAGGTAAATCATCCAACAAAGTTGTATCTTGGCCTTATACTACCTAAGTTGCAGTATTGTCCGATTACAATAGCAGATGTTGAAAGAAGCTTCTCTTTGTAGAAACATCTTTTTACTGATAGAATGTATGTGCATATTTTGGCTGAATTTAAGTGCATATATTCCGCCCTTTAATATTTACAAACTGCAGTTTCCCGCTCTTTTTCCAAGCGTGCCAAAATTAAAGTTGAACTTCGGAATACTATGTTTGAAGAAAGACTAAACAGTTTGTCATTGATGAATATATAAAATATAATAGAGAAAATGACGTTCTTAAAGATATTGAGGAAATAATTAACGATATTGCCAATCAAAAATCTAGAAGAAAGTCATAATTTTTTGTTTGACAATGTAGTATGTCCTAGTATTACCCAATAAATCTATTTTTGTTTTGTGTCTTTTATGGTTGTTTTTTCTAATCTATATTTTTTTTTTTTTTTTTTTTTAATAATTTATTATTGACCTCAAAACAGTTTACAATAAAACTGGCACCGAGGCCTACAAATTGTATGGTATAATTATTAAATTCAAATAAAGTTATTCCGAAAGGCAAAAAAAAATGTAGTTTATATTTCTTTATCCTGCCACTTAAATGTCTATACTCTATTTTCCTTTATATATTTCTTAATATTGCACGTCAGTTTCTTGGTATTTCCATGGAGTATTCTTTGTGGAATCCTATTATATTCCTGTATACTTCTATATATTGGTGAGTCCTGCCCCTTTTTAGTTCTAGCATATGAATTTCTTAATTCATGGTTTGTTCTTGTGTTGTATGTGTAGAATTGTCTGTTATTTTGTAGTTTTACACTGGTTTTAAGTTTTTTATTTTGTATATCATGTATTAGTTTGGTTTGTTCAAATACTTTCAATTGATTTATTTTCAGGTATGTCACTTTTTTATATATTTCCTCACTGGGCGTGTAGTAATTCATCCCGAATATCACTTTAATCGCTTTGTTTTGTAGTCTTTGGAGCTGATTCAACTGTCTAGTACATGTATTTTCCCAGCAGGGCATTAGGTATCGCATATGTGGCTCTATAAAACTGTTGTAGAGAAGCTGTCCAGATTTTTTATTGAGTTGGTGGGCACATCTTCTAATAGAGCCCAACATAGGAACTATTTTGTTTATCACACCATTTACGTGGTTTTTCCAGGATAGATTATTTGTGATAGTTAGCCCAAGGTATTTATATTCAGTAACTCTTTTGATATTTGTTTCATTAATTTTGATTTGGGGATTGCACGGTGGTTTACTTTTCTGCCTAATAACCATAAATACTGTTTTCTGGGCGTTTAAAGAAAGTTTATTGTAACACAGCCAGTTAAAATACTTTACTAGATCACTATTGACAGTTTCTTCAAGTTGTTTTTCACTTTCTCCAGAATATATTAGCACTGTGTCATCTGCAAATTTGAAATATTTTGCTGTCAGGTTGGTGAATTTCAGATTGTGCACGTATAACAAGTATAACAGTGGTCCGAGAACAGATCCCTGTGGGACACCTGTATTTAGTATCTGTTCTTCGCTATGTTCACCATTTATTGCAGTGTAGTGTTTTCTACCGCTTGAGTACGTTTTCAGTAGTCTATGGCATGTACCTCGAAAGCCCATTTTGTATAGCTTGTTCATCAAAAGTTCAATATTCACTGTGTCAAATGCCTTCTGTAGATCAACAAATACTGCTAGTACATATTTGTTTTTGTCCATTTCACTCGTTATATTATGTTCTAGTAGGTCCACTGTTGCCCCTTGGGTACTACTTTTTTTTTGAAATCCATATTGTTGATGATCAAACTTAAATGTTGCTTCTATGAATGTTACTAGTCTTTCCTTGATAATTTTTTCTATAACTATTGAGAAGGTGCTTATTAGTGAAATTGGCCTGTAGTTGTTCATGTCTTCATGTGTTCCTTTTTTGTAGATTGGTATGATTTTAGCTGTTTTTAGTTCTGTGGGATAGTTTCCGGTTTGCAGTATGTTATTTGTCAGCTTGACAAAAGTGGGTCCGATGATATTGATCAGTATTAGTAAGTCTTTTTTTGTAATTTTGTCTGTGCCTGGGGCGCAGTTATTTTTCAGTTCATTTATTTTGGCTGTTATCTCCTTTATGTTTGTTGGCTCTAGGTTTATGCTTTGTGCATTTTCTTCCTCAATAACCTGTGTTTGTTGATTATGTTTTATTGTTTTTGCCAGTGCTTCCCCTACTTTTGCAAAATGTCTGTTAAACTCTGTTGCTATATCTTTACTTTTTTCTATTGATTTTCCTTTTTCGTTTTTTATTTTGTTTATATTTTTTTGTTTGCTTTTGTTACGGTTGCATATTTCGTCTATTACTGCCCAGGTTTTCTTAGAGTCTCCCTTGACTTGCTCAAATTTCATTTCTGCGTATGTTTTTTGTAGTCTTTTATATTGAAACTAAATCTAAACCAAACTGTTTAGGTTTACTTTAGTCCTATTAGAAAATTGTCTGCTGCGCTATTTTCCAGCGTTCAGAAATCTGATGAGGGACACCTAAGATCAAAAATACCAGGCGCCTTGGTATGACTAAAGACGGCCATGGATATATGCAGTGCGAGGGTTGCACCCCTCATTCTTATCTTATGATTAACACATGTGAGAATATTATTATTTTGGTACATTCTGTAACAACTAAAATACTCCTACATACTAAGCGTAAATTTTTGACTTAATTATCATAGATATGATAGGGCGCGTTATGTTTTGTCAGGTATGGAAAGACCATAAGAAAAAGCATGTACCTATCTGGTAATCTTAAAATTGCATTAAATTTAAGACATTCTAAATTTGGCAACATTTAATACAAACTTACGTCTCACACAATACCTAGAAAAATAAACTAGCCAATGAATAAATCATAATAAAATTTACATATCATACGTAATTGGCTAAAATAAAACCATTTGAACAAGATTAAAATAGTTTATTAGTTTTGCTATATAACGTTGCAATTACCCAATTATCTTTTACCTATATTTTTTATGCATTTTTAATCAATTGGGTCATTATTATTGTCACCCTTTATATTTATCCATGACAAACAACAGTTTTTTATAATCCGTTACACAACGCATCGAGATTAATAAAACTTGGTTTAAACTTAGAGTAACGATATGCTCATAGCTATTCTCAATCTTACATATCTAATATTGAAATTTATTCGGTGGTTTTTGTGATTGTGTTAAAGCCATAACGTATACCCCTACATCAAAATGGATTACTCGAATGGAATATATTTGGAAATATAATCAACCATCATTGCTGCGACAAAAATTTTCTAAGCAAGGGTGTAAATGGAGAATGGCAGATGAAGCTTTTGAGCGACACCTCTTGGCAATCAAATGCATCCTCACTGACGAGCCGTTATACGGCAAAACGCGCCTCGGGATGAATCCGACGAAGGGAAGCAACCTTTAAATTTTACAATTGAAAGTCCGCCCTGAATAAGGTTGTAATCAACAAAAACAAAATTTTACAGGAAAGGTTTTTTTCGTTTACAACAAAATCTTAAGCTAATAAGATGCCCTTTGTTATTTACCAAGGCAGGTACTTATATTTGTATAAGGGCCATATACTTTTTATAGTCATAAATAACTACTTTGGTTAACCTATTAGAAGATAACTTTAACTTCAATGGAACAAAGTTGTATCATCATAGAAATGTGATAAAATCTGTTGGTTACAACCTTTCATTAATATGTCTTTAAGTTTGTAGCCCTGACAAAATAGGAAGGAACGACTGTAAATTAAACAATTTTTATTTTGTTAATCAAACATAGGTAAATAGTTTTCTGTACAAGGCAAGTTAAGATAAAATTTCCTGTAATCTTTGTTGGAAAGGACGTCTTGCATTAGCGATTACTTCTATCCATTCTTTAGAATGATAGATAATGGCGGTCTTTTTTTTACGTTCAATAAGGGCAAAGTCTCTGTGGCAAGGCAGAAAACTATGACCATTTATTAAAAATTTCTGTTCGACAGATGTAAAATACCCCAAAGTGACCAGATACTGATATAATGCAATACAACGCCAGTTATTATTCTGACCACACAATCAGTCTTCTTTCCATATTCTCAAGGGGCTTAAACTTCGTAGTGACGTACTTCAATAAACAGGATGTTGTTTCAGCCGATCCCCTTTTTGCTACAGTCTCATGCCATAGACACATAAAAGCTTCGTTAGTACCCATATTATGTACTGCTTGGTTGTAACATGAATACTGACGTTGGTAGAATATACTGAAGTGCTTTAGCGTTGGACAAAACAATACCTGCTAAAGATCCGTACATAGAAAAATAATGTTGGGATAATTTTTGGCAAGATCTATATCCTCCTTTAAGGTGGCGTATGCTTCTAATATTGCACGGTGCATTTGGCTTTCGAATTCAACACTTCGAGTTTCCTCTTCAAAATGTTAATCAGAAGATTTTACGCAGCCAATCACGAGCTATACATACCTAAATGATGATTACAACCAACCAACCAATTAAGAAATTTTGAGGGTTACAACCTTATTCGGGGCGGACATTCAATTGTTGGTACTCGGTCCGTTAACCGAACTGGCTCTTAATGCTGCGCACCTGGCGGCGACTTCTGCAATAATGACCGGCTCATCTGGTCATTGCAGGAGTTTTCTTCTCCGTTTGTGACTGATTCTTGTCGGACGGGCCAGGTGATGCATTTGATTGCCAAGTGGTGTTGCTCGAAAGCTACATCTGCCATTCTCCATTGACTTTTCAGAGTCAAGTAGGCTCTCAGTGTTGCTTCCTTTCGTCGGTTTCTATAACCTCACTGACGAGCCCTTATACGGCGAAACGCGTCTGAGGATGAATCCGACAAGGGGAAGCAACATTTAATTTCTACAGGGGTGTAAATGCTACAAGAAGACCTCAACTTCGCCAAAAAAGCCACATGCGATCCTGGGGCAATAAATCATCAAGATTTCGTTTAGGAGTTACAATGGCTCTGAAGAGCCATAAGTGTGTTAATAATACTAATTAATTATAATTATAATATGATACCACGAGTGCATAAAAATTTCAGAAAACTCTGAAAAATTAGGTGTCTCTTGGTAACTACATGTATTTATTTTTATCATAAACAAATGCAATTTCTCGTAACAGCCAATTTTTTACAATTTTCTGGTAAACTTCGAACACGAATGGTATTCGGTAGAAACATTCTACAACAAAAGAGCAAACACCCCTTTATATTTTCTTTTTTTTTTTATTTCCAAATAGTAATACTACAATTATTATTGTAATTTGTAATATTATATTGGCAAGATTTATTCGTCAATATTGCATTTATGCATTACTCTTTTCTTTACTGTTTGTGCCGCTATCTGTTCTGACATTTTCTACAATGGCTTCTTGATTCGTTTGAAGGTAGCTAGCAATCGATTTAGAACTGACATGGCCAGTTATTTATATAAGTTTTGCCACGGCTGTAGCCCTAAGTGAGTGATTAGTATTATTTATCTTTTGAAAGTCTAGTCCCACTGTTTTTGCCTGTGTAGTATTTTGCTATATCATTTCGCCCAACGGGACAATCTAATTGGACAAGGATCCGGATTTTCCTTATTAACGACAAGTCATTTAGATCGAGCGCATGGTAGGTATGGTAGATTCACTTTGTGTTGTTTTGGCGAACATGGAATTATATTCTGTTCTACCTGTTCTCTAACCCTCATTGTTAATTCTTCCTTGAAAAGCCCAAATATGGTTTTGCAGTCTTCTTCTCCTCTCCACGCTAATTCATAGGAGAAAATAAACCTAGTATTGTATTATTGTATAATATTTTTTATAAAAGTGATGGTATAACTTCCATTTTGTTTCACGCTACATCATTCAATTGTGCATGATTATTTCACCATAGTCTTAAGATAAAAGAACTAATTTGTGTTTTTTGTAAAAATATCATTTCCCTTCAATTTCTCCAAAACTGATTTTTAACTGAACGAACAACAAAGTAGGATCACTTAGATCGATTCAGGATCAGTTGAATATTTTGCTGTTTAGCCTGGGGTCACAATTAAAATTTTGGATATTCTTTTTAACACAAAGTTATATTAGTGTTTAGTCTTGAATCACTTAAGTGATTTTTAAAATTGGATCGATCAAATTCAAGTTTTTAATAGAATACGGCTATTGTCAAAGTGTAACAATTTTTTAAATATTAAATTTTTTGAAAGAAATATGATAAAAGCTCTAGAAAAACAAGATTCGCTAGAAAGAGTTGAAAAACGAGTTAAATTAAGTACTAAATACGAAATAGAACATAAAGAACTTTGGGAATTTATATGTAAAAAGTTTTTTGAAAGGTTAGGGTTATCCACACATTTTTTAAAAGAGAATCCAGAAAACTGGGAAAGTAATGATGAGTACATAAACAATTTTAATGTAGTAAAAAAGCTTAAAGTTTTGAATGATACAGCAGAAAGGGGTATTAAACTCATAGACGAATATAGTAAAACATTAACAAAAGATGAAGAACAACGTCAATGTGTACTGCAAATTGTAAGCAAATATATAAAAAAAATTAAAGATATCAGTAAGGCGACACTTGCTGAAACTTTCTAAAAGTGATTAAAACAAACCATGTGTATAAATACATAATAGGGTTAGTTCTTGGGTATAATTTATTAATATTATATACACATAATACCTATATAATATATATATGTATATACTCTGCTTCTATGTAGTCAGTGGAAGTTGATAATAAAAGTATTAAAATTTAAAAATCGATGTATTTTATTCAATCGGCGGCACCATTTTGGATTAATTAAATGACTTAAAATTTTACACACGTCATTCTCTTCATATTAACAACATTTTAAAAGGGTGAGACCAAAGAAAAAAAAAAGTCGCAAAATGTGGGCCAACCTAAATTCACCATACTTTCTTTGCGGTAAATTACCACTAGATCATAGTACTTAAATATTAAGCTAGGTACGTAATACAGGTTCTAATTTACATTAAAAAACACACACAAAAGTTTTGAAAAAGAAAAACGACAGATTTAAACCAAATGTAGATATAAATTATAATATGACAGTTGTTATTACTTTTCATAACTGTACTGCCATTTCTTAAGCTACACATTGACAAATTTTAATACAGTTTTCTTTATTTTCAGGTTCTACAGTAGAATCAAATCAAACCTTCCAGTACCACTATGTCTGTCCCAAAAACTTCAACAATATTGGAAAGAAATGTTATCATTTCAGCAATGTTACTGCAACATGGTTTCAAGCCTTTTTCAGCTGCAAAGATCTTGATAATAGTAATTTAACAGTTTTTACTGAAAGATTTGACCAAAGACAGTTGGAGCATTCTCTTTTTAAGAACCAAATTAAGAACCGAGGTAATTTATTTATTCTAGATTGTAGATTATCCGAATACCTTAAAATGCTCTTAGTATAGGCGTTGTTGCGCATTCTATGGTATAGTAAAAGCTAGCGAAAGCACTTAATAATACGCTTAATTTTTAAATTGGTCCTATATAGACAATCTTACCGGGACACTTTCAGGCAGAATGAAACATTGACCGTTTCGTTTATACTTTTGCTTAAATCCCTGACATATGCATATTTTTTGGAACACACATTATTTTGCCTCAAGCGGAGATCACCTCGAGATTACCAACAACGCAAATAAATTCAAGCACAACCTCAGAATAATACCAGCAGATATACAGAGTGTTAAAGTTTAAAAAAAAAAATAGGTTTTTTATAATTTTTTAAAATATCCTTTCCCTGATTTTATTGAAATTTGGTACTGTATTCACAATGATAAAGGGCTTAATTAGCCCTAACTAAATTAAATTCATTAAGTCCAGTGGCATCTCGAGGAGCACCTTAATGAATATTATTGACAATAAAATGTACGCCCTTGACTTTTTTCTAATTTTGATATTATTTTTCGGATTTACCAACTAATAGTACAACTTTTTTGTTCCTTCAATTGTTTTCGTATCCTGCTTTTCGAGGGAAAGTACAAAAAGCACTTTATTGCATGTACAAAAAAAAATACGTATATGGTTATTCAAAGTTAATTAAAACATTTAAATTAAAAATAAAATAATTTCTAGTATAGTGATACAAAAAAAAATGCAACTGTTAATCAAAGCAAATATTGCAAATGGTCACCTTCTGATAAAACGCACGATTGCAATCGTCTCACCATTGATTCTCTTACACGTTCAAAAATGCCTGCATTATTTCGTATCGCATTGCAACCTTCAACAATTCGAATTCTTAAGTCGTTTTCATCTAATACAGGCGTTTTCTATACAAGAGACTTTAGGTGACCTCATAAATAATGGTCTTAGAGGAAACAATAGGTCTCATCAGTAAGTAAAATGTTCGGCAAAAAATTGTTGTTATGTGCTACTGAATACAGCAACCACCAGCAGTTGATGAACTCGTTTGAAGTCGCACTGCTACCTTCCTGGCACTAGTTAAAGAATCATCTTCTATCTCTCGAAGTATAGCCCCTTCTAACTCAGGCGTGGTCACTGTTGCAGGTCTGCCAGAAAATTCCGTACTACATTTAAAACTTCCAGTCTCACTCAATCTTGCATGGTACTGTCTAAATGTTTTGGCACATGGCAGTACTCTGTTTGGATAACGTTCCTGATTAATTCGCCGAGCTTTTTCAGTACTTCCATTTGCTAGGCCATAAATGAAATGCATCTGGGTGATTCCAGGGTTAGTAAAGTTATTCATTTTTGACTTGTAATTGACAAAACAGGTAAATTATAAATCAAAACTTACCTTTACCTCATATTTTAATTAACTTTGAAATACATAGGTATTTGTTTTGTACATGCCGTAAAGTGGTTTTTATTTTTTCTCTGGAAAACGAAGCAAGATTCAAAAACAATTCAGGGAACAAAAAAGTACTACTAGTCGATAAATCCGAAAAATAATACCAAAATTAGAAGAAAGTCAGTTGCGTACATTTTTTTGTGAATAGTATTCATTAAGGTGCCCGCCGGGATACCACTGGACTTAATAAATTTAATTTAGTTAGGGCTAACTAAGCCCCTTTTCTTAATGAATAACGGTACCAAACTCCAATAAAAATATTTAAAGAAATTATAAAAAAAAACATTTTTTTTAGAAAACACTTTAACACCCTGTATATCAAAACGGGGCAGCTCCGGACATATTTCCATAGGAACTTTTTCTCTTAGAATATCATAAGGAATTACGTCCCTAAGTAACGTACCATACTTCTGAAACACCTTGTATATATTGTTTTATTAGTGAATGTTTACTAACAATGTATGTTTTTTTTTAAATCTCATAACAAAAAAAAGGTAATTTTCCAGTTTATCGGCGGTTTATATGCGAAAAATGGCGTAAAATAAAAAACGTTTCTTACAATATGTAGCACGTACTTTCTAAACGACAAATCCGCGAGCGGAAAACCATTTTTTTAAGTGACAAGTGAGGTTATGCTTCTCTAGCTGTTAGTCACTCGACAATAATTGTAATAAGTACGTTAAAAAACCATAAAGTCTCGGCCTCAAATTAACAATTTGAGGCCGAGACTTTAGGGTTTTTTATCGTTTTTTAACGTATTAATTAATTATCAAGCCTCTTGGAGAAAAATGGACGATTTCTTTCAATTTTAAAAATTGTACTAATTATAGACTTACATTGGTTAGACAGGCGCTAACACGGCATCTAATCCACCTTTTTGGTTCCAATTCGGTATAATATGTTACATAAATCAACAAGAGTTTTTAGTTTTTTTTTCATTTTTGTCACAAGCGAGTACCCTATTTTCACATTTTTTTATATTTGCAATTAAAAAAAATGGTTTTCCGCTCGCGGATTTGTTGTTTAGAAAGTACGTGCTACATACTGCAAGAAACGTTTTTCTTTTTACGCCATTTTTTGCATAAGGCGATAAACTGGAGTGGTACCAAAAAAAATGTATGACGTGTTTCATCCATTTATTGTAAAATGGCCTACAAAACAATACATACAAAATAGTAGAGTAAAGATCCTTGAAGACGCATCCTTCAACCATAGGCGACACGTCTGAAAAATCTTCAACTTGTAACAAATTTAATACTTTTCTTCTTCCGTTTTCATTAATCACATATGGAATTTTTTCTTCTTTTTCTTGTTAGCTCTTCCTTGGTCAGCTCTTCCTCCTTTTTAACCTTTACTTCTTTTCTTCGTTTTTTATCGAACTCCTTGGTCTTCTTCCTCCTCTTTTCTATGATCCACATCAACTAACTCGCCTTTGCATTCCCACTTCCATGTTTGACATCATTGACAGCAGTTCTCCTATATCAAAATCAATAAAACATTATGTTCAAAAAAGTCCCTCAGATGGTCGAGTGTCGTGATGTCCCTAATCGAAAAGCAATACACATAATGCCTCCGTTGAAAACTTTGACACAGCTTACTTGCAAGAACCAGGATTCTCTAATTGACCAAATCTGTGAATGTTTTCGTTATATGTTACTCCCTATAATAGGTATGTATAATGACCCAAATAACACTATCAAATCTTATTAGGTCATTGTCATTTAAAGTATAGTATAGTGGGGGCTCGTGACTTTACGGAAAGGTGGAACCAAAATATGAGGGTATAATTTTTCCTACGCATTTATCATTTTAATTTTTTAAAAACTTGTCACACAAACGATATCACAAAAAGGTTAAGTCTAAACTGCACGCTGTGTAATATACCTATCTATTTTTGTCCACTTGTTGATTGTGTGAAATAATTGATTTTCCCAGCGAAGAAAAACTAAAAATATGATTTATTCTAATTTTTATGTGTTTTAGTTTTTTAATAAATATGGAATAGATCTATAAACCCATTCTTGGATGAAACATCGCCATAAACAGAACACAAGTTGTTTTCAAATCTGGAAGAGGTGTTCTCAGTTCTTCTATACACATTTTTGCCTCGAAAGAATATATGGAAAAATACTTTACCAATAAATTACTTATTTTATTCACTGTCTTAAGTCAAACTATCTAATTTTCACATTTTAAATAAGCTCAAACTCGAAATACGAAGACCGCGCGTACGTCGACAACCTTCTCAAGCGGCAAATGAAGCAATAAATTAAATAGCCGATGCGCTGAGCCAATCAATCAGTGGCCCAAAATTCCGTCGGGCGCTTGGCTCGGACTATAGTCTGGGCATAGATTTACAGAATGAATATGGTCTGGGTAATCAAATTTGCTTCGCCCATTTAGGGCAGAAATGATAACTTATTAATTTTTAATTTAGATAGTTAAATAATTATTATTACCTATACAAACGGCTGGTAGGAAAAGATAGTCATCATATACAAAATATGAAACCAAACCATGCTACCTGCTACCTAGAATGAGCTGTATACTCTATATCATATTTGAAATAGTGTCTGATATTTCTTAATAGATCTAGGAACACTATTACTATAAATTTGTAACCTTGTGAAATTTGGATTTTTCGTTATCACATTATTAAACTTATCTTCAACATAAACAATACTTCTTTCGTCCTTTAAAATGTTTAGTTTAGTTTCAGTTAGATCAGATTTTTTAAACATTCTAGATAATCGCATGCTTTATAATAAATTAATGTATTTAATGTTGAAAATATAGAGAGAATCCGATACAAAAACAAAACTAGGTTCCAAAATAAGTAAACACCATAAATAGTAAATTATCATGGAACCAAATATGCTGACAATGATTTTTCTCAATTAAATTACAAGAAAAAAATTAAGGTTTATTGTTTCAGAAACACAATTTGTTTTTTAAATTTTAGTTTTGTCTCGTGATACCATGAATAACATGTTATTTTATTAAAAGAAGATAATAGACGCTTAAAACTAATTACCTTTTTTATTATGGTCCTTAACTTCTTAATTCAATATTTAACATATAAACTTCATTAGTTAAAAAAGTACAAGAAGTGTAAAATGTTTCAATCCCAACTCCGGTTATATTAATTAGCAATGAAATTGGGTAATAAGGGCTCGAATATAAATATTAGGGGTGGGAAGATTATTAATTGGTTGGATAACGATGAAAATTAAAGTGACAATAGCTTCGCCACTTTAATCGAATGGCCAAAAGGACCGTAGTTAATGAACGGGAAGTGGTAGTTAGCAATATCCAGTATCCAGCGATTAAAATTGTTATAAAAATAAGCAACAATTCTTAAGGGAGCAAGTTAAGGCAGACGTATTTTCTGTCAATTTGGGGACGTACCGTAGTCACAAAAATAAAAACTAGGAAGAAAGGCAAAGCGCTGATTGGTGCACGACGATTAAATAAGTTATCAAGTGTGCAAATATCTCATTTGGGTAAACAATATATTACTATAAAGAATATTTAATTTTTTCACTTACTTTCAGTACCGATTCTTAAATGTGTTGTCCAAAATCAATCATTCGATCAGTTTCATTATGATGTACATTGGGTTTGCCTAAGGGTACACAAATAACTATGATTTTTAAACAAATCATTTAGGAATTATTTATGATATAATTGTTAGAAAGACAGTTTTAAGGCATGCATGTGGAAAAAAACAAGAGTACCTTAAAAATACTTTTAACACAAATATCATACAATATTTTTTCTACAAACGGCAATAAAAAGCATACAATAATTGAAAATTAAATGTTTAGAATCTCTTACATCCAGGTAGTCTATAATAGCATCGTATATTTATATTAAATTAGTTCACATTTAACATAATAAAACCATCATTGTTGGCTGATTTGTTTACAGAAAAATTGAAAATTTGAAAGGTCCTGTCAGTTTTGTTAAAACGCTAGCGCTGGCTGTTGTGATTTGCCAAAAATGCAAATAATACAAAAAATCGATCCACTTAAAGACATAGAAGAAGCTGCTAACGGAGCTACCTTGGATTTACTGCCACGAAAATCAAAAACTCAATATGAGATTGCTCATAATAAATTTATAAAATGGGGTGAAAACAAAGGCGTTTCTGGAAAGTATTCCGGGAGAGGGTTACCAGGTCAAAAAATCAAAAATTTTTACTAGAGACCAAATTGAACAGTTTCTGAAGTGCGCACCGGATGATGAGTACCGTCTGATAAAAGCACCTACGATTGTAGTAGTATTTGGTGCCTGCCACAGGGAGGAGCTTTGTCAGTTGACACTTGACAACGTGGAAGATATGAAGACTTCATTAGTTATTACAATATCAGATACCAAAACCAAAGCACCACGAAATTTCACTATCGTTAAAAAATTTTATTTTGGAATATTATCGAAAATATACTGATCTTCGTCCAGCAGATGTCGTACATCGGCAGCTCTTTTTAAAATATGCAAAAGGTAAATGTACCAGATATCCGGTCGGAATTAATACGTTCGGAAAATTTCCTGCTGCTTTAGCAAGATTTCTGCAACTTCCAAATTCAACACTCTATAATTTGACGACAATTAGGCGGCATGGGGGATGGAAATCCTCAACCGTTGCGGAAAAGTACATCGTGGATTCCTTGGAAAATAAAAATTATATTGCTCGAAAATTGCTTACAGTACAAACGACATCAGCCAAGGATGCTTCAACATCAAGTGGATATGCTGCTGTTTCTGTTCAATCCTCCTCAACCGCGAAGAACAGCAGAGCTGAGGAAGGAATTCATTTTTAAAATTTTTCAAATTGTACTATTAATATAAGTGTAAATAAATAAAATAGAAATGTTTTTTACGTTTTTTTGAAAAAATTGACATTTTACTTTTAACACTTGTGCCTTAAAGTAGGTATTTTAAGGCGCTAGGGACTTAAAGTAACATTTTTAAGGCTAGTAGATAGACAGTGTTAAAAGTTCCATTTTTAACACGTTTGTAGAAAAATTTTTTTAAATATCAGAAAAATTAATTACTTGGAACAGCCACAAGCCAAGGAAATATACTACACTACGCCGATTTCACAAATGTTTTTTAACTGAATAAATTAGCAAAGGAAATATACTTGGTAAACCTTTCAATTTGTATATAACTTTTTTTTGTCTCCCTGCGTGCTTATATTGACGCATACTGTGTGTACATTAGTTTTTTCGGAAAATTATTACCAATAAATCTCTCGAAATTTAAACAATTCGAATTGTATTATCAAACTTTAAATGCTAAATGTCCTTTGTAAATATATTAACTTTTACATGTAAGGTTAAGAAAATAAATACAAGAATTTGCGTCGTAAATTTTGAGGTGAGGCCTTCAAATTATTTATAACATAATGTATGTACGTTACGCCTTGACTATAAACCTGTCAAATTAAAACGATAGTACCATGAACTGCAATAATCTAAATTTTATTGTACAGAGGGATGTATAGTTTATCTAATAGGATTAGGACCAAAATAGCAACTTCCTAAATTTACGAATATTAGACATGCAATAATACATACATACATACATGCATACAATAATTCTGCTTTATTTAACACGAGAATATGCGATTGATCACAAGGTTCCCATCTTGAATCAGTCTTATACAACACCTACACATCTGATATACCAAAGTTTGGGCAAACCAATTTCCTAATATGGGAAGTGAGATGGAAGATTTGTTTAAGCGACGCAAAAGTCCAAGTCTCAAAGTTGAATTTACTGAAACTCGCTTGCTAGTGAAAAATTCAGATCTTCCCTATTGTGAACTGGCGTCGAATATAAGCTTCTTTAAATTTCCATATAAAAATAAATCCAATGTAGTCATTTTCTAATAAACCGTGTTTTGTTGCAAGAATTGCATGAGCATAGTACCATTTAATCTGCATTCAATAAAAAACGGTCGAATGAGATGATCCCAATTATCCCCGCCCACATGATAACCATAAACCTTTGTTGGCGCTTTGTCTTTACTGTTGTATGGGGATTTTCTTTTTGCCAGATATACAAATTATGGCAATTTATTACTCCGTCTCGGGTGAAACCAACTTCGTCCGTAAATAAAACAATACTAGCAAAATTAGGATTATACGTAAATCGTTGCAAAAACCATTTTGCCTAGTAGACTCTTGCAGAATAAGCAACAGAAGACACGGCATGTACTTTTTGGACGTGATAAGGATGTAGGAGTTGTTCTCGAAAGGTCTAATGAACAATCCCTTTGTCACGTGAACTTGAACCTATAGTATTAGAGGGACTTTCAGCAATCTAATCCAGAATTTTCTCCTCTATCTGAGGGTTCCTTGCTCTCCTTGGAGGCCTTATTTCACCACGATGCGGCAAAAGAAACTTTTTACAATGGATTAGCAAAAGATTAGCTACTTTTAGCATTTTCATTTCACTTGACCTTTTACCTGACCCTCTCAAGCTACGACCAACCCTTCTTCTTGCCTCCACACAATTGCCGCGTGCTTGTCCATAAATTAAATGCATGGTAGCATATTCACTATAGGAATAAGCATCTATTACTTAAGTCTTATGTACTGAATCAATCACAAAATTTAGAAAAGTGTTGTCAATAACATATTATTAACGAAACAAAAACAACTGTTGCTTTATTTTAGTATTCTCATCTCGATTCTGATTTATTATTTCAATAACGGGTTATACAAAAAATATGTTGCTTTCTTACATGGCTAATTTTATCGAAACAAATGTAGAGTACCTCTTTTAACTATGAGTGACCAGAATATTTAACTTATCTGAACTAACCTAACTTCCCTGATGATGCAAATCATCTACTGTTATATAATTCTATGAGTCTTTATAGTCTACATAAAATATTCAAATTTTAATAAATTATACATGTCCGTTCAAAAGTTAGAGCTGAAAAAGTAAGTCACTGGATACCCCCTTTGGACTCTGTATCTCCGTTAAGGATACTTTCGTCTTCTTTTTATGACAATATAGAGTTGCTTTACCTGAACTAACCTGAACTAACCTCCCCTATACTTACCGGACACCCTGTATAAAATACATCTTGGTCAACTTTGACAAAAGGATGACTTTGAAAGGTAACGTTGCACAGCACTTTTCTCTTATCAACAAAAACGTTAAATAGACATACGAACAAAGACCTAAAATCTATACAAGGCATTAATTAGACTTGACTGCATAAAGTCCGTCTATCTATCTTACAAACTCATTATAAATGCTAATCCCTAATGCCGATAAGACCCAGGAGGTGATCGAATGGAAACAGGGACGCACTTATTGCTGATAGAATAAAAGGTTGCGCTGATTTAAGATAATAATATGTTTTTTATCTACTTGTATGCAATTTGAAAAACACAAACTTAAAATAAGTTCGTGTATAGAGTTGTCCCTTATCCTTTCCTTAACTTATTTTAAGTTTGTGTTTTTCAATTTACATGCTTTCGGTAGGCTGAACCGATACACTGGCTTCCAGCGACACCCAACGTAGTTTGCCCGCAATGGGTCGCCTTGCCAGCGTTTGAACCTATATGGATTCTCGCTGTCCCGGTTGGGTTGATACGTGTGGTTGCCACGAGATGTAGCCACGTGCTGCAACTCTCATTCGTATACTTGTATGCAACAAAAATGTCGTACTGATTTTTTATGTTAGAAAGAAAACGCGAAAACATATTTTAAACGTAATTTGATAATAAGTAATAATATTAAGTAACCCAAGTCCGTTTCACTGTCACTCTCGCCATCGAAGTTCACAATAATTTTTTCTCTGGGCAGCAGATCTATATTTACGTATGATTTTTCTACTTTTTGAACATGCGCTTCCCAGCTCTTGTTTGGAATATTTTGAATCTCTGATTGCTTCTTTGTGTAATTTTCCTCAAAATGCATATTATTTCCCATCATATAGTCCTGAATGGTAACTTTTGTGTCATTGAAACACGGAACTTTATTTAACCTATGACTCTGGTAGCTTGCATTATCCATCACTATCACACTATTTGGTGGTATATTTGGTAATAATTTGTTTTTAAATCAGTCTTTAAATAGTTCTGCCGAATTATCATCGTGATAATCAACAAGGGAGTCCTATATATTTTTGGCTGATAAGGACAAAGCGTTTGGTATAAATCTGTTTTTTGTCCCAGCATGAATTATTGTTATACGCTTACCTTTATTTGAAGAAGCTTTGGTTCTGCATTGACCCGATAAATCTACCCAACCTTTATCTGGAACTTCGTGTGTTTCATACCACGTCCCGTCCAAATGGGCGTAGGAAATTTCGGCCCCGGCCAGGTAGCAGCCCGATTTTGACAGGAACTTTCGGCCCCGGGATGGAAGGGTCATGTTTTTATCACAGGCATTTTCGGCCCCAATGGTCTAACGTTATAACATTTTAATTTTTTTATGATCTTTTGTGTTTTGAATCATTTATAAAATGAAAATGCAACTAACCTGAACTAATTCAATTTTTGACCTGCAACTCGGCTAATGCGGTTTTATAGACTTATATTGGTTAAACAGCGCTAACACGGCATCTAATCCACCTTTTTGGTTCCAATTCGCCTTTTTCAAGTTCACCGGGGAATATTATTATTAATTGTTTGCCCCTTTTATAGACTTATATTGGTTAAACAGCGCTAACACGGCATTTAATCCACCTTTTTGGTTCAATTAGCCTTTTTTAAGTTCACCGGCCAATTATTTACCTGCAATGTTTGGGGCCGAAATTTCTTGCAAGATTACTTGACCTAAAATTTCTAGCAGGTATCTTACCCAATATGGGGCCGAAAGTTCCGCCGCCCGTCCAAATAAATGATATCCCTTCTATCCTGTCTATATCCATGGACTGCAATTAGGTATTCCATCCTCCATCTTTTTAACCGGGCCGATTCCATAATTACTTGTCGTTTGTTAATTTTTTTCGTTTTAAAACCGTTTTCTAAAATACATTTCCTTAAAGTCTCACGACAACACTCTATTCCTGTATAATCTTTTTTTAAACTTTGCAATAGGATTTTTAAAGTAGGGATCATTTTTGTTTCCTGTACATGGCATATATTTTTCTACAAATTATACCGACATCCGACGCGTCCAGTTTCTTAAAAGTAAAAGAGTCTTTCCTCTTTCTTCTCTCCACTATAGGTTTTTCCACAGCACACCGCACTATGCTCACTGGCCTGCGTGTCAAAGCTGCCGCTTCCTTCACTGCACCAAATTTTGAAAAACCACGTTCAAAAAGGGTGGTGTAAACGTCGAAGATTACTTTTTTTGTATCAACTGATGAAATATCGCGCTTTAATTGTTTTTTTGTCACGACTCGTAGATCCACTTGACGTACTGGTTTCTTACCACGGACGAAACATTCTTAGATATCACGTTTAATTGTCAATAAATAACTTCGTGTCTAAGCCAATACAAACATCTCACTGAATTTAGAAACCAACAATCAGCATATTAAAATAACTAAAATAAACCTATTTTATTTTACCCTAATTGTTTTAAGAGGATTACTGAGAATATTCCACTCACGTATAAAAAATCCCATAAGGACAGTGGTATTTTCGAAAACTTACAGCGGATATACAAAATCGAAAACACCAAAACGAAAATACCACTTGTCAGTGTCACTTTGTTGACAAATTTCTATTTATTATTTCAAAGTTAACAAAATGAATATTTTTGGATTCGTGAAATATTCCTTCAAATACCAAGCGTGCTTTAAAACTAACCAGATAATTTTTCACTTATACGTGTTTTCTTTATAAATTTCACTCGTCCTTCGGACTCGTGAAATTAAAGAAACACGCATTCGTAAAAAATTATCGGTAATTTTAAAGCACTCGTGGTATTACACCCGAAAATATATTATTATAATAGTCTTTAAGTAGATCCGTACCTGAAGTCCCCAGATCAGGTGGCCAAGTTTTACACCTCACACAATAGGTTATTATGTCGGTAAGGGATTAGCATTTATAATGAGTTTTTAAAATAGGTAGACGGACTTTACCCACATGCTACATGACTCAGAAACCCCCTTTTAGAGAAACTCCAAACGTTTCAAAATAAAATGTTAAAAATTGTCGCGGATGCACCAAGGTATACGATGACTCTTGTACTTTACAATACGAACACCGATATTACCAATATATTTTGACCAGCTAATTGCATACTATTGCAGATAGACAGACGTCTCTGAAATCAATTTATATATACACACCCACATTCACTCACACCCCAACAGCCACCCAATGAAAAATACGAATCACAGACATATCGTCTGACTTAAAAACTACAAATAATATGATCCAAGAAAGCGATAGCAATCACTGAAACTTTATATTGATATTGAGATCTTACCTAATAATGAATATCAGTCATTTTTGGGATAGCAGCTTTATACTATTAATTTTCATTTTATAAATAAATAATATAATTGTAGATGATGACAGAAGTTGGTCTATTTACTATTTATTAAAGTAGGCGTCTGGTACTCTTATCTTTATTAATATTATAGTAACAGCTGTAAGAACTTAGCGGTCTGGCTATTTCAAGTTCCTATGATTAACCTAAATTGTTATGTGTAGTTAAGGAGAACTATTTAGATTTAGTGACCATGTGATTTAACATAAATAAAAATATCAAATGTATTGTAAATGTAGAACAAAGGATCATGTCACAAAATCAAGTTTATTTCTTATTTCACATTGAGAAATACAAAACGGGACAAACCCAGTAACAGTATTCACTAAATAACAATAAAGAGTAATATCAAAGTAGTAGTATGTAAACAAAAATTAACATATTATATGTAAACAAGATTTTAAAAATTTAACATTAAATAAACAATCAACAAATGAATAATGTTAAAATAGATCTTGCGTTGTATGATGAGAATATTAATATATTGTATAAACAAGATTATTAATTGAACATTTAATAGAGAAATTAATAAATAAATGTTATTAAAATAGATCTTTTTGTATATGGTGAGAATAAAACTTTTTTAATGCACTTGTTAGAGCCATTAGGGATTGAAAGCAGATATCCAGTTGGACCAAATTACATATATTTGCAGCAACGATGCAGAGGCGAGTTGGAGTGATAGTTGGTATTACTTAATTGAATGTGGAAAAACATCTTATTTCGCGTGTTATCGGATGGAACGTTGATATTTAATAAGTTAATAATTGGGGTTAAATTAATCATATTGTTAAACATTTTATAAGCAAATTTTATGTCGTACATTTGCCTTCTATCCTCAAGTGATAATAATCTTAGGTTTCGTTTAATTAAGATAGAATTCCCGTTTAAATAAAATTTATAGCATAAATATTTTAAAAATGTTTCTTTGAGTTTTTCAATTTTGCCAATATACACATCGTACTAAGGATTCCAGATCACCGATCCAAATGAAAGTACGCTATTAACGTATGTCATATATAATGTACGAATAAATTCTGTTTGTTTAAAGCCCCTACCCCTACAGGTTCTTATAATAAATCCTAGTGATTTTTTAGATTTTATGGTGATTTGCTGAATATGATGCTCAAATAACATTTTACAGTAAAAAAAAATACATATATCTTTTACAATAGATACTCTTGTTAATGATATATCGTAAAAACTCTAATTTTAAAAAATTTTATTTATATTTCTAGAGAACGTGATTGTATGACATTTTTTAGATTTAGATAGAGGCAATTACGTTGACAGTACGAAAAAAGATTGTTTAGGTCATGCTGAATGCGAAACGTGTCTGAAGGATCAGCAACTGAGTGAAAAACCTTTAAGTCATCGGCATACATTAAAAAATTAAAAAATTTAAAACAGCTGACAATATCGTTAATATAAAAATTAAATGAAAGAGGCCCCAGATGGGACCCGTGAGGCACTCCAGAAGTGATCTCAGTAAAAGCCGACATAAACGTACCAATTTTAACAGCTTGGGTTCTATTGCTGACATAAGAAGACAGCCATCTAAGCAGACTTCCACAAATACCGACTCCAGCAAGTTTACGAATTAATATGTTATGATCAATTTTGTCAAATGCCTTGCTGAAGTCGGTATAAATGGCTTCTACCTGGTGACCCGCATTCATACTGTCCAACAAGTACTGAGAATAAATGAACAGGTTACTTTCAACGGAACGTTTTTTCATGAAGCCGTGTTGTTCGGGGTTGATAATATTTTTACAATCTATATATAGGTAATCACATATGATAGATTTGAAAAGTTTAGCTATAATGCATAATTCAGATATTGGCCGATAGTTTTGCGCGAGAAATTTATTGCCGGACTTTAAAATGGGGACTATTAAGGCCGATTTCCAAACCTGCGGGAAATGTCCCCCTTTTAAAGACTTATTAAATATAATATACAGCGGCTCGGCTATTACATCCACACATTCCTTTAAAAGTTTAGTGGGTATATTATCAATACCAGCAGCTTTATCTGGAAGTTCTTTAATCTTTTTTATAATAGTGGTGATAGGTATGTAATAATTTGATATAAAATTATAGCAACCTTGATTGGAACTTGTGTAGTTTGGATTTGCATTGGAGGGATTAAATACTGAACTGAAATAAGAAGAAAAAGTGTCGCAAATTTTATGACCATCTGTTGTCAGTTCATTAGATATTGGATTTTGTAATGCTGTAATGGCACTAGATTTACCTCCTTTTGATTTTACAAAATTACATATTTGTTTCGGATTGGACAAAATCGAAGCCTCAGTACGATCTACATAATTTTTATAATCAAGGTCAATTAAATATTTTGAGCGTCCTCTAAGAAGTTTAAAGGTAAGATAAGCAAGTCTATTTTTGTATATTTTTCACTTACGATGAATCTTATTTTTTCCCTAATAACCTTAACTGTGCTTATACTGAACCACTGAGGAAATTTAGTTCTGAATTTGAAATACTTAGGAATGTGTTTAGACACAATATTTTTAATTATGGAGCAAAATAACGCAACACTATCCTCGGTACTCAAACTACACAGGATATTTCTCCACTCAACTAAAGAAATATTTGCTCTGATATTATGATAGTTAGCTCTATTAAAGTCAAAATCAGAATTTGTGTTATTAAATTTACTAGAAAATGGTATATCCTGCAGGATTAATTGGAATTCCAAAGTGTTGTGATACTTATCCTCGTTAACAAGTGGTAAAGCGCAAATTTGAATATTATTAATTTGAAACTTATTACTTAAGATAAGGTCAAAGGTATTGCTAGATGAATTAACGAAATAATTAAATTGTGATATACCGCAGAAGGCGATTGTATCTACGAATCAGTTTGAGTCCTGATCGGAAAAGTTTAGTGGTGTATAATTTTTATTAGTCGGATCAAGTGACCACTTAATATTAGGAAGATTGAAGTCTCCACAAATAATGAATGTATCATCCGGATTATTGTTAATGATTTGATCTAATTTCGAGCAAAAAGTGATCAAACATGTAGAATCGCCCGGGTGAATGTAAACACAACAATCCGAAAAGCACTCCGATAAAAAAATCTCTGGATTTAACCAGGTTTCTGTTAGGCATACAATATCGTGATCACAATTTAAAGAAGTTTTGAACAAGTGGTTTAGTTTAGTCTTCAGTCCACGGACATTCTGGTATAGAAAAGACAGAGCCATCGCAGTAAAGACATTATATAGGTATTAGTCAAATCGGACTTACATTTTGTTAACATCATCCGCGGAAAACATTCGGATAATACGAGAATGGTCATCCTTTCGCACAAAAACACAACCGTCACGAACCCAAACATATTTATAGTTTTTTGTTTTTGCAGCGTCTTTGGCAGATTTTAAGACTGTTTTGGTTAGGCTTGTCAGGTGTTCATTGATAAACATGCGATTAGAAATATTTTCGATCTTTTGTCCAGGAGCCTAGTTGTCGGATTCCATGCGCATGGTTTTAGCTGCGGCGAGAATATCATCTCTCCTTTTTTTATGTAATAATTTGACAATTATAGGCCTTGGATTGTCGGGGTTGCGTGATTTGGCTCTAAGAACAACGTCAATATCCTCAGATGGGATGGGACATTTTAAGTGTTCGCCAATCTTTTGTACAACGATTTGGAGGTTTTCTCCTTGTCTTTCAGGTACACCCTAAATATCCAGGTTATTGGACCTTATCTATTGTCCTAACACATCAACACGATTGTTAAGAGTTTTAACCTCAGTTTTAAGTTGGAGATTTTCCTGAGATAGTTCTCCAATCATGTCGAGCTTTTCATTAACTTTCTTCATCATCGCTTCAAATGTAGTAATTTTATCGGAACAAAAAATGACGGATTCCAACATATCCGAGTGATTTCTATTGAAATTCTGCATTTGAGATTGAATCGTCTCAACAATTTTTAATGTGCGCGACGATTCAGGCTCTACTTCTTCCTCAGTCTCATCGGTTTCATCGCGAAATGTTGCAACATTTGATATACGCCTCGGATTGGATAAAGGTCTACAATCGGGACAAATCCAAACAGCACCAGGTAACTAAAAATTCAGTACATTTTGTTTGCTCAGTCTAACACACACAGTTAAGATTTAAAATGTCACTATAGGTATACCTAAATAATAATATATTCTCAATACCCTGTTTTTGGCAATAACAGAATAAATAAATAAAATTTAATAAATTGCTGTTTTGATTAGAAATAGTTTAAACTGTGTGTTTCTAGAAGATCAGTAAGAGGTTCTCTAAAGAGTTTTAACTATTATTGTAATGTATGGTATATAATGGAATCGCCTATTGGCCTTTCGCCATTTCGACCTAAGGAAATCTTTTGTGGATACCTTGCACCTTTCCCCCTTAAGATCTAAGCTTTTGCAAAGTTTAGATTTTCCGAAAAGCAGTTTTACGTATATCTTCAGGTAATAATAATGGTCCCTCAAAATGAGTTAGCTGTTGGCAGGCTAATACTTTACATTCGCAAGGTGTATGTTCCGCAGTTTCGTCTGCATCATCACCCGTACAGCAAATTTCACATGGGCAACCATCAACTTTTTTATGTAGGAGACAGACTTTTGCTGGTTTCTAAAGAAGAACAGTAGATGAACAAATAATCCCAAATAAACGAAATCACCTCTGAAACAATATATTCGCAGCAAGACATTAAAGGTATGGGAGAGCATTTCATTTAAGGATATTACAGAATTCAAGTCACATCAAAAAAATGGCACATAAGGCATAAGGGTATTTTTTACTTCGTTGTCCTCGATATAATTTGTGTAAAAGCTAGTCGAACTCGGGAAAGATTTGACTAGAGCTACAGAGAAAACGGAGAAGCCCGAACACCTTCGTACAATCTACACTGGATTAGAAAAAGAAAAATATCCATTTTCCGAAATACCATCCCAAGAGATAAGGACTGATAAAATAAATCACTTACCGATATAGCGAATGACGACGGACAAAGATGCAAATATTCAAAATGTAAATTTTCCAAATTTCTTGTGGCACGTGTAGAGTTTTTCTACACAGAGTATTATTTAATAAGTGTCCGATATTTTACAGGACGATTCACTAGTTACTTATAAGGTGAAAAGTTCATATAAGCATGGGTCCGCAAGCCCTTCATTTTGGAGATACAGGGTGTTAAATATTTATTTTTATTCTTGTTTTTAGTAAATAATTTTTAAAATAATATCTATATTTGGACGAAAGTTGGTATCTAGGAGTTTTTTAAAATGCGAAATTTGAATTTGATGTTAGTATGGCTCCCACTTACGCGCACAATAGGCGATATCGATAAGTGCGATTGCCTCCCAGACTTTTTTTTCTGAACAGGGAGTTTTGGTACTTTAAACGAAGCGGGTTCTGACACATCTACAGGTGTAGATTTCTTTGGGGCTTCAGTAGCGGAGCTTAGGGTTTCTGGGCTATCATAGGTCTTAAAACAGTAAAAAAAGTTTAAAATGCGTTGTATTTAAAATAATCAATGGGTTTGTTTATTGGTGCTGCTCCACTAAAATAATAAAATATTTCTTGGTAGCAGGGGCGTGCGGTCCATGGAAGCGATGGAAGCACTGCTTCCCCTACCGCTTTCATAAGACACCTACGCGTAATTTTATTCTTTTGAGGAGTCATAACCCTTTTATACATGCTTGTATTACATTTTTAAGCAAAACAATGGATTTCTTCGTCATTTCTACATGAAAAGGCATACTTGGTAGAAGTCGCTACGAGCAATTATTCTCGAGAAAAAGAATAATAAAGAAATAAATGGCATTTATTTGCATATCGCTATGCCCATATCAGAGTTTCATAAAATAGCATTTATCTCCGAAACAAAGCCGAAATAAAAAAATTATGAAAATGAAAAAATCAGTGGCGTACATATTTTTTGTTCCTGTTAAATATTGTAACAACCTGTATCTCAAAAATGAAGGGCTTGTGAACCCATGCTCATATGAACTTTTTACCTTATAAATAACTTAGGAATTGTCTTGTAAAATATCGGACACTTATTAAATAACACCCTGTATACAGTGTGATCCTGAAGTGCATGAAGAAAATCTGGAAGATGATTCCTGACATCATTTTAAGACAAAAATTTCATATGGACATATGGCCTAAAATGCTTACAGGGTGTTAAAATAATTAAAAAAAGGATTTTTTTTTATTTTCGAAAGTCCTTGAAGATACGGTACCTATTGAAAATTGGTGTCAACTGATTTTGTATTAAACTGCACTTTTTCGTCACAAAATATTTTGCTTACTTCCACCAGTGGCGTGCGTAAAGATACCATCAATACTTTTTTTGTGAAAATATTTGATACGCCACTGATTTTTTTAAACTCTGATGCATTTTTATGCATTTTGGTACAAGCTGAATAAAAGTTGTCTCTACTATGTTTTTGAGAAAACCAGTACTTTTAAAGATAACTCTGATGCAGCACACTAAACAAAATTAATTTACTAATTAAATAAGTACAAAACATGTTATGAATTAATACTAAGTAATGTCCGTATACAGCATTTAGATATCCTCTGGCTGTGACATTAAAATGGTCGGGAGCTCCATCATGCATAAAAAACAAGTGGTTTCGCTGAGCTAGTGACAAGTCTTTCAATATTATTGACAGCTCATTTTCTAGAAAATTGCGATAGGTTTGGCTATCCAACCGCCGGGGAAGAAAGAAAAGAGCTATTAGTCTGTTACCAACTATTCCTGCCCATACATTTAACGAAAATTGATACTGAAAATGTCTTTCGCTGAAAGCGTGTGGATTTTCTTGACTCCAAACGTGATTGTTATAAAAGTTTGTTATGGCATTCTTAGAAAAATTAGCTTCATAAGTAAAAAAAAAATTAACTAAATATTGTGGATTTCTGACCAATCTTTCCAAAAACCATTGACAAAAAGTAACGCGTTGAGGAAAATCACGTGGTAAAAGGGCCTGAACTCCTTGTATGTGGTAAGAATACATTTGATGATCGTGAAGAATCCTCAAAACGGTTTGCTGACTAGCGTTCACCTCATGCGAAACTTTTTGAGTACTGGTTTCTGGATGCTTGTCAATTCTATTTAATACTGCTTCTTCTAATTGTGGTGTTCTTACCGTCCTTGGCCTGCCGGGAATATCAGAACCTCTTGCAAAAAAACAGCGATGTCTTAACATAGTCTTTTTTTAACAATTTTACAATTTTTTCCATTTTTTGTTAAAACTACTGTTTTTTGCAAAAGTATCAGTAATGCATGAAAATGCATCAGAGTTTAAAAAAATCAGTGGCGTATCAAATATTTTCACAAAAAACATATTGATGGTATCTTCACGCACGTCACTGGTGGAAGTAAGCAAAACCTTTTTTAACGGAAAAGTGCAGTTTAATACAAAGTCAGTTGACATCAATTTTCAATACCGTATCTTTAAGGGCTTTCGAAATTTATAAAACACAATTCTGTTCTTTAATTATTTTAACACATTTGTATCTTAGAGGGTAAGCATTTTAGGGCATATGTCCATATACACTTTTCATCTTAAAATTATGGCAGGAATCATGTCCGTCCTGGATTTTCTTCATGTACTTAAGGATCACCCAGTATAAATAATAACTGCAACTGCTCCATACCGCATAAAATGTATTCTTTAATAACTTTTTATAGAGTAATTTAATAAAAAGTTTAGTATGTCTTTTTCTTGTTTTACGATTAATTTGTGCCGAGTTTTACAGAAAAAAAATATTTATGCAGGTAAAATGGTTTTACTTAAAATTTAATTAAATGTCAATAATAACTCGTTGTTATTTTAATCAAAAATATCTATTGTAATAATATTAGCCTCGCAAAAAAATATCAATATTCGTTTTAAAAAATGCTGTTTTGCCATTTAAAAAAACTTTCAAACTGGTAGTTTATGACGTTGTAAGAAATTAATTTTGAATACCAGATTTTAAGTAGCCACTTAAGAAAACAGCCTTATATCAAAATACCACCCGTAAATCATTTTGACGATTGATGGAATTTCCCAAAACATACATTAACATTTTTACAATGGTAATTAAATGAAAAATTTGATTATTTCTCATTTTATAGCTACTTAATTCAAAATTAGGAATGTGAAATTCAATGAAAATCTCTTGCCAACAAATCACTTTTTATGTTATAACTGAAAGTAATAATGTAATTTTAAACGTAACCAATCAAACATATTTATTAAAAAACTATTTTGGCACATTGCGATTATTTATATATTATAATGTTAAACGGCATATACAATATATACATTTAAGTAATTTGATTTCTAAAATTCATTATTCATTTATTCTCAGTAATAAAGCGGGTGTACTGATCGAAATACTATTTATATTTATGTCACACTCGTGTACAAGTTTTGTTTGCAAATTTCGTTTCATCGTTATCGTTTTATTCATAATAACATACTACATACATACCTACAGGTTGTCCGCTAAGTATATGACATACTCTCGGAAACATTAGGCGAGGTCAAAATACCCCTAATATGTCATAGAAAGAAGATTTCTAAAGTGCGCCTTAACGAAGATACAGAGTCCCTATGGGTTACCCAGCTACTTACTTACCCTTTCGGCTTTTGAACGGACATGTATAATTTAATGAAATTTTAATATTTTATATATATATTTATTTATTTATAGGAAAAATGGAATACAAACGGGACAAACCCAGAAAAAGTATTCACACAAAAATATAAACTACCTAAACTCAGTTTAAGACTTAATGCTAACACGTGTGCTTCTTATAAAATAGATATAAAGATACAAATATTCTATAATCTATTAATGTGTACTACTTGAAGCTGTACAGAGTGGCAAAAAAGTCGCGCATAATGCCTGTAACTTTTGAATTACCTCGTATACGAAAAAGTGACCTTTATAAAAGTTGTTCAGTAAATTATTCTCCACATTTCTACCTGCATGAATTTTTTCTGTCATTTCTGGTTTGGTTGCCATAAAGACCAACTTACTTCTTTTAAATGGAACACCCTGCATATGATTGCATATTTGGATTCTACTGGGCAAACTCTGAATTTTTTGTATTTCAAATTTTTATTCATTTAAAATTGTTATAAACTTTATAATAACATAAATACCATAAAAAATTGAACAACTTAACATCGGAGTAATAAACAAGTGAAACCTTTCAGGTGATGAAAATAACCACCATTTTCTGCCAACCAGAGCGCCAGTCGATACCTGAACCCGTCTACAACGTTTAAAAGGAAGTCCTATGAAATGACCCGAATTTTAGCACTAATTCTGACTTCTGATTCTAAGTCATTTGGACGGTTAACGTAGACTTTATTCTTTAAGTGTCCCCACAAAAAGAAGTCGAGCGGGGTTAAGTCCGAAGATCGCGCTGGCCAGTCAATAGCACCTCTTCTGCCTATCCAACGTCCTGAAAATTGTTCGCTTATGTATTGTCTAACATTTGCCGCATAATGCGCAGGTACTCCATCTTGCTGGAACCATACCTGTTCGTTTATGCCATTATTTATACCCGGCAAAACCATTCTGCAAGAAGGAATTATGTGATTCCTAAGGAGGTCTAGATATTTCTCACCATTCAAATTACAATACTTTTTCGGGCCTTTGCGTATGACCTTCCTGGAACCAGTGAGTATTCCCAGCAGACCAATAACGATAATTATGTCTATTAACAATGCCATTTAAATGGAAAGTAACTTCATCCGAGAAAATGATATTTGTTGCGAAGTAATTATCGTTATTGCATCTTTCTATCATCAGCTCACAAAATTCAGCTGTTCTATCAAAATCGTCCTCGTTTAACTTGTGCGCCAACTTTATCTTGTAGAGATGCAACTTCTCCTGCTTAAACGAATTTTTTCACTGACTGATGAAACATATTAAAATCCATTGCCATTGACCTGGATGATTGTGTTGCCATTAAGTGTTGGATTTTTCATGTATTGAGGGCATGATATACAAGGCTTTGTCTCCCCCGGTTGCTGTTTTGGGTTGACCTGATCTAGCGGCTTCCCTAACACTTCCTGTTTCCTGAAACTTCTTTACCGCTCGACACACCGTTGACTGATTGATTGGAGGCCATTTGGATATATTTCATTGAAAAGTTAACAAACCTGATCTTGCGATCTCTTCATATTTCCGTAACCGCTCATTATTAAAATTTCAACTCGTTGTTTCTCATTCAGATGAACCATCATAGTGTAAACAAATTAGAGATCAGACAACAGAAAATTAAAGAGGAACTCAAAATTGACACCTCTTAGGTCGCTGTCATGAAAACATCTTGGCTCAACTGGTGGGTAGGTATTAGGTAGGAATACCTAATTATTTATAATTAGGAAGTTTTTCATTTTTGAGCTGCTGTCATTATCTCGGAAACGCTTGCAGATAGGTGAAAAGTCGAAATACAAAAAATTCAGAGTCTTCCCAGTAGAATCCAAATATGCGATCATATTATGCAGGGTGTTCCATTTAAAAAAAAGTAAGTTGGTCTCTATGGCAACCAAACCAGAAATGTATGCAGTTAGAAATGTGGGGAATAATTTACTGGACAACTTTCATAAAAGTCACTTTGTGTAAGTATACGAGGTAATTCAAAAGTTACAGGCATTCTGCGCGACTTTTTTGCCACTCTGTATAAAATTTCAACTTAGTATTAAAAGTGTTCAGGGAACAAGAAATATCAACCTCTGAGAGATTAACTAAATTATTACATGTTTTTAGGCATCTATTGAAAGGAGAATTTAAGTAATAATTAGTGTGTGACGAATTTAGGTAGAAACTATTTTTTATTCTGGTATTATAGGTTGGTACTGTGTAAAATAAATGACTTAGTAAAGGAGGAAAATCTATTAAATTATTAGCTATTTTGAAAATAAATTTGGCATCGGCTATTCTTCTGCGATCAACAAGCGAAATCAAAGCAAGCTATTGACAGATAATGTTGCAGCTATCGAGATTGTTATTCAAACATTTCTTATTAACCGATTTAACAAATTTATTGTGAATAGAAGCTACTATATTTGTATAGATAATATACCGGGAATTCCAAATAACAGATCAATAGCCTAATATACTATTAATATATGCGCTAAATAATAAACGTTATGTAAAGGGATTCTGAAAATCAAAGCAAATACGTGATATAAACATCAACGTTATATTTGCCCCTTTTGAAATATAGTAAATATATTGATCGAACAGCATCTTGACATGAAAAAAAAACACCAAGGTCCTTAAGTTGATTTGGTTACCTAATAAAGTATATTTATTTTGAAATATATTCTTATTACGTAAAAATAAAATGTTATAGCATTTTCTGAAATTTAAAAATAAACCGTTATTGCGACAGAATAGCTCAAGTTGAGTAATATCCTCCTATAATAAAACACTATCCTCAAAACTTTCAATGAAATGATTAACCTTTAAATCGTCGGCGTACATCAAAAACTTGCCAAACTGAAAGCATTTAGTTATATTGTTAATATACACATTAAATAATAATGGGCCCAAATGTGATCCTTTGGGTTCCCCAGAAGTTACTAGATGAAATTTCGATATACAACTGCTGATACCAACAGCCTGTAATCGCCCTGTTAAATATGATTCAAACCATTTCAGTAAGCTACCGTGCATACCGACCTCAACAAGTCTATTCAGCATAATGTAATATAAATAAAGGTCATAAAGACTCATAAAGCCATACTACAGTAGATTTTTTATATTGTCAGGGAAGTCAGGAACTGCACGACTTGCCACAACACTTATTGGGCAACAATTTTGACAGGAGTCATTTTACAGACCTAAAAATCAATGTTTTAAATATTCTGGTCATTCCTCTTTAAAAAAGGTACTCTACCATCGTTTCAATAAAAATAGCCATTTTCAAAGAAAATCTGTGTTTTGTATAACACGCTACTGCAATAATAAATACTACAATAAAACATCAGCCGTTTTTATTTCGTTAACAATGTGCTGATGACAAAACTATTCTAAATTGTCTGATTGATTGAGTATATCAGACTAAAGTACGAATATGCTGACATGCATCTAGTTTATGGACAAGAACTCGGCAATTGTGTGGAAGCGAGAGAAATTTATTGTAATACATTTCCAAATCGACGTTCACCGCAAGACTTTTAAAAGGGTTGATCGAAGCTGAAGAGAAACTGGTATAAAGTCAAGTAAACTAAAAAAATGCTAAAGTAGCTAATCCATTGCTAACCCATTTTAGGAAATTTTTTGCTGCATCGTGGTGGAGAAGGACCTCCAAGAAGAGCAACGAACTCTTAGTTAGCGGAAGAAATTTTGGATGAGGTTGCTAAAAATCCCTCTAAGAGTGTAAGAAAACTGTCGACCCGAATTCATGCGACAAAATGGATTATGGATTGCTCATAAGATATAAGATCCTTCGATAGCAACTCCTACATCCTTATAACGTCCAAAAAGTACATGCTATATCTTCCGCTGCTTATCCTGCAAGAGTCAACTACGCAAGTTAGTTTTTGCAACGATTTACGTATAATCCTAATTTTACTAGTATTGTTTTATTTACGGACGAAGCCGGTTTCACCCGAGACGGAGTAATAAATTGCCATAAATTGAATATCTGGTATAAAGAAAATCTCCATGCAACAGTATAGACAAAGCACTAACAAAGGATCATGGTTAACACGTTCTTTATTAAAGCCAGGCATTGTGCCATACATTTGCAATTTTTGCAACAAAACTGGAACGGTTAATCATAAAATCAGAAATTAGAAATCAAATGCGGTATATGCACGACGGTGCACCATCCTATTTAAGCAAGTAGAGAGATATAGACAGAGCGAGGCCAGGTGGTGCTGGTGGTGCTGGTGGTGCAATTTTGGATCTAACCCAGGTGGTTCGGTGGTGCGTTTTATGACCTAACCCGGGCGGTTCGGTGGTGCGTTTTATGACCTAACCCGGGTGGTTCGGTGGTGCGTTTTATGACCTAACCCGGGTGGTTCGGTGGTGCTGTTTACAAAATAACCCGAAATTAAACCCGACTTTTTACAACCTAACCCAAGTGCTTTCGTGAGGCGGCTTCTTATCTAACCCTAACTTGAACCTGAATATTTATGAACTGACCCGAGATAAAACCCGACTTTTTACAACCTAACCCGGATGCTTTCGCGAGGCGGCTTCTCATCTAACCCTAATTTGAACCTGAATATTTATGATCTGACCCGAGATAAAACCCGACTTTTTATGATTTAACCTTAGTGAAACGCCGCTGCTAAAGCGGGATAATTAAATCCCAATTTTTATAAGCCATCCTTAAACCCAACTTTTTACGATCCGACCTGAGCCATCCTTAAACCAGACTTTTTATTATTTTCCCTTAGTTGAAACGCCGCTGTTAAAGCGGTATAGTAAAAAACATTATTTATATTTTCTAACTTAGTGAAACGCCGCTGGTGAATGGCAAAGCGAAATAAAACCCTAATTTATATGGTCTAACAAGATAAGTATATTAAGGCGGCACATTTGTCACCCCGCAATAATTATTTATACCTAAATGATCCTCTCAAACCCTCTGCCGACTCGATTTAAAAAGAAAGGGACATAAACCTTTATTTATTATTCCGAAGGACCCTCATTAAAATTCAGTAGCATATCTAATAATTGTTTTCAATTTTTTGCATCACTTATAGAAATACAATAAAATAATTACCATCTAGAACCATTAACTAGCGATTTCTTTGTACTGGAAATGGATAAATTATAGGACTATCTTGTAATGAGAACAGAGTAATAAAAAGTAAATAAAACTTAAATACGTATAAAATACCAAGCAGGTATAGGTACTATACAACTTGTGTTCGCCATCAGGTAAAAGCCCTCATAATGCTTTTATAAAAAATTTTGGATAATATCATAATATAAGTAAATAGGCTACAATTTCAGGAAAAAAGTAAAAAAAATTAATTCACAGTGTAAAATTGTAGTTAAATAGATTGTAAATACGAAATAATATAAAAAGCTACCTTTTGTTTGCGATGATGTATGCACAATAACTCTATATTATTCGGTCCTTAAACTGAAAATACCCACTAGATAGGTATCATAAGCTGTATTTGTCATCAGGTAGAACCCCCAATAAAATTATGAATATTAGGCGTAGGCAACAAAGTAGCAATCTTAACTTATTTTCAACACGAGCATGAAAATATGGGATTGTTAAATATTTTATAACCTTAATTCTCAATGGCAACAATAAGCAAATCACGTTGGTTTTTTAATTTATTATTAATCTGGCTAACTTAAGAAACTCACAATATAACGACCATCCAAAAAAATCATAATACATTACTGGGTGTGAAAGCAATTGCGCTGCAAAATATAGTGTATACCGACTCTGAGGTAGTTAATTAAAATCCCAATTAGCGCTAAAAAAAAATCAATTGGATATTTACTTTAGATATTTTAATAAAAAAATTCAATATTATTAGCGTCACCTACGCATAGGGTTAAAAAGTATGAGAAACTTTGTGAATATCATTTCCCGTGATTCTCTCGACCACCACATTTCAATATTCTCACCAACATTTAACTTTTGAAATTAGCATAATAACAAATCCTTTACAATGAATTAAACAAACGCATACATAATTTTAAAATCTCATAATAAGAATATAAGCTAAAATCTAACAAGTTTCGACAAGTTGAAACTTGTCAGTTTACATCTGTAGAGAATACCCAACTCTCGAATCATAAAAAATGGTCAAACTTTGTCGGCAAATACCCTTCTATGATGCAGGGGAAGGACAGGTAACTCGAGATGTTTATAAAGAAAAGTTAAAGAACATTATTTGCTTATTTCTAGACTCTTAAAAATTAGATGCAATCGAACAATAAATGTTTTCATCATGTATATTTATGAGTAACACATTACTTTCGACATACGTAAATTAAAATTGATAATTACTTGTCTTAGTACTTTTTTAGAAGCTTGAATCATTGCATATAACCGTCTGAGGATACCCAAACTTCCCCTAACATATTTCTCCGTGACCGGGGAAAAAGAGGTATAAAAGCGGCTTTGGTCGCATAGAGATTTCAGTTCCAAGTTAAACTTGATACCGAAGCAACTTGTTAAGACTAAACTAACCTTACAAGATTAATAATTTCAAAGTAAGTTTTGTCAACTTTTATTTTATTTCATTTACATTAAAATGGAATGTATTACATGTCATAAAAGTTATTCAACGTTGGCAGCTTTAAAAAGACATCAAAAACAGCAGCATTCAAGTAGTCAGAAACAATTTAGTTGTCATTTATGTCCGCTAACTAGCAATAGAAAGGATATTTTTAAAAAACACCTTAAAACCCATGAAAGAAGTGAGGCAAAAAAAGCCGAAAAAGCTGCAACTTTAGCTAATAATGTAAATAGAAAACAGATTAATCAGACAAATGAAAAACAAGCTAAAATAAATGATGGAGCCTCGACATCATCATCTACTGTTAGATGTCAGGAATGCCAGATAGATGTCAATAGAAAAAATATGAGCGCCCACTTAAAAACATTATACCACAAAAAACATTGCAGTGTTAGCATTGGAACAAATGTGCAATTAATTAATTCTGCTTTTAAAAAAAATATTTGTAGCTATAGAATAAACAACGAGGGTGAAACACTACAAAATGTAAACGAGTTTATGACAGTAATTAAAGCAGATGCCCTAAATTTAATAAAAAAAGAGCTTACCGAGCAAGAAAATGGCCTTAAAGTTAATTTTGAGCTTTTTGCCTCCTATATATTAGCAACAAAACAAAATGAAGATGGGAATGATGTGCAAAATGAAACAAAATCATTTAATAGCAAATATCGTATTGCAACAGTATCGTCGGATTTGGAAGACATGTATTCTGAATTTACAGAAATATTAAAAGTGAAAAGCGAAGAGTTCCAGGTAAGTTGTACAAATATTATTATTCGATTTCTTATATCTAAAAAAAATTTATTTTATTTTAGCAAAAAGATTCCGGATGGTCAATGATTGGAATTTTATATTTAGAAGTAAATATGCTCAGATTTAAAGCATTTCGAGGATCGTCTTATATACCACTCCCTAAAGATATAGAAAATAAAGAGGCTATTATCAATATTAAAAATACCGATAATAAGTGCTTCGCCTATAGTATTCTCTGCCATCTTTATCCTGCTGCTGAACATGTTTATAGAGTTAGCAACTATGAAAAACATTTGGATAAACTAAATTTTAATAATTTATCATTTCCTATGGAATTAAATAATGTTCAAAAATTTGAAAAACAAAACATGGATATAAGCATCAACGTTTTTGGGCTTAGTAAGAAAAAAGATAAACATATCGTTGTAGGGCCATTATATCATACTAAGCAACGAAAAAATAATCATGTAAATCTCCTATACATTGAAGATCCCGCAACGGGGGCATCACATTTTTGCTACATAAAAAATTTAAGCAGACTAATCTCAAAGCAAAGAACTAATCATGACGGAAGAGTTTATGTATGCGATGGCTGTTTAGTTACATTTTTAACAGAAGAGAAATTAAAAATGCATTTAGATCTAAATGACTGCCTAAAAGTTAGAACAGAGCTCCCAACCGAAATGAATAATATTCTCGAATTTAAGGATCATCATAAGGCATTTCCTATGCCGTTCTGCATATACGCAGATTTTGAAACTTTACTCGAGCCTATCCATATAGCAAATCCAGACCCATCCAAGAAATATACAGTGGATACGCATGTACACAAACCATTCAGTTTTGCCTATTTTGTGAAATGCGAACATGATAATTCACAATCATTTCTGAAACAATATAGAGGCTTGGATTGCGCCGAAGTTTTTGCAGAGTGGCTTATCCAAGATGTCAGAGAAATACATGAAACATATTATGCAAAGCCGAAGCCAATGACAAAACTAACAGCTCGAGAACAAGAAAAATTTTCAAATGCAAAAAACTGCTTTTTATGCCAAGACATATTCCAACCTAATACTGAAGACGTCTCACTAAAAAAAGTGAGAGACCACTGTCATTTTTCAGGTTAGTAGATACTATTAATTTAAATAATTTTTAATTATGACAAACTATTTTAGTTATAAAATTTAATAATACATAGATGCTAATGAAATATTGTTGTTTTAGGTTTGTACAGAGGTGCAGCACATAGCAAGTGCAATTTAAAATATAGAACGCCACAGTTTATACCTATATTTTTCCATAACGGCTCACATTACGACTTTCACATATGTATCGAAGAACTATTAAAAAAATCCGAGTCCATAGAAGTCATCCCACAAAATAAAGAACTTTATATCGCATTTACAGCGAAAATTGCGCTAAGTCCGAGCGATGGCAAAAATTTGAATGCTGAAAGCGAGAAGAAAAGGTATTTTTACTTACGCTTCTTGGATTCGTTCCGCTTTATGCCTTCCAGCTTAGATAGCCTAGCGAAAACTTTAAATGAAAACCAACTAATTGAAACCAGAAGACTATTTACAGATGATGAGCAGTTTAATTTAATGCGACGAAAAGGAGTTTTCCCCTACGAGTTTGTGGATTCATATGATAAACTAGAATCTACACAAGAATTACCAGCAATGGCAGATTTTTACAGCACGTTATGTGAAGAAGCCATTAGCTTGGAAGACTACATGCACGCAGAAAAAGTTTGGCAACTATTTAATTGCGAGAACTTAGGCCAATATTCAGATTTATATTTAAAAACAGACGTGCTTTTATTGGCGGACATATTTGAATCATTCAGAAAGCTATTTCGATCTCTATACAATCTAGAAGCCTGCTTCTATTTCACCCTACCAGCGTTGGCATGGTCATGTATGCTGTCATTTACTAAGGTATTTCCCATTATTATTAAAACAAATTTTTTAAACTTTAAAACTTAAAAAAAAATATTTTTACTCATAAAAATTATTTATTTTAGGTAAAGCTGGAACTACTTACTGATCCAGATATGTTCCATCTAATCAGGAAAGGGATAAGAGGGGGGGTAGTGCAATGCACACATCGTCATGCGGTAGCAAATAACCGTTACCTACCACATAACTTAGACGATGATTTCAATTATATAAAATATGATGCTTCTAAACCTACCTCATACATCACGTATCTGGATGCCAACAACTTATATGGACAAGCCCTTTCTCAGTACTTGCCTTTTGGAGGCTTCAGATGGCTCAAAGATGAAGAAGTTCAAAATTTTAATGTATTAACACAATGTTCAAACGAAAAAAGCGCAATAGGATTTATTTTAGAAGTAGATTTAATTTATCCGGAAGAACTTCACGACTTACACAATGAGCTTCCTTTCTGTCCTGAAAATATAGTTGCGCCTAATGGTAAAAGTCGTTTAGCTAAGCTAATACCTAATTTAAATGATAAAAAACGTTATGTAATTCATTATATAAATTTATATCAGGCTCTACAACATGGACTAAAATTGGAAAAAATCCATAGAATTGCTGAATTCAGGCAGTCAGATTGGCTAAAAATTTATATAGATAAAAATACGGCGATGAGGCAAGCGGCTACAAATGATTTCGCTAAAGATATGTATAAATTAGCTAATAACGCAGTTTTTGGTAAATGTATGGAAGCTGTCGAAAACCGAAAAAGCGTCAAGTTGCTAAAACAATGGGAAAATATTCGTCAAAAAAAGGGTGCTCAAACTTTTATTTCACAATCTAAAATAGATAGCGTTAAAGTTTTTAATGAAAATTTTGTTGCCATTCAACTTAAAAAAGATAAAGTTCTTTTCAATAAACCTATTTATGTAGGTTTTAGCGTTCTCGATATTTCCAAAACTGTGATGTTTGATTTTCACTATGATTTTGTAAAAGAAAAATATAAAGATAATGCAAAACTCTTATATACTGATACTGACTCATTAATATATAAAATTGATACTAAAGATTTTTATTCAGACATAAAAGAAAATCTCAATAAATTTGATACTTCCAATTATGACTTAAACAATCCGTATTCAATACCATTAGTAAATAAAGCAGTGTTGGGAGTATTTAAAGACGAAGCGAAAGGTCTACCAATTCTTGAATTTGTCGGCCTTAGACCCAAATTATATGATTATGTTGTAGCCAAGCCTAAAAAAAGTAGTGGATACTATGGTGAAGTAATTAAAAAAGGAAAAGGAGTTAAAAAATCTGGTATTAAAAGACTTAAGCATAGTGCTTATAAAAATTGCCTCTTTAGCAAGAATATTGTCTTAGCTAGACAAAATGTATTTCGATCAATAAAACATGTCATACATACAGAAACGGTTAATAAGATAGCTTTATCTGCGAACGATGATAAGAGATATATTTTGCCTGACGGAATAAGCACTCTTGCGTGGGGTCATTATAAAATCGACTTTTTAAATGCTATACATGAAAGTTTTTAATAATATATTTTCATTAATTATACTATATTTTCAAAAATATTAACCATATGCTATTTTCTCCAAGTCGGATATAATAGTAAAAAAAAAAAACCTGTCTAAACAAGAATAATCATGTTTCAACAAGTCTAAACCTGTTTCAACTCGCCTAAAGCTGAAAGCTGTTTCGAGACGTTGAAAGCTGATTCATATTGCCGAAGGCTGTTTCCATTGGTTGGCAGCTGTTTCGACTTGTCGAAACTTGTTTGTAAACGAGGGTGGGATGGGTAGGGGGACTGTAACTATAAAAGGAATCGGAAGAATGGTTTAAGCTATAGTAAGCCAAATGACCAAGTCGCTGCAACTACAACATCAAATTAAAAGTTTTTCTGAGAAAATTAGAAAACTGAAAAAAGATATTAAACAATACGAACAAAAGAAGCAGGTTATATATCTATTAAAGAAACTAAGATTATAACATGGCTAGTCAATCTTCTATGACTTCATCAGATTTCTGCTATCCTGAATATATAGATATGTTGCTACCAAATTATAGCGAAAAAATAGAGGAAGAAAAATATTTGATTAACGAGAGCATTATACATCTCCTCACAGTTCCCATACAAATTTCTACAGGCTTAAGTACTATGCAGGGCTTTCTACCGACAGTCAAGCTAACATATGTTGCTCCCTGCTCTAAGGATAGCATTTCTATATCATTCATGGATATAGATTGGCATGAACTATTTGAACATATGCTGAATATGTCTCCATTAGTTAATGTTGACGGAACACTGACTGAGAATGTAATGATTTTTCAGCAGTTTAAACTTACAAGTATACCATGTGAAGGGCTAACATTATTAAAATTGGAAAAATATAATAATATTTTATATTTTTGTAAAGAATGGCTTCAGGAAATTAAATTATATTCTCATGTTATTGACTATAAACTAAAAATTTTAAAAGAAATTGATTTCTCAAGTCATTATACTAGTATTTTATTATATGTAACCGATTATGATAGTGATGTAACATATTCCGAAAAAATTAAAAATGTATGTAGTTTACAGTTATCTGTTCAGAATTATTGCATGTTAGAATATTTAGCTTTTAATTATCACCAAATATTATGTGATATTACGAAAATTTTATATATGAAATGAATAACCTAAAAATAAAAAACAAAGTATTTATTAAAAAGTTGTTTTATTTACCTCAAAGCTACAAATACAAATATATGTAATAAGTTAGGTTAAGAATTAATAATACTATAATATGACATCAGCTTCATTAACCCATGTAGGTTTGGGAAATCCTAGCCAGCGAACTAAAACTTGCTTAACGCCATTTTTTGTTCGTTTTCTTATAATTTTCTCCACCAAATAAACATCAGGAAGTTTGGTTTTTTGTAGTTCTTGTTGATATCCAAGTAACACAGACTTCTTTAAGCGATCTATGAGATGTTCTATTTAGATCCTTATGTGAAGTCCCAATGTGCTGTCTCAGGGATATCTTTAGGAGTTAACTATCTGAAATTCTTGGGGACCTCTTGGAAAGATATCTTAAAGTCGTCCACTACGGGATGCTAAAAGGCAATACCTGCATAGATTTCTTTGGGACATCTTAAAGATATCCTAAAAAGAAGTACCGATGTTACTCACAATGGAATTTCCTAAAGTGCTCTCTGCGATATCTTATTGTTATTTTCCTATTCATAGAAATAATAGGAACTCCCTGGGATTACCTACGCAGGACTTTGTTGGGATCTTAGTTTTGTTTATGATGGTATATCCTAAAGTGCTCTCTGCGATATCGTATTGTTACTTTCCTATTTATAGAAATAATAGGACCTCTCTAGGATTACCTACGCAGGACGTTGTTGGGACCTTAGTTTTGTTCTTAATAGGTAACGTGCTGTGCTCTATGATAATTTTTGGTATATTATGACTAATAAAATTCCGCCAATAATGATAATAATAATAATAATAATAATAATCTATATATAATTTATTCCCAAAAAATGTTACACCCTGTATATAGATCGAAGCGGTTCCCGGTGTATATTGCCTTATATTGATATTTTTTAACGGTACCTACGTTATTTTATTGCCGTATTTTACAGCCTGAATTTTTGTGTAGTTTTGTTGTATTTAAAAATATTGAAGGGGTCTTTGAAACATTTGTTTACCATATGTTCTTTCGAAATAGTACACAGTCAGTGTGGACAACTTATAGGTACACAGTGGCGGATCTATAATTCAATGTTAGGGTGTGTAAAATTTGGCACACAATAAAAACAAATTTTAGGTATTTTGTTATACTGTATATTGTATATAGTTTGAGGCGTCTCATATCATTCTAAAAAACATATTTGCTTGTTGTTGTTTTAGTTTTTTAAATTGTTCCTCCATAAGTCGCTGGCAAGGTCTTTCCATGTTCTATTCATGATGTTCATAATTTGTTGAATTATTTTTTAAATCGCGGCCATTTAAATTATTTAAAATTACATCAATTTTTTTACTTATTTTTCTTCTTTGACATTGCTAATGGGAAGAAATAGTTTTGTTAATATATCGTGATTCTGATGTTTAATTATTTTTTTAGCAAAACGATAATAACCAACACATAAAAATACAAATATTTTCCAATTTAATCGACGCCGGCGTATAGGAAAATTAGCAATAGTGCCGACGTCATTTTGAACAGGGTGTAGGTATAGTACAAATTTAGATCAAAATTTTTCTTTCTAAAAATGTCTTGTGTTTTGGCTTCATTTACCTCGCATGATGTATATACAGGGTATCCAACTTATAATGATGACAAGGTCACAAGGTTTTGTTTTCGTTATTACTGAATTTATTTTTATTCCATATTAGTATGTTCACGTATGACGCTAGGGCGCACTTTCCCAACGCTTAAAATTTCAGTTCTTTGGTGATAGTTGAAGAGAAGAATTTAGAGAAGAATAGTAATCTCTTTTGACATATATATTGTTGAAATCTTTAGATAACATGTCGTTAATTATTTTTTTGTTTTCAGCAATATTGCTTTTATTATTATTTATTTTAAATATAGCTATTACAGAATTATTGGTCATATATTTATAAGATTCCATTTTTTGGTTACGTATATATGAAAATCCTTTTTTGTAAAAAAATATAAGGGGAGCGGGAGCACGTATACCTATATGGAAGAAATATTTAAAACTTGATTAAAATATTAAAAAATGTTTTAATTGTTGAGATTGCACGCCTATGGATTGGTCGAGTAATTTTTGGGGTTTTTAGGTAATAATAATTTACGATCGGAAAGATCTTCGGCACTAATAAACATAAAAAAAAAACTCTCAATTATGAAGTTGGGGAGGACTTTCTACTTACTTCAATTATTTCAAGCTTATACTTGGTGTAGTGCGAAGTGTTTCATACTATTTTTTTTGAATTTTTGTAATTTAGTGCTTTATAACTTTTTTAATTTTGCGATTTGTGTAAAGTGTCCAGCTTCAAACAGAAGGTATAGTATTTTTATTTTTTCATTCTCGACTATAAAAAAGTAGGTACTTAATATGCCGAATTATAAACATTTTGTTATGTACTTTTGCAGATATTGCATCACTCAAAAAAGACGTTTCATCAATTAAAAAAATATTACGGAGGGAATGGGAGCACTTTTCCTTAGCTTAAATAATATTGAAGATGCTCTTCAGACTTAGCAAGTGGTAGGGAAAAATTTTTCCACGGCAATGCGGCGGTGGTAATCTATGTTTCCCTTAAAGGACGAAGAAGACCTACGAAAATGCACGGAATTATTTAAAACCGGCGAGGCAAATATTCAAGAAGAATTGGTATGCATTTCATAATTATTTTCAATAAAATTTTGCAAAATGTATATATTGGGGTTAAGTGTTAGCATATTAGCTTATATTATTAAATTGTATGTATTTTTAGGTAACCTATCTTAAGGGAATTGGGAGATCTGGGCCCAAAGACCATCATACACGAATGTTTAAGGCCATATTTACCAATAGTTTGGGGTTAAAGTGTTCCTGGAAAGGCCTGCGAGGGAACATTAAAATTGAAGATTTACTAGTAATCAAAATATGCATGAGTAAGTAAAACATGCTACCTAATTCTTCAATTTATTGATATGTATGATTTTTAAAATTAATTTTAATGAATAGATAAAATAAATTACTGAAAGTAGATAGATAGGTAGGTACCTACTAAATACTAAAATTAGACTTTAAGATGAACGGTTCAGTTAAGATCAATTCAGTATCAAAATTTCTAGGTGTATTGTCACAGGTCTGAAAAACGACAGAGAAGGAGTTCGAAGTGTTTTCCCAGGATTGGCTCAGACACTGTACTACCCAACGAAAAAAAAGGGAGGATTTGCAAAAATGAAAAGTTCAAAAGTCCAAGTCATCCCTTAATCAAATTACAGCCTATATTATACAGTTTTTTTTCTTTAAACTTGGCATAGGCTAACTTTTTTATTTGACGATATAGACCTATAGTTGCTTAAGCAAAGTTTGAGGAATTAGTCCAACTCAGAAAAATACTATATACAGTGTGTCTACTTAAGTTGGAACCATATCAAAAACTTTTTTATTGTTGGTTTTATGAAAAAAATTATTATTAATAAAAAGTTGTGCATGGTCCAAAACTTAAAATGCAACCATAAGATATCAATTTTTTTAAGCCGTATACGAGGTTTGTCAAAAAATATCAATTTTACTTAAGAGTAAAGTACCTTTATTTTTTTACAATACAGAAGAATGTTATAAAGTAAAGTTATTTTGAATTATAAGTTATATGCAGATATGCAATTATAGCCATTTAGCATAAAAATGAAGGTTTGGTGGATATTTACTAATCATTCCGTATTATTATTCTGGCTTGATACAATTTATACATTTTATGCTAAATGGCTGTAATTGCATATCTGCATATAACTTATAATTCAAAATAACTTTACTTTATAACATTCTTCTGTATTGTAAAAAATAAAGGTACTTTACTCTTGAGTAAAATTGATATTTTTTGACACACCTCGTATACGGCTTAAAAAAATTGAAATCTGATGATTGCATTTTAAGTATTTGACCATGCACAACTTTTTATGCAATTTATGCAATAACTTTTTTTATAAAACCAACAATAAAAAAGTTTTCCATTTATGGTTCCAACTTAAGTAGACACACTGTATAAAAAAATAAATGAGCTATTGCCAAATTGGGCGCTATTTGAAAAAAAAATTATTTTCTTAAATGCAAATGCCACACTTTTTTGACAAATTTTCTAGATTCTAGGTACAACATAAATAATTCAAATTTCCTTTTGAAGTGACCGTTTACGAGCTATTATTGTATAAAATTTGATTTTGGTCCCAATACAAGTGGTACAGTAAAAAAATTCT